>OX359277.1:29176363-29563863 GCA_947179155.2 Hedera helix | reverse complement strand
AGTGAGGGACAAGGATCCTTCCCCAATAATCGGAATTGAGGTACCATTGGCAGTGGAAACAGAACTTTGTGAAGAAGGTTTAATAGGTAAAACTTGTCTAGAATCAAATGTCATATGATCTGTAGCACCGGAATCAATTATCCATGCATTATTAGAAACAGGTGTAGAAATATTTAAAACCTTACCACCATTACCTGCTGCTGCTGCCAATGCCAAGAACTTTTCACTGCTATCATCCTCTGTCTTTGTTTCAACAATTGCAGCAGTAGAGGCATTCTTGGAATTCTTCTTTCGGGAATCACGGCTATGATCCCACCATTCCGGATATCCCACAAGTTCATAACATTGACTTTTTGTATGACCCGTTTGATCACAATGGGTGCATTTGTACGATGATTTGTCGCCACCATTAGCATTCTTAGGATGGATGTTTTTTCTTTTGTCTTGCTGGTGTTGGGGAGACC
Source organism: Hedera helix (assembly GCA_947179155.2). Taxonomy (NCBI): domain Eukaryota; kingdom Viridiplantae; phylum Streptophyta; class Magnoliopsida; order Apiales; family Araliaceae; genus Hedera; species Hedera helix. Next base: position 29,563,399 of record OX359277.1, on the reverse strand, counting down.
AGTTTTGATTAGACCAGTTCCGAGTCACCATGGCTGAAGCTTCAGAATTTTCCAGTTGTCCGTTCATCACCCCGCGTCGAACATCTTCGCGGCGAACTAGGGCATAACACTCTTCTAATTCAGGGATAGGGTCCTTCCTCAAGATTTCGCCGCGCACTTGCTCGAAATCACCCTCTAATCCAGCGAGAAAGATATGCACCCTTTGTCGCTGAAGCAATTTTTGATAGGATGCAATATCTGTCTCATCCACCATGACCACCTTATCACGATGATCCAACTCACTGAAGATTTCAGTTAGTTCTCCATAATATATAGAGAGCGGTCTGCCATTTTGTTTGGCAGAGAAAGCCCTCTGGTTCAAGGTAAAAACTTGTAATTCATCCGCTCCATCATAAAAGGCTTTAGATAGAGCTTTCCAAATATCTCGTGCGGTAGGTAAGCGGATGTATCGCTTCATAATCTCCGGGGACATAGACATCAGCAACCATCTTTTAACCTTCTGATTGTCTGAATACCACTTTTCATAGCCTTCATCTTTCTCCTTAGGTGACGGCGATTTGCCATGAATGAAGGAGAGTTTCTCCTTCTCAGCAATTTGCATCTCTAACATTTGAGACCACAGATCATAGTTGGTCTCATTCAATACAATTCCTGCATTGAATGATGAACCTTCATGTTGAATAATGATGGGGGTAGAATCTGACTTGCTCATGGTTTAAGGATTCAAAGAAGAATGATTTAGAGTCTCGTGGCTTTGATACCAACTTGAAAGTCAGAGAAGAATATTGTCATTCATATATTTTCCTGTATCCTTACATGTACATATTTATAGAGATAGTAGAGATCCTACAATCAAGCTATTCCTATAATCAAGTTATTTGCCTAATCAAATAAATATCTCTAAACTAGGAAAGAATATAATAGAAAAGAATTACAATAGTGAATATTTGACTATTAATCCAATATCGCAACACCAACTTGGATCGAACTTGCTCAATTGCTGGACCAATTTTCCCTAGCTGCTGCACCAACTTGATCCGCTTTGAATTGACCGAACTTTGCTCACTTGTTGAACAGCTCAAGGCTTGTTTTTGAACTGTTTGACCTATTTTGGATTTCTCTTCTTTAGTTGCCAAACTCTCCTTGCTAGAAGTGTTGTTAGCTTGAATAGAATTACTAAGATCAGCCTTGTCCTAGCCCTCCTTGCTAAGAGTTGCAATCATGTTAGCTTGATCCTCCTTACTCTCCTTAGCCTGAGCACAATCTGTAGATTCCTCCTTGTTCAATGTCAAACCCTCCTTGATAGAATTCTCAATAGCTTGAATAGCTTGAATTGGATCAGCCTTGCATTCAATAGAGCCCTCATCATCAACCTTAACCTCTATCGATGAAGCCTTAGTCAGGATCATATCAAGTAGCCATGCAAACACGATGCGTGTGGTGGTATGTGATCAGTGTATGATCTAATCAAACTGCCATCGGACACTTTGAGTCCAGAGTTCTCCCTTCTCGCTAGCTCTCTCTTTGGAGTCGTTGTCTGGTGGCAATTTTTGACCAGTTCCTACACGGATTCCATACGCGAACCCATGTCATGTTAAAACAGGTACTAGGAATCCATCTATAATAGGTTAAAGAGACCCTAAAGCTGCTACTTAAAGTAAATCAGTGAATTTCAGCTTCTTTGCGTCAAGCGCCAATAGACACTTGTCTTAAGGCCTTTTTAAAAGTTATTTTTAGTTTATTATTAAGCTGGGTAAGTGTGAAATATAGAACCTTACCTAACCCTAAAAGAAGTAGGCCATATAGGCTATATAAGAAAAAAGCCGTATAGGCTATACAAGAAGTAGGCTACTGGAGATTTCTTCAGCAAGATAATATGTTCTCCATTGAGTCCCTAGCAGGATTTGATGCCTGGAACTCCCCATTAGAGGACGAGAGGGGTACGCAACTTTTTGTGGTTTCTGCCCTTGGCAAGCACTGGACTCAATGCCAGCTGGCGTCCATGTGCTGACTACATTTATATCGTAACTCGTAACCTAGTTGGTGTCGGAATAGGTGCCAGATGACACTCAATATAGCTAGTGAAATCTGGTCGATTCATAAGAATAGTAGATTTATGTTATAAAATTAATATTTATATGTAGAAACTATTTCTTGTCATTAACGAGTCATACTTGAAGGATCTGTCATGTTGTTTTGTCAGTGTTTCATATTATTCCTGTCGAGCGTTGTGTTTCCATAGCCTAGAAGGCTAGAACAAATAAACGGTTCCATGGAAAGATTCCCCATACTAATGAGTCATGTTAAAGCTTTCATGAGTCCAGGTTGGCTGATGACTCATGTACTTCCATTCTGAAAAGAGTTTCATCGAGTCAATGTGAAGCACCTGAGATCTTAGAAACAAGGATCCTCCTAAATGGTCGAGTGGATCTCACAGCGTATTTTTTTTCTTGGTTTTGCATCTAGTTGATTTCATCAAACATCAAATGCAGTTTTATGGTTCCCTGGATGTACTTATCAAAAGGAAAACATGTAGTTATATGCATATTAATGATTTGTGCAGTTGCATGTATGATTGCATTTTGTAGCTTTTGGAGAGCAAGATACAGGAGGCAAAGTCTAAAAAAGATACATTAAAAGCTTGAGCACAGTCTGCTAAGTTTGTCTCATCCACTCTTCTCGTCACTTGTTTCTTCCGTCTTAAATTGTGTTAGAACATCCACTTGACATTGATTATCACTTTTGTGTTGTTCAGGACTGCTACTAAAGTAAATGAGATGTTGGGGAGTGTCAATACCAGTAGTGCTCTCGCAGCTTTTGAGAAGATGGAAGAAAAAGGTCAGCAACTTGACTATATGTATATAATTATATATGGCACTGCTATTGGATGTGCCCTTTTGGTATAATAATGTTTTGGTTTCTGTCTTAGTTCCATGCTCTCCGTACACTATCAACTCATACCCTTCTTGTAGGAAAAATGTTTTTAATATAGTTAATTAATGTCTCCCAGGCTAAGGAACCTCATCTTATTAAAACCCTTTGGTGGTTATAGATCACTTTGCATATAAAAGAGAACAAAAGGGTCAGTTAAACTGCAGAAAAACTGCATCCTGAGGTTCCCTTGAATTCAAACTTAATTTATCAAGCAAAACATTGATTGTAAACTTTTGGTTGTTTGAAATGTTTCAAAGAAAAGAATCTACCTACAAAAAGAACTCTCAAACAACCTGTAGTTCCTCCTGTCTTCGATAGAGGGAGAAATGTATATGGATAATTTTTTTATTCTCCCTCTATAGGGAATAACCACCGACTCCTGCCAAAAATATATACCGATCTGCCCAGACTCTCCTAATAGAGGATAAAATCATTGATTGAACTCTAGATAGAGAGAGGGGGAGATTCAATCCCCACTCATGGTAGGGCAACGGGGATTCAGCTATTAATAATAGGAAGTAATAGGTTCATGAACCTAGATTCAGGAATAGGTTCTCTACAGATGGCCAACTATCTGGATAGAACGGCAGAAGAAACCTTCTATTAAGTGTTGGGATTGCTTTCTATCTTAGAAGGCTAATTTGCATTAAATTCTACTATGAAACTTTTTAATATCCATTTGGATTCTAGATTGATAGATATCTATAGTTCTCCTAATATAAGAATATATTGCACTATACTGGATAAAGATAATTAGAAGGGTGAGATACCAGAGGTTATTAATAATAAAAAGAAAATTTTCTTAATTTCAACATTGGTTTTTAGATTGAGCCAAACTTGTTGAAATTCTAGGCTAATCTAGATTCTTTCCCACTTCGTTGCTCGTATTATAAATATATTATAGTAAAAATTCAAATTATGCTATGAAAGCAAAAAGCTTTAATAGAAGGAGAAGAATTGTAACCGAATTATTGGATCTATATAAATAAATTTATAGTTTCTATTGGAGTCCCAGGAGGGGACAATTATATTTTTAACTTGTCTCCGATGGTAGCTTACCTATGTCTTTTTATTTTTTCAGTTGTTCAGGCCCGTCTCTTACTTTAAGAATATTGCCTTTAATTGTGCAGTCAATTAACAAAATGTTCTGGCCAAGTATTCCCAAATCTCAGTTATGGGCCCTCCCCTGCCCATCTTATTAGCATTCAGGATAGCTAGATGTTCTCACCATACATTCATCCGTGTTCAGTTCCTTCTCGTCTCACCACACATTACTCCGGATCCCCCGACTTATTCTACTCCTTTTGCTATACAAGTTGGTTCATGGGTACCTAAATACTAGTATATCATGATGTATGGTTGTCCTTCTGCTAATGGAAATTAAATTACTGGAATAATTTGTATTTGTTAGTATATATATCTTGTACCACATCGAATACCTCAACAAATTATATCTAATATATAATGACTTGTGCCAACTCTTCTCATTCCCAATTGGTTTTCACTTTTCAGTTATAGAGCTCGATTCGATATCTTTATATTCTAGACTTGGTCCAATTTTATTAATCTAACAGTATTCTATACATTGCTACTCTTTTTTCCGTAGGTACCAAGTCGCATACTTGGTTACCAGTATCGATGATTCTTTCTTTCTTTTATTGGAGAGGTTTGTTTTAATTAGCTGAAATTATAAGCTGCTGAAATGCTCATAGTCACACTTACTCTCACCCAATAATCCAAGTAATAAAGTTTGCCAGGTTACTTCTTAGACCTTTTCCACTTATTTTTACCTAAAGTGCTGATAGTCTGAAGCAAGCTGTCAAACTTGTTTATTGCACTTATTGTTATTAATCTTTATAATTTGCGTTTAGAGGGACAAATTGAACTCTCATCTATACTTACTGATAGATATTTAATTTAATTTTGACAGTGTTGGCAATGGAGTCACAGGCAGAAACACTTGGCGAGCTAACTACTGACAATCTGGAAGGACAGGTGCTTGCCTTTTCTTCATTTATATATTGTTTAGTGTTCTCGTGTGTCTTTATGTTACTAGATGCTTCTCAGTAGATGATGATATGAGAAGACGTTTTGTTTTATAAAATGCAATTGCATTCACTAGGAGACTTTCAATATTGATATCTTTCATGTGGGATTTTAAAGTGAAAATGGTGGTATTTTCTCTGGGTATGCACACCAGAGAAATGTTACCTAGATCGCAGTCTATGAAGTATGTGGAACGAAATCGAAAATGACATTTTCATGGTACTCAATACGATGAGGGTAATTTTTTTTTGAATCGCTTAGTTGGTACGTGGTACATTGGGAATAATTTTATAAAAAAATATAGTCAACATTAGTTGAATAATTTTTAAGGCTAGTGTCACAACAATGTTTTTAATAAAATTACGCCACGTCATCATTTACTTGACATCTAATGTGATTAAAATATGTACTCTGCAAGTGCACAATGTCTATTGTAAAACAAGCAAATACAGGTAAAACCACTGAAAAATATACTTAATATTTATTTCAGGCGAATTAAAAATAATTTTTTTATTAACTAAGATTAAAATAACATTTAAACTTATTAGAAGATAAAAATTAATAATAAAAAAATAATCTAGGAATCCGAATTCACTAAGCAATAAACATAACAATTAATTCAATCTCTTCTATTTTATAACTAAAATTATGTCATTAGTTTTCTGTACATAATTTAAAAAATAAATCAATTAAGTCCAAATAAATATTTACTATGGTTTGATTTCCCTTCCCTTTTATGTAGTAAGTTTATAATTAATATGTACAAGCATAGACTATGAAAATTTCACAGACTAATAATAATCTATCAAAACTTCTTAATTAATTTAAAAGTTACATAAGAAGTATAAAAGAAGGTATTTCAATTAGGGCTGTAAATGATAACTGAAAAATTGGTATTCCTTCGCATCTGTATTCGGGAAAAAACGGATATTATTCGCATTAGGAAAAAAACGGATATATCCGTATTCGGTTTAAAGATATCCACAAATAAACGGATACGAATATGGATATAGGCGTATTCGTATTCATTTAACATTTGATCGTAAATATATCCGGCGGATATCCGAAATCCGATATTCGAATTCGGATCCGTATCTGGAATTCGTATCCGAATAACTTATATATATATATATATATATATATAATAAGCAAAATATTTTTTCTTAAGTGACATTCCTTATATAATAATTAGTTTTCACTATCATATGAAAATTATTTTTAAAATATGTCATTTCATTTCTAAAATGTAGGAAATAACACTTTTATTATAATATTAATAAATTGATTTAAGTATAGTTAATGGATTTTTACTATTATAAAGTTAAAATATCTAAAATGTATCATTTAACAAGTGTTACAATATAACTTTTGGATCATTTAACAAGTGTTATAAATGTTATAAATATCATTTCAATGTTATAATTATAGATTATAAATATTCATACACACTACAATATTACTCAAAAACACATAAAATGGACATCAACTTATTAATGGACATCTAAACTTTAATAAGTAGAGCATTCATTTTGAAATTTAGGATTTCAAAAATAATGAAAACTTATTTTGAATTGTAATTTAGAGTATTAATTATTGTATTTATTAAAAATAAATAAATTAACATTCATTCATTGATGAACTATACTTTAAAACTCATTATTTTCCCTCCTTATTCTAGTTTTATATAGTGTTACAATATATTTAAAATGCATCATTTAACAAGCGTTATAAATATTATTTAAATGTTATAATTATAGATTATAAATATTCATGCACACTACAGTATTACTCCAAATTAACACATAAAATGGACATCAACTTATTAATGGACATCCAAACTTTAATAAGTAGAGCATTCATTTTGAAATTTAGGATTTCAAAAATAATGAAAACTTATTTGAATTGTAATTTAGAGTATTGATTATTGTATTTATTAAAAATAAATAAATTAATATTCATTCAGTAATGAATTATACTTTAAAACTCATTATTTTTTTCTCTTATTCGGATATTATTTCGAATACCGAATATGAATAGCATTTTTAAAATTCGCCGAATACCGGATACGAATACGGATAGCGAATTGATTTTCCGGATACAGATACGGATACTACTATATTCGGATTCGTTTATATCCGTTTACACCCCTAATTTCAGTAACGAAATATGAAGGCGAAACAAGTAAACATTAAAGTACAATTAATAGATAAGATAGTGAATATTGTCATGAATAATTATTTAATTTCATCTTCATCCTAGATTAAATAATTTAGCTAGACATGAAAGTAAAGAAACTAAGATAAAGAAGAAGATTAAACATAAAATAAGAAAACTCCCTTTATGAAAGATCCTTAAAAAAAAATTACGATGAAGAAGTAATTTAATTCTACTCCTACTCTTAACCTAAACTACTACATTTTCCTCCAAAATAAAAGACCCTATTTATAGAGGCAAATTACTTGTGTTCTAATATAGTTACAATGAACTTGATCATTTTTTCTTCAATATTCTAGATAAAATCAAACTCTTTATCTTCATCTTCCAAGTATTCCTTTCTTGCACATCTCTTTATTGGAGTCCAAATAGATATCAAGCAATGGGTTTTAAAAATTTCTTTTTGAACTCAACTTCATTTATTTATTTAAATCCTGTAAAACAAAATAAAATTAATTAATTAATTTAATAAAACATTAAAATGAACAAAATAAGGTAATTAAAATGTATGAATTATGGAATTATCAACACCCGCAAGCCCTCATTTGGCTACATTAATTGGCATTCACTGGAATATTCTTTTATATATTTATTATTTCTAATATAATATTTTAGGTTTACTCGTGATATTATGCTTTGTAAATATCATCGGTATTTTAGAATGATTCTAGGTAGTCAGTTCTAACCTTCCATTAAATTTGATCTTAGCCATGAGTTATATTGTCCAAGGGCTATTTAAGAGGATGTTACTCATTTATAGGTCATAAGGTAAGATAAATAGGGAAAAAAAAGTTTTGGATCACCATACTTGGTGTTACAGGACGAAAGTGTACACATGTTCGAACCAAAATGTAAATCGCTACCATATTAATAACCATGCATCTAAGCCCTTTACATGGCTTCATAATGGCGTCATAGATATGAAAAAGTCATGGATATGTAAAGATATAGATTACCTACTTAGTTTGCTTTTGCTTTGTGCTATAACCTCAAGCTTTCATGGAGTTTTTATTTCCTACTAAAATCAATGGGAAGATGAATTGTCAAAAAAGAGAAAAAAAAAATTATGGAGAAACTAAAGTATTAAGTACTACTAAAAATTCTATTATTGTATTTATGTATAGTTTGCGCATGATAATAAATTGTTATCGTGGTTAATTTCCTTATGTCCTTATTTGGTTTTAACCTCATGTTCTGTTCAATTGTTGAACAATTTTCAAAAGTAAACAGGAAAACATGTCAGTTCAGATGTCTCCAGTTTTATCTTCATTTATAAATTAGATCAATCATTTCATATTGGTCGAGTATTACTAGAAAAGTCATCTTTGGTACCTGCTTCCTGCATACCTGGGCATTATTTACCCGCATTTGATGGTTCATCCCTTGAAAATTGACATAACTTGGAAACTTTTTAATTCTCCCCTTTTTTTCTTTCTTATCTACATTGCAGTTTGCATTACTAGAGAGCTCATCAGTTGATGAGGATCTCGCAAACTTGAAGAAAGAATTATCTGGTAGCTCAAAGGTATACATCTTTTATGTTTTATAAAGCAGGAAAATTAATTTGGATTCGAGGTCACCCTTAATGTGTTTTCACTATCAACGAAAGAATAAACTGTCTTGGGCTGGGGGTACAAAATAAAAATATATTTTTTCATTTATTTAAAAATAGGCTGATTTCCAGGCTATAACTTTCTGTTGGCATCAGGCTAGCTGTCATTTAGAATGAGTAAAATATGTTTACTATCAAAAGCGAGGATCATACATTTGTCCTACTACTTGTCTCATCAATCTTGCCTCCATGCTAAACAATTTTTATTATATTTTTAACATAACATACAATATTCCTTTTGTTGATTTGCCGTAAATATATTGTTTTTAGTGAATTTACTACCAATATTTTTGTTACTTTAACCTAATAGGACACTACATTTTGTTTTCCTTTCTTCTGGGCTTGTCTGTAGGAAGGAGAACTACCACCCGGAAGAACAGCTGTTTCCCGAACAAGCACAAGGTCTCCTTTTCAAGATTCTGAGATTGAGAAAGAGCTTAATGAGTTGAGACAAAAGGTGAAGGATTTCTGAATTTCTACTGCTTGTGTACAAATTTTACTTATTCTTTCTAGCAAAAAATGCAAATGGATTCATGTTACTGGCAGTACAAGTTTGTATAGTTAAAATATTGAAGCTGATTTAACAGTGTTGGTATATTTTTATAGGAAATAGGTTTGTTGAGGCACAGTAAGTCAATTGTAGCCAAAAGGGTAAAGTAACCCATACTAAGTTGTATGATTTTATCATTTATGAAGGAAAATGTTTATATGAATACTAATTTTAGATTTCGAGTAGCATAAAACTAGAAGCGATAAAATAGAATATTAATGGTGTCTTTTCTTTATTATCTTATATCATATCTATTTTCATATATGTTGGTATCTAGTATCGAAATAAATTTGTAGGTCATATATAACACTCCTTTTTAATCATGTATAGGATTGATTTTTACTAGGGAAAAGAAATTATGTGCCTTCGTCATAGCCAAGATTCGCTATTCATAAACTCATTCAGTAATATTATGTCGTTTTATGCTTCATCTATAGTCAAACTTGGGTGAGGCAATGGTCAAGTAACCTATTTTTTTCCTTCTATAATTATCAAGTAAATGGTAGATCAGATTCAGAATTTCCTTTTAAGAATACTAATTAATAACGATATATATATATATATATATATATATATATATATATATATATATATATATATATTACATGATTCAGATTTTTTTTTAAGAATACTAATTAATAATGATATACGTACATATATATATATATATATATATATATATATATATATATATATATATTGGTGGCGTGTGCAACAAGGACATAAGAAAATTTTGCATATGGGGGAACTTGCAGGGAACATGTTTGTGTTAGTCCAGCACTCCAGGTTGGAAAATTTAGTAATATTGGACTAAATTGAAGAATTCCTTTTACAGTCTATTCAAATACGAGAAATAAAGGACAAACAGTCAAATTCAAAAAATTCAACCTTGGACTCACTGACAAGTAGTCACAGGTTAATGTAAACGCACATACATTTTTCCATTGCAAGTCTTAAGATTCCCTAAACCCCGCGCTTTGCTCAGCTAATAAAGATTTATAACAATTTAAGTTATTGGTACAATAATTATATTATTAGAATAATAAATATAGCTAAAATGTTATTAAAGTAAGTATAAAAATATCGTAAATATATACTCTTTACGTCTCAGATTAAATGCTCAATTTTGATTTATATTTTTTGTTAAATTGACTAAATTAAAAATTAATTTTTATACTATTTTTTATAAAAATTTAGTTGAAAATGTTATAACTATCAAAAATTAGATACAATTTACGAGACTCTAATTTTTATAATTTTAAAAATAATTTTATATATACTAAATTATTAATTTTAAAATTAATTAAATTGATAAAAAAAACTAAATATTTAATTTAAAATAAAAAAAATATTTAATCTAATAAAATAATTATTATTGCGTTGTCAACTTTAAATTAATATAAAAATGACTTGAGAAGTTGTGATGAACGAAAGTCAAAACTAATGATTCCAAAACGAACGAGCGACTGAGACCCTAAATCTAAGGAACCGAATGACAACATTAATTAGATATTCAATTTGTCCTGTTTTCTAACGTTATTTATTGGTAACACAGACTAATTTTAAAACGTGTGAGATAATGCAAGTTTTTTCTTTCAAAATTGAACTTTAATTATTCAAAAGTAGTCATAAAAAAAATTATAATCTCTTCATTTATAAAAGAATTAAATTTTTTTTTTTTACTGAATTAAACATTAATTTATCTATATATTATTAAATTATTATTTTTTATAATAGTAAAATTGAACTGCATTTTTTCATAAAAATTAAATTTTTTATTTAAAATTATTAAAATTTAACGGACTACTTACGTAAATAATTTAATAAATTAAATATGACTCGATAATAATATTTGTATTAAAAATAAAAATCAATACATATATATAAATTTCACCTTATATTTAATGGTGGGTTCACACACCCAACAACCCAACTTTGAGAATACACTACTGTATGATCTCTTACTAAACTGATATTTTTATATATATAATTTTTATTTTTATATCATCTTTTTTTTATATAAAAAAATAATTATTATATTTTTTAATTAAAAAATCATATAAAAATATAAAAAATATATATGAAAATAGTGATGCCTAATCAAACGTGTAATTTGAACATGCTTTGTTCGCTGTTAAGATGAGTAGTCTTAACTCTCTTCTATCCAAAATACCAAATTACCCTCGAGCAAGCTACATGCACGTGATCAATTAAAGGTGACTTAATTCCGGCAGTTAAAAATTTAGAAATTATCATAGACGCTTTCATACCCAAGTAATCCCATGTTCCTGCCATGAAAATTACTATTAGATTATCATATTCTATATATATAAATTAGTAGTACACAGTAATATATACATTACGTGTATAAATTATGTGAAGATAATATGAAAATTTTATAAAATATAAAAGATTAAATAAAAACATAAAAAAAAATTAATATAAAAATAACAAAATAGGAATTATATAAAAAATTGAAAGATAATTTTGGAAAAAATAAAAAGTTTACCCAAATTGTTTACACCTAAAAACCTTCACGTTTGTTTTATATATGAATAAGTATAAGTACACAATACTCAAATACTATATCCCTTAATCATTAAAAAAGAGAATATAATATTAAAATTCGTGTCATGCTCTATTTTTTAATTATTAAGATAAGTATAATATTTAATTTTATATTTAAATTTTATATTCCTAAACTATCTCTTGCATGACCATGTCATATTTCCTTAGTCAACACGTAACCTTTATCCCAATTTCCATTCAAGTAAACCAACTACATTCAAACGACTTAGCCTAATTAAGACCATTCAACACTTCAAACAACTTAATTACCACTACTATAAATATTCCTCCGCTCATTCTACACGAATAAGAAACACACACAAAACACCTCCACTCGTATCTAATTCTTCCCAGTTGTCAGCCAGTCAGTTTCGAAGATGAATTTTCAAAAAACAAGTGCATTTTTGATTATTTTGGTGGTATTTGTTGCTGTCTTGATGCACGAAGCCCAAGTGGACGCCGCAAGAGTGTTGACGGAGGATTTTGCTGGTTCTAATCATCTTGAAAAATACTCTTCGATGTACGAGAAGGCGAAGAACTCCATGGCGTTATGGCTGGAGAAATTGCCGTCGGGACCTAGCCCTAGCGGACCTGGTCACTAAATTTTATATATATGGAAGTTTTCAAGAAGTCAGCCACAAGAATAAGAAAATTTTATGGCGTTCTTGATTGTTTTTATTTTTTATTTTTTATTCATGATATTAATAAAGTGAACAAAACTCTTATTAATTTTTTTGAGGAAACAATTATATTAGTTTTTGATAGATTCGCCAAAATAAAAACAAAAGGTTAGTACATGTATTTATTCAAATAAATATAATAATTAGTCTTGTTTATGGATAGTTAATTGAGGAAGAACCAAAATGTTGAGTAACACTAGTAGCTTGGACATAAACATATAAATAGGAACTAGCTATAGTACTTGTGGCACACATTTATATGTGTGTATATAATTTTTTTAAAAGTTAAAATTAAAATAGTTAGAGAGAGAATTTGTAAATGTGAGAATGTGCATTCAGTTATATATTTCCCTTTTATTTGAAAAACTAATGAATAATATAAAGAATGAAAAAACTGCACCAAAATAACTGCCTCCAACCCTCTCCCATTTTATATAAACTAGCATCACTGCATAAATTATGTGGGGATAAAATATTTTTTTTTAAAAAATTTAAGGACTAAATAGAATGATAAAAAAAATTAATACGAAAGAGCAATATACTAATATAACTAAATTTATAAGGACAAAATATGAAGAAAAAAAATAATATGACACGGTTACATCAATGACGTCAGTCACTTAGGAGAACAACTTTATTCAACGAAAACGTATGGAAAGATTACATTACATTTTATTCAGTATAATGAAGCAGGTAAATACATATTTCCTAAATTCTTTGGTGCCAAAATAAAAAATAATAGATCCATTATTGTACTAGGACTTCAGTATTTGCATATGCCTTTTGATTATAGTAATTTCAATTGTTACAAAGTGCATATTAATGAAAATAAATAACACTAACATATGGACTCTGTCCGGTTAAACACGCTGCATGTACTTTAAATAAGAGTCAAATAGACTCTAGTCCTTAATTTTACCATTTTTTTATACTAAAACAAAATTTTCCACTCCTACTCTTGTCCAGCATCGGGTAGCAGATATATGTATTTCAGGTCAAAGTAAAAAAAAACATGTAACATAGAAAAAATCTAAGAGGAGAGCTATCAGAAAAACATTGTCCAGATAAGAGAAGAATACAACATCAACCATGATTTATTAACATATCCTTCTTTTATATAATTTCATGGTTCAACAGGGACTTTTATTTTCATTTATTGAGCAAATATATAAACAAATAAAAATATATTCTTTCCATCTCAATATATAAGATCATTAATTATGCACTTTTTAAAGTAAATTTAAGACATTTTTAAACTTAAAATTATCGTGAATTCTTTTAATTTTAATGAAATTTGTAAATTATTTAAAAAGTACTACTGATTGTAAATTTTTTAAAATATATTTTTGATGAATCGTCTTAATTTTGAGTTTGAAAATATTTTAAATTAATTTTTAAAAGTTAATAATGATTTTATAATTTAAAATGGAGATTGTATTATATATCTAATGACAAATTAACTTGACTTCATATCAATGTTTTAGTAAATAATGATTTTAATTTTCAACAGATAAATATAACAAAAGTTTCATCAAGAACAAAGGGGAGGATAGATGATAACAGCAGAATTGTTTTCAGATTTGGATTCGGACAATTGATTTTGGATAGTTCAATACAAATTACTTGTATTGATATATATATATATATATATATATATATATATATATATATATAACTATAGAGTTATGTTAACCTCTATCATACTTAACCAATACAAATGTAACTCATTTCTATATAATTGTAAATTTGTTCAACAGATTGTCCAAAATTAACTACTTGGAATCAGGATCATTGTTTTCAAACCACAAAATAAATTAGGATAACATCATTCTAAAAATCTGTGTCATAAATTGCAATCAACACAATATATTATCAAAGACACTTTTAGATGTACGTATCTCTGGTTGATCATATGAACTTAAACCGCTCTTTTCTTTTGTTCCATTGTATAGATCTACTTGCACCCATAGAGGCAGTAAAACTCTCACTATACATGAGCGATCCGACATAAAACTGGGAATCAACAAGTGTCTTGAATTCTTCACTTATCGGATCGAACTTGACAATTTTCTCATAATCTACTTGCATGATAATCTCACCATTGGTAACACATAATGGAAGCACCATATTCGAGATATTCAAACGCGAAATTTCCAATATTTTAAACCAAGAATGTTTATGTAATGACCCAAGTTTTGCCCTTTCCCACATTGGTTGCAAATATATCCTTTGTCCCACGTCAACTAATTGGAAACCCCTACCCTTTTTTAAATCTATAAATAGAAGGGCTTGACCCTTTGTTTCATTCACCAACTTAAGGGCCTCAAATTTTAAGTAAGGACCTTGTTGTGTGAGGACTTTTTATAAAAAGATCTCTTTAGTTAAAATTTTGTCATCGAAGACGTAGGCAATCTGCAGAACTCATAATTTTCGGGTATGTTTCTTATTTAATTTTTCTGTATTGTCAATTTTATTTTAAATATTGTATTTAGTTTATTAGTTGATATTTTAGTATATTTTTTTAGTAATTAGTATTTTTGCATTGTTATTATTTTTATAGCTTTAATTATTGTTTTGTATTTAGATTATTAGTTAATAGTTTTAGATTAACATTATTAGCTTTAATTATTGTTTTGTATTTAGATTATTAGTTAATAGTTTTAAATTAACATTATTGGTTTTAATTATTATTTTGTATTTAGATTATTAGTTAATAGTTTTAGATTAACATTATTGCCTTTAATTATTATTGTTATTTAGATTATTATTTTGGCATAGTAGTAATATTTGTTTGAAAAAGGATTAAATATTGAAAGAATATTTTTGTAAATATTCTTATAGTTATTTTGAAAAAAGAAATAAGAAAACTGTTAAATAATAGAATTGTCCTAATGACATTTATTTGTTATACATTTATAATTAGGAATCATTCGGCTATTAATTTTGTGTTCAGCGATATCGAGGTAAGTGACTCTCTGAGCTGTTTAGTATTTTCGAACTGTATAGTGTAAGTAACTTTATGAACTATTTAGTATTTTAAAATTTTCGTTTATAATTATGTATGCTTTAGAAATTATTCGGATGCCTAAATGTATTGTTTCAAAAATTATTATACTTTATTTAAGGCTTCCATTTAAATAAAAATGTTACACTTGTATTTTGTTAAAAACCCGGATCAAGTATTAAAATAGAATTTTGATTTAGAAAATAAGATTATGTGATTTTGAATTGTGAAATAAGTACAGTTTTGAATATCGAAAATATTGAGAAATTGATTTTAGAAACCTCAGTCCGACTATGTATTGAATCTGTTAGTGTTTACGCTAGTTCTGGAACAATTTAGGACCTACTAAGGCGCACACCTTCAGATACCCTTCGGGGGGGCGCTCTTCGGGGCGCGTACATGATAAGATACCTTAGTAAGGGGCGTATCATTGACATTATCGAACATAAGGGCCGTGTTACAAGACTGCTGTAACCTTAGTCGCAAGGACTGTGGATTAAAAAATGCATCGAATATATTGAACATATCGAAATAGTTTATTGAACATATTGAAATCGTTTTCGAATTGTTTTTTTATAATTATTGATTTTGGTTTTGAATGTATATATCGGCTATTATTATCAAACAAGAAAAGATTATTTTCAACAAGTATGTTTACTATTATTATTGAACAAAAAGTTATTTCAAAAAAGTTTTACAAACTGTACTTGATCCACCTAAATAGTAAAGATTGTTACTTGCTGAGCTTTACCGCTCATCCTTACATTAATTTTTACAGGAAACATTGTTTAGAGCCGAGCATTGTTGATACTTTTGTGGATGACCAGAAAATATTTAGTTTAAGAAGTTTATGAATATTTTAGAATTATGATAAGACTTTTGTTTAATGGAGCTGTGTCTCCAAAGTTATGTTTTCAGTATTTAATTATTGAACCTTAGTGTAATTATGCTATTGAAAGATTGTTTGGTTTCAAGAAAGTTTCATTATTATGTTTTCGTTTTGGTTGTGCTATTGATATTGTTGTCTTGCAAGCCTTCAGATTTGCGATGTGTGACACTTCGAACATGTAGCTGGTTCGGGGTGTTACAGTTTAACCCCATACTCTTCCATCACCCATATAGTCCACACCTTCGGTCCCTCACCATAATAATCATAAACAACACACCAAAACCCTTCTAAAACCTCTAAATAAATAAGCATATACTTATCGTCTGCATTCATATCATCAGGTTGTGGTAACACCTTATATTCTTCTGTTTCTAAATCAAGCGATACAATCCCTTTACACAAACGTTCCTCCATGCTTATTGTAAACACGATCCAATGCAAGAATCCATTAAAACCCATCCCCATTATCCTCCAAATATTTCTAACATCCTCGGGAAATTCTCGCGTGTAGATTTTTACTTCGCTTTTATCACCTCTAACCACCTTAAAATCGTCTATACTCGGAACATAACCAATTCCATAAAATGGTGACAAATCTTGATGCATTAGCTGGTAATTTCATGCAGTCTCTTGTAGTAGGGTTCCATAAAAATAGGTCACCATCTAATATATTTAACACTAGACCATTACAAGAACTAAAAAAATGGACAGTTTTTAGCCACCCGTTACAAAAACAAAATTGAGTAGGAATTTTGACCTCTTCAATAACGACTGGAAAATTATGGATCATAGATTGAAACCTGATCGGCGCGAAAAACGAGGAAATTATGATTTTTTTTGGTGGGTATTGTTGTATATATTGAGGAAGTCAGAATTTGTGAGCAAATTATGCCAGGATTTGCAAACGCATCTGAAACGAGAAATGGATTTTGTTGGTGATAAGAGAAGTACTTCAAAGAGTATTTCATCTGGAAGGGATACCATATTTGTTTTATGTTAGGGTTGAAAATATATATATATATATATATATAGAGAGAGAGAGAGAGAGGAATATTTAGAAGAAAAAAAAAATTGGTTCGGAAAAGGAAGACCTTTCCTTTTTTTGAAAGAAATATTTGAATTTTCTTAATTGAAAAGATATGTATCACTCCTTAGTAGAAATTAAGATTGTTAATATAAACTAAAATCCTATTTGAATGAGGGATTCTTAACCTTATTTTTTTAAAATGTTTGTTTGTTTGATAAAGACCTCAATATGGAAGGGATAGGTGTTAAGTTAATTAAGATAAAATGTGTAATATAACACCACTCCACCCTAAATCATTATCACAAACTTTTATGTCCCTAAATTTTTATAAACACTTGTGGAATTTATAGAGGTTATATGTTGTTACAGTATATTTGAGATAGCTTAAAATATGTGATTAGTGATTCTAATTATTATTTATGTTTATAATTAATTTCAAAAAAATAATTTGTGTTTGATAAGGAAAAAAAACACTTAAATTAGTAAAATATATTTGGCATAAAAACAAGTGCTAATCACTTATTTCAAGTATAAATTATTGAAAATCAATATTTCTAAAAATAAAGATTGGTAATAGATAAAATTATTAAAATAAATAAGAATAAATTAGTAATATACTTGTTCAACTTCTGAAATTAGAATTTTTGATTATTTTCATTAAAAAAAAAAGTGATTATAAGCAAGTTTAAAACCAAGTTACCAAACCCTTTTTTCTTTTCAAAACTAATTATAAATAACTTTGACTGCTTATAAGAGATCCCTAATACCATCTTAGTATTATCAAAATTAAACAATAAAAAAAAATTCTTTTACCCCACTAGTTATTGTAATGACCACGAATTCTATTAGACATTGTAATTATATTTATTAAATAATTAGCAATGAATTAAAAATTTTGTACTAATTAATTGTGAATTAAATAATTGAATGAGTATACTTGTGTATATGTGCATTTATTTAAAGTAATAAAGCAAGGTGTATAATTAATTAAAACAAGTTTAATTGGATTATGTTATAAGTCCAAATGAGGTATTAAACTAGGTCAAATTAATTAACCTAGTGGTTCGTGTAATTAATTAAATCTTGATCCGTGTAATAATTACACTAGTCCAATGCTTGTTTTTAATTAAATGTAACATAGGTTATTTAATGTTAGCCCAATGAGATAAATACATTGAGCCCAAACAAATTAAATGAATGAGCCCAACTTATCTAATTCCTAAGTCCAAAGTAGAGCCCAACAGGAAGTCAAAATATTGGTCAATGGTTATATATATACATATATATATATATGTATATATATAAGCTATAAAAAATAAAGCAAAAATATGAGATTTAATCCCATTTTGCTGATAATAAAGGGGGCCCACATGGGGGTGGTTTAATTGCTCATTGTTGCTTCTTTTGTACACAAAGATTTGGTGGTTCAACCACCCTAGTCAATCACCTAATCATTCAAGTAGTCAATCAATCTAATAGTAATCCTAATTAGCCTCTAATTGGACAAATGCTAGTGAATAAGAAAATTTAATGAAGGATTAAGGAGACTCTATAAATAGAGTGCTTCACCAAGGTGTTGTGTTGGTTGGTCATTTGTAAGCATTTCTAGAGAGAAAATAGAGAGCTCATTTGAGAGAAAAGTAAGAAAACACTTGTGAGTTGAAGGAAAGTGCTAGAGTAGGAGCTTGGTGAATGTCAAGTAGCTTCATAAACTACTTTGGAAGGAGAAGAAGAAGAGCATCCAAGACCATAAGGTTCAAAAGTGCTCCAAACCCTTTTTATTTCATTTTTGTAGTCTAGATATGATTTGAACGGTTAAAATATATTTTTAACCGATCAAAAGTTATTTTGATGGTCTAGAAGTCTTAAGCTATGTTATATATGTATATTCATAGTTTGATGTGTTTAAATCATATTTTGGTATGTGTGGTATGTATAAAAATGGAAGAAAAGCTTTTATTGAACTTTACCGGTAAAACCTTAGGTGTATATGTGATAGTTAATGTGTAGTTTAAAATATACAAGTTGAAAAATAATTTCTATGGCTAGAAAGTTATATATGATAAACATATGATGTATGTGGAGTCATAAAACATGATGGTCTAACAAATAACGCTTGTAGCATCGTGTTTGAACAAATCGAATCAAGGATTTATGAAACTAGTTTTCATTTTGTCCTTGTAAGCGATTTTATGCCTATTTACGTTTGGAATTTGGATTTATGATCTAAAGAGAAATTGTAGAGGGGGAAATTTTGATGAGAATAGACTTAAGAAGCACTCCAAAATATTTTAAAATAAAGAAATTATAACAGTTTTAATAAAGGAGGTTCGGGCAGTCCACAAATTAAGGTTTCTGATTTTTGTACCACCGCCGCAGCGGTGGAAACCACCATCGCAACGGTCAAACACACTGCCTAGCACCTGTTTCTAATGTCCGGGTCGGGTCAAGTTTTTTTTTGAAAAGTTAAGTTGAGATAAATGTAAGATGAATGTATTTGTGTAATAAACCAATATACGGAGTTTATTGGTAACTAATTGATAACTAAATGTTTAAAATAAAGCCTAAGGTTAACACAAATACAAAATTAACTATTGATATTGTTTGAAATAAAATATTATTAAGTGTTGAATAATATTATTATGTAATTAAAAGGTTGTTAAATGATTAATAACATTTGTGGATGATTTAGATATTATTATATGATTAATAATATTAGATAATAAATAAAATATTATTAAATGATTAATAATATTAGATAATGAATAAAATATTATTAAATAATTAATAATATTAATAAGATAATAAAATATTATTAAATAATTAATAATATTAATAATGTATTAAAATATTATTAAATAATTAATAATATTAGATAAAAGGGGATTTTATTTATCGGGAAACCGAATTTGCGCAATATGTCTGAATGTTATGCATATACATAGGGTATAAGAAACTGATCCACTCGCATACCCCGTTTTTCGAAGTTTCAGATATATATATATATATATATATATATATATATATATATTTTTTCTTCTTTTTTTTTGTTATACCTTAGTAGCAGTTCATGGTGCTTAAAGACCACTCAGCAGTAAAGATTCAATCAATTCCTATATTGAAAAATTGATTCTTGAGTTCTTTCACAATTGTTATCTATTGTTGAAAACCCTGATTTTAATTTCCCTTTCATCATGATATATCTCATACTAATATTCTTAAACTTGCTGAGCTATTTAGTTGCTCATTCTTGCTATATCATGACTTATTTTTAGCTAAGTCCGAAAGTTCTACACAAAACAAAGGCAAGGGAAAAGTCAAAGCTTAGATTAGCTTAATGCATGCTAGTTAAATTACTTGTTATGTAATTTCTTTTGTAAATCTTTTGTATTCTCTTAAAATATGTAATGTTTATGTTAAGGTTAATCGACCTTAGGAAGTGTAGCCATTTTATAAGGAACCTGTTGTATTATTCAGCGAAGTTTAAATGCAATTTATGTATTTAATTGTTAGTAAGTATTGTACAGTGGAGAATCAAACCCGAGGTTATAGAACCCGGATTTGAGGTCGTCACAGTTATCATAATTTATTATTATTTTTTTTTTTCAATTTAAACCCCCACAAACACACGCTCACAATAAGAATTGAAACCCCAGCCTCTTGGATATCGATACCACTAGTTATCATAATTGTAATAGTTACTTGGCTTAAATATATTTTAAACTTTTTTATTTTTATTTTTATGATTTAAACCCTAATATTTCAATTTTAAGATATTAAACTTTAATGTCTATATATTTTCATAAAATAAAACCTTTTAACTGTCAAATTTAACATTTTTTTGTCATAATAAGTTACTGTTATGAAATTAAGCAGATCGATACTATTGAAGTTAAATAATCACAAGAATATTTTAGTGATAAAATATACATAAATCACACACACACACACAAAAATAAAAATTTTATGTGAAAAACTAGACCAGACAAAAGCAACCCAAGACCATGGGTCAGCCCAACTCACCCATAAAAACATGAGTTTTGAGCTTATATTTTTAGGCTCAATAAAACCTGAGCCTATTTGGCCCAACCCAATTTTGACTCAGCTCATAGCATTCCAACTCACGAGTGGTGCAACTCAGCCCAGCCCAACCCATTTTTTACTAACTCTATACACTATAATATTACTCAAATTAAAAGTCAAATCAAACTCTTTTAAGAATTTAGAAGTAAGTAAACTAAGAATAGGAACATTCTAATAATTATATTCCTCTTTGACTTTCATTCTCATGTAGTCTCTCCGTCTTTCACTCGTATTACGTAAATCGATTATTTCTACTATTTCAATTCAATGTTTTTATCAAAAGACTGCTTTCATCTCTTTTAATATGCTTGAATTGAAATTTGCATGATATAACTGTTTTAACTATATGTTTATTATTTGTGAATTGAAAGAAATTATTATATTCTATTATTGATACATAATGTTTTAACTTTTGTACTTAGACTATGTAGGAACATTAATGGTCTCGAGTCATTCAATATTATTTTTTTCAAGAAAATAAAATAAATTATAAATAGTGTTTGAATTTTGTACAAGCAAACATATATGTAACGTAAAAAAATAAATTAAAAAAAATCAGCGTGTTTGTCAAATTTGATTATCTTAATCAATTAAAACTATTTGTTTGTTTGTTTTGTATATATATATTTTTTATGTTTATCATTTTTTTTGTTAGCTGTGATTCCCCTGGCTCCGGTATAAATCTTGCCCTTTATTTAGATAACAATAAAACTACAGATGCATATGCAATTTTTTCTTATAAAATTAATTAATATAGTAAAGAAGAGTTCATGCTCTGGGCAAGAACTGATTGTTTTTTATTGCTATGTGAATTCAAATAGAAATTCTAAATGTAGACATAATTTATTTTGTCAAATACAATATATGTGAGTTCAACCAGAGGCACAAATATTCTATATTTCAATTTATTTTTTCCGGAGAAAGCTTTTGAATAATTTGTACAATCTTTAGGGGTGAATATCGGTCCGAGTTACTCGGTACCCGACTTGGATTCAACCTGAGAATATGATTCGAGACTCGGATTCGGTAGGCATCCGAGTCAAATATGAGTCAAGCTCGTTTATAGGATTATAAGACTAAACTTGAATGTGAGCAACACACCGTTCGCTCGTTTAGGGTTCAAGGTGGCCTTCATCTGATCCATACTCGATCCTTGCTCGATGAACCCTACTCGTTTAGGGGTTTGATGTATGAGATTGAATAAATGTAATGATGTTACTAGAAATTGTATTATAGTATAATTAATATTATAAATTTATCATTGTAACTTTTGTAACACATGTATTTTTATATATAAATGAAATTGAAGTTTTTCTAAATTTTCATTTTATGTCTCATTTTGGTGTGATCCATCTCAGACTCGAGCTCGAATAGAGGCTCGCGAATTACTCGTTGTGAAAACGAGTCGAGTAACTTCAAACCGAGTAGTATCGAGTAATTTATCGAGTCGAACTTGAGCAGCCTTGAAAATTATTATTTCTAATTCGAGTCGAACTTGAACACAAATTTTCTGATCTGAGTCAAAGCTTAAGCATCAAGGTGTTCGGATCGACTTCGGATCATTTCCACCCCTAACAATCTTGCCTATAAATAGAGAGGTGCATTGGAGTATAGTAAACATCAAATCCCTTTGTTTGTTTATTTTCTATGCTAATTTATTTTTAATTAACTTTTTATATTTCATAATTTCTAAATCACATTATGGATTTCTGTTTAGCAGCCAACATAATTTTTTTTCCTTTTCCTTTTCATCTCTTCATGAGACAGTTTTGAAATCAATTGCTTTACTGTAACACATGATGTTTCATTGAAATAAATTGCTTTAATATAACACAATGTTTCATAAAATGTTTTCATACTACTACAACATGAATTCCACTTGCAATCAGCCTGTTTGAAAATCTAAACATCTACTTTATCATATGACCTATGTCACAGCCGAATACAGGACAGAAACAGATCCACTAAAATTCTAGAAATGACCGATTATATTTACATTGCAACAAACACCAAATCAAGATTTGAAATATCATTACAACTACAATTTTTAGTGACTGAAGATCTTGTTGTAAAGAACCAGGATTCTCTTTCTCCTTCAGCCGTGAACACGAATATAACCTTATATACTCTGTTTACTACCATCGGCCTTTTGCCTTTCGCTAATTTTGTTTTTGAAGTATAGACAGTTGCAACATTGTTAAGACGACGAGATCCCAGATCAATCCGTAACTTGTGCATTACTTGATTGCAAGTCAGATTTCTCGGTTTGTTGAATTACAAAATGATCTACAACCCTAACTGTGCTTACCGGATCGTGCTGAGCAGAAGCTGCCCTCCATTTGCTAGGATACTCTCTGAGGTGGTTTAGCAGTTGTGGCTGTTTTGGCTCTGCATCCCAATCAGGATCCAATTTCCATTCCTTCGGAACCTGTGTCAGTTGAAATCAGTTTTACCAATAGATATTTATATATGGCAGTACAAATGGAGCACATTATTTACAGTGCAAGTCTTCTACACTTTTCATGCATGAAGAAAGTACAGCCTATTTACCATAAATTTGCGTCAAAATTCTTCAGTAATTAGAACTTCTAATATCATTAAAATTTCTATTCCGTTTACAAGACAAGAAAAGCAGAATATCTTCTAAAAGGGTCCTGCTATGTATTGTGAGAGTTTTTTGCCGAATTACGATTGCGACGTAATTGGGTAAGATTATAAAATTAGTCCACTATATCAAATACATCGTTAAAATATTAACAACTATAATTATCCACGTAACTCATAACTCTCAACTAAAAAGTCGACACTTAAAGTCGCAAGATACATCATTATCCCTTCCAAAATAGGACTGTTAATGTGCAACCTTTGTTCATCAGTATTTATTGGTATTTTTTTGGTAGATTTTCTATTGGTATCTCACTTAAAAGTGTGCATTAATTTTGTTTATAGATTGAGGACTTTATCGTATTTGCATAAAATTAAAATAAAATAAAAAAACTTTGTTAACTATTTTTAGTATTCTAAATCCCCGGATAACATGACTATCAAAACCAGTATATATCTAGGTTTCAAGAACTGCATCTCTCTTCTTTTTTCTTATTTGTCCTGGGGAAGAGTTGGGAAGGGGAGGGAACCAAGTGGCAAAGAAGATATCCAAACGAAACATGTTCCACAAGTGTATGTACTGTATTAGACAATAAAATCATGCAACTTGGTATGCTGATAATACTTTTAAAATGATAACCAGAAAATGATGACCCCGCATTTCTTACCTTGTCGACTGCGAGTGTGAAAACTTCAAGATCGCCATTGCGGTTGATATGGAATCGTGTGAATGCCTTGTAATTAGCAATGCGAAGTGAAGAAAAGGCTTCATCAAAGTGCACATGAAGCCAATTAATGCAGATATACAAGTAGCTTCCAAAAATCAAAGAGACCACAGGAGTTGTGAAGACCCAGAAATAAAGGAAGACAGAAGCGTAGTACATAACAGCACCACCTCGGGAGAATGTAGCCATCCCATTCTTACATATATTACTCCTCGTGACAGCCATGACCTGATAATAGCTCATATATCAAGCATATTGGAAAGAATACCAACACCTATAGAGAAAAGGAAAAGAATCTCATTGCATATGCATTCAAGGACTCTCACCTCTGGAACATCAAATGCAGACATGAGATATTTGACACATGCTGGATAAAGACCAAATGTCCACTGTTCAATACGAGCCCGAAGTCTTGTTGGGTCTGGAAAATGTTCGCTTTCCACTGATTGATACCATTCATATAAAGTGTGATAACCTGAAATGAGATTTCTCTTATTAGCTCATGTCTAAATTCATAAGGGTAAACAAGTGTAGACACCATCATACATAATAACACTATCACATATGCCTGCCACTACCAAGTCACAACTCTAATGCTGCATTTGGATTGAAGGAAGGGAATAGGTGAAGGAATGGAGTAAAAAAGGAAATGGAATGGAGAGTGAAATGATTCGTTCCATTCTAGTTGGAATGAGTCATAAATTTGGGAGGAATGAGAATGATCTATTCCATAGAATGAGTTATTCTATTCCCACATTCATTCCTCTAATCCAAACGTAGCATAAGGCAAATGAATCCATGAAGCCAATGTAAGCTTAGTATATTCTCACAAAGTATTACTGAGCGACGGTTTTATGTTTAACGTCTTAAAGTCTCGTCAATGAAACTTCATACATTTTTTGTAGTTAATAATGTGTAAACTTAAGGGGTGACACCCAGGTTCCCACGGCACATGCAATCCATATTGGAACAGAGGGAGTACAAGAATCAATAAATACACTAAAAAACATGTGCATCCAGTATAAATATGAGCTCAGAAATAAATGCAACACAATATACAAATTGCATGAGCATTGGCACTAGCCTTTTCACTCGTCCACAATTGAATGAAAACAAAAATCTCACCTGAAGTCGCTAATAGTTTATGTCTGATGCATGTTTCGACACCCACTTCCAAGAGCAGCATGAGAATTAATGCTGCAGCCAGGTGGGCAGAAACATGAAGAATTCCAATTATTGCCCTTCTTTTTCGAGAAACTTTAGAGGGTACGAATGAGATTGCAGCTGCTAACAATAATAAGGCGCCAGTTAAAGATACATAAGAGTGTCCAAGCATGTATGTAAAAGCATCCCATACGGTACTAAAGAAGCTCTTTAGATGACCAGAAAATGTATCATCCTTGAAGACATGGTCCAGCTTACACTAGAAGCAGGAGAGAAATATAATCAGCGTCTCTACACGAGAGAAATTACTTAGAATAAAGCACTAGCATTCTATCTACAACATAATACTAGAGGGGGGCAGTGACGTGGGAAGTGTATACTTTTGTTAAGATGTATAGTCCCTAAAGTCTAATGAGGAGGAAACGAGAACATCCTAATTTTCTGAGGCAACCTCAGGGACATTTAAGGCTTAGTGACCGGGCATGACTAAAAGAATCTAGGAAAAAGTTCATAGAAACTCACCTGGGGGAACATGGAAAAGGCTAATACAAAGTATATGATGCCACCAATAAAATCAAATTGCCAATTTTTCTTCCGGAACTTCAATATATTTCCCAATGCAATCTGCATACATTATTTGATCAGCACATTATAGTATCACTTGGATACAGTGAGAAAATATTTGAACGGTGTTTTTGAGAGGGGTGATCAACTCCGCAAATTTTAATGAGACTTACCCTACTTGAATCTTCAAAAGAAGGATAAGCAGCTTTGCTTTCATAGGAGGTCCCATATAATTTGTCGAAATTACTGAAGACATGGGTGGGATGCAAAAAAGCCCCGCCACAACCATTAACAAGTAAATGTTGCACATAAGCAGGCTTATCTGATGGAATATATGAATGACGCATATACTGATGCAAGTCCCCAGCTACTCGAAGTTTACATCTTCCCTTCAAATGGTCACGTATCAGGTGAGAAACATTCTTCCCAGTTACATCATTCCAGTACCAATCAAGAAGCCAACTTGGTTCATGTGTCACAATAATCACAGAATCATCATCTCCAACCTGGAAAAAGAAATACACTTGTAAAAAGGAAAAAGAAGACCCCACACGTGAGTGTGCAATATTGGGGAACTGTTTTTTGAGTGTTTTATATTTATCTCCACTTGTTATTGGGTAGGTGGACTCCTCGTCCACCCCTCTGCTGTATTCTCTGTTTTCATTTAATAAAATTTCTTCTTTTATCTACAATAAACATAAAAAAAAATTAACACCTGAAATATGGAACTTGATTCACCGAATCCATGTTTTCAAGTTGAGACAATGATGATGAAAAGAAAAATGTTGCGTAAAGATATTTTTATTTTCTTCTATTCACTAAAAGGACGGTACTCACTACATGATAGCAAGTGTGATGGAAGATTATAAAGTAGGAGAAAATATATGAAATGCAGTAACAAGAGTGGAAGCTAAAGAAATATTACGAGACCATCAAAGACATAGACACATAGCAAATTGAATACTACTTAAACCCTTTATCATATGCTATAACATGACTATTAATACATAATAAACAGAAAGTTGATCTCATAACTTCAGCCAAAAGTATTATGGTACTTCTTTTCTACTATTGTAGATGATAACTCAAAACATTAAATTTAACCCCTAAAAAAAAGAAAGATTAACCAAGTAAAGGCAAGTTAAAAAAACCTAGACAGAGCCACAAACGAACAACAACAACAACAAAATATCAACTGAGGTTTAGGTATGTGGCAAGTTAATTCTTCCAAACAAATCATATACACAGTCTGTCCCACTCAACACTCTCTGTTGAAGTAGACTCACACTTTAAATAGCCTTTAACCACAAGCATACTTAAGACCAAGAGGATCGCATATTTAAGTTCCATTAAAACACTCTTTTTATGTGACTTGTCCCAATGAAAACAAGTAGCATGAAGATGATTGAGGTAAAAAATTATTTCTTTTTCTTTTTATGTTATACCCCATTTCAAAAGCAAAACCATTTTAGTATCGGCAGGGGAAATTAGCATAGTTCCAACTGTCTACTGAAGAAAAGCAGGAGACATATTAGCTTCTCAAGTTAATATATAGAATTACAACAAGATAGAAAGGGATTCACCATCTAATGCACAAAGAATGATCCAGCTCATCATGTTAAATTGTTTAGCAATCAAAAGGCCATAATGTTGCCACTTTTGCTGCTTAGTCTTCTCCCCCAACCATTATGAGACACATTCAGGAAGTGTAAGACGCGGAAGTATCTCGCCTTGATGACAGCATTTCCGCATATTAAATCTACAGACAGCAAACACCCACACCACCTTCATGATACAGATTCCATATATTCTCACGACAGAACCAGTTTCTTTTAACGTCAATCAGAATCACCTAACCAGAATTCCACCATGCTATTTCAACAAGTGCTGGTTGGAGGGTGTGTAGCAGTTGAAAGTTGTAAACTTGTCCGTAGAAAGAATTCACCAAAAGCACTGAAAGGTGACCTTATATCTTTTTCAACAGAAAAATTAAATTTCAGTTGACACCACCCCCTTGCAACCTACCTCAACATACTTGACTAGAAACACTTTTGGCTAATTTAAAGGAGATGAAGAAAAAATTTCTTAAAGTTACCCCGATGGATTCCATTAAACATCCAATAGAAAGCTATTAGACTGGACAACTCATTTGAACTCTTCAAGAGTCATATATCTTCATAAATCCATTATTCCAAATGCACTTAAAAATACTATTACAGTTCATGAATATTTTTAAAAAAAATTATATATAGGTAAATTTTATCCCAAGTATATGGGAATTGGAACCAATGACCTTGAGGTTATTCGTCAAGGCCTCTTCTTGGGGTTTATGTACAGTTTAAATCTATTTGGTTTCAACATTAAAAACAAATTGTCATCATGGATCTTATTAGTCTATAACATCTAGTTGAGTGCCAACAACATTTTGCTTGGTTGAGTATCTAGATTATCACCAGTTATTTCAACATGAATCACTTGATTAGTATTATCACAGGCTCCCCGATCACACCACCGAGAGGATCCGCTCTCAACAAGCAGATCAGATTATACTTCTTTCAAATTTTGGCCTTTCCCAGGCTGAACACTGGGGGAAAAGAAGGGGGAGCCCAGCCCCCCCCCCCCCCCCCAAGAAAAAAAAAGATCTTGCAGGCTCTTTTGCATTCATAACTCGTGAAGCTTGCTTTTTCATAGATGCACGCAACTTTAACAGTTCTGATAAGAATCATGTCCATAAGCATCTTTGTTTACTCTTAAAACGTTATGAGGGAGAAAGAGGTCAAACAAGAAAATCACTCAACAAAAACAACAAAATGTTAACTGTCGGAAAAGTAATCTTCTCTGACTAGTGCTCCAGTAATTATTTCAGAGTAACATTGAATACCCTACATATTATATACTACTATACTACAAACAAATGATATTAATCAGTGTCAGTCCCATTCTTGGTTGCCAGGAATAACCAATGTTGTCATGCTCTCAGTTTCATACAGCCTAGAGGTAAACCAAGTAAGGTTGCATATCAAGAAGAATGCTTCAATACTTGTACAACAAATTATGATTTATGACACACTTTTTATAACTGCGCCTATATTCCTCTAATCTAATTCAGAATTTATCTAAGCAATGCCGTAATAATAATCATGCCAGACAAATTATACAAATATGCCAATTTCATGTACCCAAAACCTCACACATTAGAAATATCAAAGCGGGAAGGGTGGTCAGATTTATTGCTGAACGTGTTATCAAGGTTGTAGGAAATAATCAAGAAATAGTTTTAACGAAAATCCATTCCTGAAGGCAGTCTAACCTCTATCCAGAAGAAAAAACCTTTTTATTTTTTAAAACCTTTTTATTTATTTTCTAAATAAGATTTTATAACCTCAAATTCATTATGTTTGACTCACTAAAAATGATGGTAGCATGTTTATAAAACCTCCTTTTTATAATTGATAGTCCTGTCAAAAGTAACAATATCACATAATTTCATAGCAACATGCAGAGCACTCCCAAAGGTTCATTTTTTAATATTTGTTGCACTTTTAAATTAAACTGTAACATGGGGGAAATGTACAGAAGAAAAAAATACCTTTTCCTTTATTAATTCTGAGAAGAATTTGAACTGATATACATCAATATCACAATGGAGAGCTTGGTCAAGACCAAATACCCACCACCTTTTAGGTAGCTGCATAGCAAAGTAGCTTCTCTTTTGAGGCATAAACCACCCACCCAGCCAGCTTTTATGACAAATGTACCTCATAAAGGTTTGAAGTCCGTCAAACCAATCTGTAAAACCATATAAAAAAAATGAAAAAAAAAGTACTATTCCATATCATCACTTGAATACCAACAAAGAGGAACCACATTTTGAACAAACCAATAGACACAGTTATAAAGGATCAAACAAGTAAATAGCAGATGAGAAAATCAATGTTCAGAAGGTAAAGTTTAGAGGAAATTCAATACGAGAAAGAGACCAACCATGGTTTCCAGGAATAACAAAACACTGAGGGCCGTCATATTGCCTTAAGTCAGTTACCCCAGAAGGTAATTCTGGCTTGTTCACAGCTATATGCTCATCCTTATACCACAGGGGCGGCTGGAGAGCATATTCAAAAGGACGAAAGAACCGTCTCTCATATGAAAATGCTGACGGATTAGGATACCTATAAGAAAATCATAATATTTCTTTCTTAAAAACAATTTTTTAAGTGAATCTATGGCCAGCATTACATAAAATAAAACTGAAATTCAACAAATAGAGAAGGTTAAAGCATATTTACACAAAGCTGCCTTCTCTAAGAAAGATGCAATCCCAATACTAATACATTCAAGTAGTAATATTTTGGGGTAGATATGGGGAAAAAAAATGTATGAATAAAATAAATTCTCATCACCTTCTTAAAAAGGAAACATAAGAACATGGATCATTAGAACTCATAATGAACTCATATTAAGAGAACTACATCAAGCAATGAAATGTACAGAGAAAAGACACCATGGTCCCCATCAAGTTCTCTTGAATACCCATTGCAGCGATTCAGGAATAAAGGTTTTCTACTGAATACAAGTAGTTGTGTCCCACTTCAAATCAGTATCAAGCATGCCCCCCACCCCCTCTCTAGGAGTTCTGCTGTCATATGTTATCTATCTATCTATCTATCTATCTATCTATCTATATATCTAAGAAGCAAGGATCTGGCACATATTAATGTAAATATAAACATATATACACACATACATTAAAATTTCAATACCAAATAATAATTCATGATAAAATGTAAAACATTCTAGATAAACAAGTTTTATTATATAGTATTAGTAAGTATTCAATTCTTATCATCTTTAAAATCAAAAATCAGAAATCTAAAGTAAAAAATAAAAAAATATTAAAAAAAGAGAGAGAAAAACAAAAGAATCTCCGAAAAGAATCCAGAAGAATCCCAAAATACAGATTTGGGGACTAATCAACATACACAAGAATCCTTGCCTCTTAGCTACATATCTATATATATATTTATGCATTTTTTGCCACAACACAACCTCAAGTTTTCTATGTACAACAACCAAATTGAAGGTATTCTTCAGTTTTATATTATGATATTGTTGTTCTCTAACCTGTAATCTTTCTCTCGCTTTAGTTGTCATGGCATTTTTTGCTACTCTGTTGTAAAGGTCATGGCAATTGTATCCCATTTTGGGTAGATAGTGATGTTAAATAAAATTGAGCTTTTATTATCTCCATTTTTTCTTTTTTTGCACAAAAACCAACGCTAACATGTGGCATACTTCAATTTCTAATTCAAATAATTCATCATGCCAATTTTAATAGGCATAATCATAATGTCTTCAATACTATACTATAATATGTTTGATAAAAAGAACTATACTATAATATCAATATAATCTAGGATCATTCAAATAGACTACAGTTCATTCTCCCTTCAGGTTTTTAATAAACAATTCAAAGAAGGTCAACACCCGCTTATTTCATACAAGAACAGCAAGTTTAACGTTATTCAAAATCCTTGTGTGGGTGGAAGTGCAAGTGCAAGGTAGAGCATATTAAAATTCTGCTACAAAGATATCAGCTGCTTATAACAACTAACTAGTTCAACATCCTATTGATCCATATAAAGTGATAGCACTATGATTGAGCTTACGCAAGGTCGCCCCCAATAATGAGCAGGTTCCCACGTGGCAGAGTGAGCTCGGAATCACTACAACGGACACAAATCGAAGGTTGAGCAAGAAGGCGTGCCACACTGTAGGATGAGTTACCACCATCACCAGTATCAGCTAAAAAGTCGAACCACAGATCATCCTTTTCACTAAAATGGTCATATAATAAATCATCCTGTTTAGCTCCATCTTGAACCCTGCTCATTGCCGCCTGATGGCATGGTGCCAGAAGAAAAGAAAAATAATTCATTGTAACAATAACACAATTTAATCAATGTGTTAACAGTAACTTATTCAGAAGGAACATTTGACTAAAAAAATCATTTTCAAAATCAAATGCGAACAAAAGATTCTTTACGCCTAATGATTAGCTATCAAGGAAAACATTTACCAATAAAGGTTCAGTTGACCAATAAATCAATTAACCACAAGTTAACTACATATTTGAAGCACGGCTAACACACATAGAGATAAAAGCAGCTTAGGCAACCTCCCCAGTTTTTCCAAAAATTCCATAACATGCAATCTCTTTAATGGAGTCACAGAAATTCAATGTTTATGTCCGAATATCTTTAAGATGGCCTATAGTTATCCAACGGCTGTAGTGAGATGTCATTTTATTCAAGTAGTTGCTACTAATTAGTCTTAGAATACACTAAAATCTGACTAAAAGTGCCTCTTCTTATTTCAAATTATCAGGCTCTGAATAGATACTGAAATATCAGAGGAATACAGTGCTTTTTGCAGTTATGTCACCTGTCGAACTTTTCTATTAAAAATCTCCATAAAGGGGTGATGTACCCACATGCACAGATTGCATACAAATGGCATAAGAAAACATCAGAGAAATTAACACTAGGATACTTCTTGTTTCTTCAAGCCTTACAGAGTGTGGAGAAGGATTTCTTTCGATGGTGCCCTGTTTATGTGTTTTGGGCAGGTTTATGTCTTTAGCTATACTGCTTGCATATGGGAGCCACTTCTGGTGATTTCTTTTATTTAAACGAGTACTTAATTAAGGGAAAAAGAAGCCCTGACAAAATTCCTTATAGAATTTTGAAATTTTGCAGAGAACGTCAAATGTCAAAAAGTGTTATTGTTCTCACTATTGGACGATTAAACAGAATCAACTGTCAAAACATGAGCACATCAAAGAAAGAATTTTTATACCTGCATCATGCGCATATCAAAACGTCCAACAAATAGGGTTACTGACACAAGGAGGTCGAATACTGTCTTGAATAGATCAGCTGATGTCCTGCAACATAGGATCATCACATACTATAAGATGCAACAGCTTAACCAAGTAATAAAGTTGGATAAATTAAGAGATACAGAAAATATACCCTGAATACCAAGGAACCATGTCCAAGAAATCAGGCTTCATTTGTTTTTTCTTCAGCTTTTCATACTCTTTGACTGACAGAGGGTGAGTAAGAGCCCATCTATTAATCATCCAACATCAGCAAAGTAGGAAACAGAGCATGGTAGTACAACAAATGTGAAATTTTTGTAAGAGAGTGAAATATTATTTTGATATTACGAGCAAAATAGTTTTATAATTCTTCACTTGAGGGAATGGAATACACCCAACCATCACATAAATAAATTACTACTTCATTGACCTTCAAGTTGGGAAAAAAAACTGATAGCGTGGTGAATTTATCTGAAAGAGTAATCAAGTCCTTGTTCCGCTGTTGTGTTTGTATATTAATTAACAGTAAATATAATGTAGAAATTCTTTAGGAAGGATTATTTAGTGGATACAGCCAGAAATCACAAGTTACAGGTCATATTATCTACCTAAATGGCTAAATAGCACTCACTGAAAATTGTCAACTTACCCTGTTGATCTTTCCACTACATAGTTGGCAATGTAGAGACCGATAAATGTAGCCCATAATGAATATATAGGAGAAATTCCATCTGACGATCCCGAACATGAGCCGTTGCAAGCTAACTACAAATGAAAATAGGGAAGAAAAGTAGCGGATGCAGAAGATCCTCCAAATCGCGTATATAATTATATCACACTGTGGAAATGAGCAAAAATCATACCTCTCCATATATAACCCACTTGGACAGAAGCGGATAATCACTAGCTGACCCAACTGGAGCAAACCAAGATGAGCAGACCTGGTCTTTTAACTCATTCATTCGGATAAATTTCATAAGCCATGTGTTGCGCTCTTCCTTGTTCCACAAGGAAAACCAACTGGAATTTTTACGTCCAAATGTTTTTTCTTTAAGAACTGAGCGGTTGCCACAATGGTTATAAAATACACAGCAGGCTATACTTAAGACCTACACAGAATAAATGGCATCATGATACTGACCAGAATTTACATACACAAAAAAGTTTAGATTTTGTATAGTATGACTTACAGCACAATTTTGGAAAATGGTGAGGACCTCAGGCCTCTTTCCGGCCACACGAGCAACAAGACCAACATACCAGAGTCCAAGAAAAATAACATGGAAAACAAGAAGAAACAAGATGGATGATACATATATTGTCAAAAACAAAGAGAGATTCATCCTCATATCGACTCCCATTGATTGAAAACTAGGAAGATGATATAAGGCTGCCACGAAAATCCAGCCCACATACCTACAATGCAAGAATTCAGCTCTCAATAATCAATAATACCCATTAGCCTACACAAGGATAAATAAATACCACCACATTATCATAAAGAGAGATAAAACAAACAACCAAACTTACCAGCGGCTGAAATTTGAATAGCTGGGAGTAAAAGTCTTCCCAATGAAAGGGGATGAAAAGAAATAGAAAAAACCAAGTAAACAAGCATACATGGACCACCACTTAATGTTGTTGTCCAATTTTTGTATAAGAGTATGCAAATTATCAGAGGATATGAAGAACAAGCAGCCCACAGCTACAGCAATCACAGCATGACGAGAATGCTCATGTGGGTATGGATATGTATAAGTCAAAATTGTCCTCACTGTCTCCATTTTCAGAGTCCCTAGCAAACCACCACCAGAGTGCTGCTTCTTAATACCAGAAGAACCCCTCATAACCAATACCTATAAAACCCCACTTTTCAATATCTTTCCCGATTCAACAATTTCAACAAATGGACAATGAAATCGTGGAAAATCTGGGTTTCCGATTCGACAACGTTTGTTCCTAAAGTCCAATAATTGAGTAGTGGGTGCCGCGTATATCTCTGATGTGGGCTGTCGGCCGGAGTTGCAAAATACTGACCGGCCGTTTAATTCTTCAAGAAAAGTCAAAATTGAAACCCACTACAGTCAATTCAAAGAACAATCTTTTAAGCATCAACCATTCAACAATTTAATGGAAAAACGCACACAAATTTAGAAAGAAATAGAGGAGACGAGGAACCTAAATGGGAAAAAGGAGAATGGAGTGTGGAAAAGGGAAAGCGAGTATGTGGGTATGAATTTAATTTACCCAAACAACTTGCAGCAGCATCTGCAAATGTCTGCTAAGGAGTAAGGGGTACCATTTTCTTTTGATAGGCATATTCGTCACTAACCGAAACGTGAGCCAATTGTATGTCTGCAATCCTAATTTTTAATTTGTAAATTTGATGTTAGTTGTTACTTGACGGAACCGTCAAATGAATTGCTCGGTTACTCCTAGGGCGGGTAGGTTTGGTACCGGTACCCATTTTTATTTTTTGGGGTAATATTTGTCGAGTTTTATACATGGAAGGAATACAACTACATGTTTTTAAATGATTGGATATTTCATATTTAATTTCAAAATTTGTCTTATCAATAATTCTTAAATTTGAAGTAATTTTTTTTTTCATTACTTAAACATTTTTTAAAATAATTGATTATAATTTATAAGTTAACTTTTTTATTATATAATTAATAAATAATAATGTGTTTCCTCAGCCTTGATTAGTAAAAATAATTTAGGATTTTAATTAATATTTTACCATAGATTGTTGTAAAATTTACATAATTAATAATTTAAATTATAATATAATCATTTCATAAATCACATAAATTAAGTCATATATAACAGTAATTATTATTATGATTTAATGACAATATGACATTAATTAAAGAAGAATGCAATTGCTTAAGTTTATATGAATTATTGAAATTGTAAAATTGAGATAGAGACCAGAGACATCAAGTTATTAATATATCAAGACTTCACTTATAGTCATAAAGCAATTAGTCACACTACAATTTGCATGATATTAAAATGAGCTATTAGTTTAAATTAGGATAAGCAAAAAGAAAAAAAAAATGAAACAAAGGTTTCCATCGTATTTATTTGTTGTTGTTATATATATATATATATTGTAGATGGATAGAGTATATATATATATGTATAAATAAATAAAAATTATATGGTCAAACAACTATAACTTTATAGTTCAAAAAGTACTAATCTCTCTGTTCTAAAAAGAAGTTTCAATTGGATTTGATCCTAAAACAATTAATTTTGCGAAATTTTAAATTTTAAATTGTGATGAATATTTACATTAGTTTTTCAAAAAAAAATATTTAATTTTAAACAATACAATTATAAAAATTATAAACTCTTTGTAAAGTATTTCTAAATTCAAGATTTATGGCATTCAAAAGTAAAATGTACTACATCAATTTTGAGTTAAAAAATATTTTATATTCTACTTTAAAAATTCATACTTGATCTTATACTTTGGAGCCGAATAAGTATTTGGAAGTAATATATTTTAAGTGGTTTATACTATTAAAATATTAAATTAATTGAAATTAAATGAATTCATATTATTTTAAAATTTGAAGTTTACAAATTAATTTTAAAAAAAATATCAAATGAAACTCTTTTTATGAAATAGATATTTTAATGTATTCACCGACAAGTACATGATTCAAATGTATTCGCCAACAAGTTTATGATTCAAATGGGTTTGCGAGCATGATGACGTTTGCCAACTTGATCGAGTTTGGATCTGTTCATGAGTTGTTCGCGAACGAGCTTTATTCGTGAACGTGATGATATTTGACTATGTTCGCGAACATAATGTTGTTTGACTATGTTTGCGAACATCCAATAACCTGAACTCACATATATATATTGGTTCGATTATTTTAAATGAACATATTCGAGTTCTATTAATAGAGTTTGAGTTAAGTTTGTCAAAATTCGATTCAGTTCAGATCGTTTGCAGTCCTAAAAGGAAAACTCATGAGTAACCCGATCTTTTATTTTACTTGTTTTACTATCAGCTTTTAAGTTAAAATAAGAAAAAAGTTTTCAACTAATAATAGAAAAAAAAAATTAAATAAAAATATTGTTTTAAACTTGTAACGGGAAAGGTTTTCACTTAAGGTTCTAGTAATTGTTTTTTGTAATTTTATTTCACAATTTATTGTAAAAAAAATATATTAGTTATTGTGTTTTTTAACAACAGTTATATTTTATTCCTTCTAATTTTTTATCTTCGTCATCTCTTTTTCACTTTCTATCATCTCTTAAATTCTCTCACATAATTTAATTTTATCAATTTCAAAAATAAAATCCCAAATATTATTAAATCTTAAATATAATAATCGTAAAATCCAACTGTAAATTATACACACGTATTAAAAAAAGTAAACTTAGAATTGGATAAGATTTTTAATTTATATATGAAAGAAAAAAAAAAGTATTTCAGCATAGAATTGCAACAAAAAAAAATTCAGAATAGAAAAAGCTTTAAACTTTTAATAGAAAATTTATTAACTTAATATTTAATTATTACTAAATTATAATTTTCATGCGCATGCCATATTTTGTCCTAAAAGTAAGTCACACTCACTACAAATTAACTTTGCGTACGGAATTGCCATTTTTATTCTGAATTAAAGCATTAATTACATATAGGTGATAAAAAAAAAAACACATGATTCTAATTTTGGCAACAAAAAGAATGGTTCTAACGAGGCAATTTAGACCACTAATTAACCAAATCACTTAATCCGAACATTCTTGATCTACCAATTAATTGCCTAATTTATAAATATTTAAAACACGCCAATACAGAGGATAATTTCTGCGCATCCACAGAAGTAGACCTGACAAAAAAAGCACAAGCCTGCGAGTGAGTCGGGCCGACCCAAAAAAAATGGGTTATGAGCTTCAATTTTTTAGCAAAAAAAAAAATGGGTCATTTTGGCCTAGCCCCGTCCCGTGGCCCAAAATAATTTTTTTTTTCAAAAAGAATAAATACATCAATATATAAAAAAATGTTAAAAATAACTTAATTCATTAATCGTTTATATCAATTTATGGAGCAAAACTTTTATTCATTTATTCAAAATACTATTATCTCCAAACATATGGTTATTATATATGAAAGAACTTAAATAAATCAAAATTTAAAATATTATTGATCATCAAATGTTAATAAAAAAAAAAATTAATTATATTTTTATATACTTGTACATAATAGAATACGTTACATGTATAATCAAATAATTGTCACTATATAAATACATACATGTGTAATGTGTTTGTGCTTTTGTGGTATTATTCTAGCATTTTTTTAAAATTAGTCACTTGGTATTTAATTATAATTATTAGTTTCACATATTTAATCAAATAAATAATACTCACAATAGTCTATAAAGTTAAAATTATTTCTTAATTAAACATAAGTTTTTCAATATTTTTTGTTAATAAGTAAATTTTTATTGAATAAAACAAATTGCATGGTATACTCAATAGTCCAAAATCAAAACATTATGTTAGGTATCATAATTATATTAAAAATATATATAAAAAATTAATTAATTAATAAAATAATCAAATGGCCCACGTGCCAGCCCAATTCGTCCGGACCACAGGCTGAAGATTTTTGGCCAAAAAAAATTAGACCGTTTTGGCTCGGTCTCGACCCGGCCCATTTGGATTGGCTCGACCCGTTTGTTAGGTCTACGCAAAAAGATGCAAACTAATAGCTAGAGACGCAAAAATTTGGATTGTGTGCAATTACGTTTTTAAGGATTGTACTCCTCTAGAGTTCAGGTTAGGGCATATAAATAAAAATAAAATGAAGAGAATAGTTAATAGGGCTCTTTATAGAACTATAC
Organism: Hedera helix; assembly: GCA_947179155.2. Lineage (NCBI taxonomy): Eukaryota > Viridiplantae > Streptophyta > Magnoliopsida > Apiales > Araliaceae > Hedera > Hedera helix. Next base: position 29,523,979 of record OX359277.1, on the reverse strand, counting down.
AACATTTAGAAATTAATTACAAAATTAGTACATTCATAAAATAATTTTTAAAATAGTGCAACACAATAAATACATCAGATCATTCAGTTTCAAATAAATAAGGTAATCTTGAAATCAATAAATTCTACTTTTATCTCTTTGTTTTTCTCTCATCTCCCTCTCAGTTCCTCTCTCCTTTCACCGTCTACTGAAATGTTGATTGGGAAGCTAAAAAATGAGAGATTTGACCAAAAGGTAACAGACAAATTAGATCCAAAGCTTAATTTAAAAAAAGAGAGGAGGGAGAAAGTGAACAGACCTTGCAGAGATCAATTGGAAGGAGATAAATTATTCCGACAAGTAACAACGGCGATTAATGTTTGTTTTTACTTAAATCAAATTAGGTAAATAATTAATTTAGTACTCTCAATTTCACCATCTGAGGAGATTGTTTCTGTAATATCCCAGATATTTGAAAGAATTAGAAATAAGATTTCTATTATTTAATAAAGGTTAGAGTTTGATAACCTAGTTGTGGAGTTTGGAATTGGTGGAGGAACTGGATTAAATTTAAATTTTATTATGTACTAGCAAGAACCAATATGGTTCAATATGTGTCATAGAGGCTTTTAGGAAGAAGCTCCTAGGAAGTGTATGAAGAGATAAAATTTGATATTTATTGTTAATGAGATTCTCGTAACAGAAAAGGAGTCAAGAATCTAAAGAGATTATGAGGAATAATGTTATACATTTTGTCAATGTATCTTGGAGGAACCACGCAGCTGAAGAGGTGATGTAGGAGCTTGAAGAAAAGAGGAGGACGATTTATCTGTATATTTTATGTGACCTTAAGTGTAATTCCGGGGACGGAATTCTTATAAGGGGGAAAGAATGTAATAACCGCATATATTATTAGCCATTGTAAATTAAATCAGGAATTTATTTCCCATAGAATGAACCCTAGTGTATTTAATTGAATTATTAAATGACTGTGAATTATTTGTTTGAAATTTTTATTTAGTTAAAGGGAGTCCAATTATTTAAGATATTAAAATATTGGACTAAACCTAAGAGTTTGATATCAAGAAATTGATGAGCTGAGTTAGGTAAATATTCAAGTAAACCTTGAATATGACAAATCTAATTGAATTAAATATTTTAGTTAATTAATGGTCAATGCTTGTACCAAGTTACTATAATTGTAAAGAAAAAAAAAACATTGCTTAATTATGGAATGGGCATGACCGCATTTCTAGGAGAAGACATAACTTATGTGCATTCCTTTTTGGTCGGCAAGATTTTATTGGTGGATGCCAAAAGGAATTCAAAGTAAATTAATTGGGAAGATAAACATGTAATGAGATATTTGTTGAAGTAATAATTAAATGATGATATGGATTAAGAAAAAGAGAGGGTCATGTGACTTAATTATGTGTAGAGATGTGATTGGATGAAGCTTAAATTGTCTAACTTAATGGCTAAGGAAAGGGGAGATATTTTGTAATGTATTAAGTGAAATATTAAATGGGAGACCACTTTATTATTTAAGCTAGCCATTATGGGCATTAATTTGCAAGTGTGCTAGTAAATTTAGGATGAACCAATGTTTATTTAAATTGAGCCTAATTGGATATTATTTAGTGGACTAATACTTGATGGAAATTAATTTAATTAAAAGTCAAAAAGGTGGTCAACTTTACTACCATTTAGTCATTAAAATAAAAAGCAAAAATCTTGGGTAAAATGGAATGAAAGTGGACGGATTTTTAGGAGTAAAAGAGGCATGTGTTTTGTTTTATTCTCCTAGCATGTGATTGGTGGAAGTGAGCTTAGTATTCAAAATGGTTAATAAGGAGATAAGCCTTAGAAAGATATTTGTGGACTTCAAATGAGATTTAATTGGAATTGAATTATTATTTCAAATCCATGTCATTCTTATCCATCCATCCAAGCTCCTTTTCATTTCATTTTTCCATCTAAGTCCAAGAAACGTAGGAAGAGAGAGAGAGAGAGAGAAGAGAGAAGAAGAAGAAGTCATGAAAGCTTAGAAAGAGAAAGCTTGATTTAGCAATCAAAACATAAAACCTCTAGCATTAAACTTGTTCTAGAGCTTGATCCTTCCATAGATCTAAACCCTAAACCTTAAAAGAGTAGTTTTTAAGATCTTGAAGGAGAGAGAAAGTGGATGTTACCACCTTTGAGCACTTACTTTGGACTATCAAGGAGAAAAGCTCATAAATCGCAAGGTTTAAAGTCTCTCTAAACCCTAACTTTTATTTTGGTTATTTATTGTTTTAAATATTTATGACATGGTTGATATGGTACCTTTGTGTGCTTGTGGAACCATGTGAGGTTTGAATATGTAAGGATATAGGTTTTAATGGTACCTATGTGGCCATGTATGTGAACTAGGTAATTTTGTGGATTAGATGACTTATGTTGTCATATTAGGTTAACTAGGTGGTCTCATATGTGTGACTTGTATGCTTGGTTTTATGATCTAAGTTGATAAATGAATTCATAAGGAGAAGAACCTAGTTGGAATGACATAAAAATATTGTGAAATGAGAAAGTTATGGAATTTTTAGTAAAACACATCCATGTTGGAAAATCAGAAAAATTAGCTACTGATCAGCCCCTTTAACACTGTTTTTCGAGACCTAGACAACTCCAAATTTGGTGTTTGATAAATGAAAACTATAGTTCAGGAAAATACGAGTCCAACGCCTCCGACTGGACCTCAATCGGAGTTGTAGATTTCGTTTTATAATCGTTTCCGTGAAGGACCCCAAAACTGTCCGAAAATCTGAAAAGGCCAAAAATAGTTACTGTTCAGTTTGGTCCAGGGGCAGTTTCGTCCACTTTTATTTCTCTAAAAATTCTGGAAAACTTTGGGATGATAATATGATAAGTTTTATAGATTGTGTCCAAAAATGGTGATTTTTGGATGTATAGAATGAGAGATATGGATTTTACGGGAAAAGACTATTTTAAAAGTAAACCTGTATAACGCTTTGTGGTTAACTCCAAAAATTGTGAAAATTTCACTGGGAGTACATATACATAGCAGGACTATACCCTGTAAGTTTCGGAAGTTTTGGACAAAAACACACTTTATGATAAATGTCGTAATATTCTGCAGTTTTGGCCATTGGCCATTTAAAAAAAATAGTAAATGAATTTTAAAAATTACGAGAAAAATATATGTTCAATTTGGAGCTATATTCTGTCAAATACCAGAAAAGAAGAATTTTTAGAACTAATTTGGTATCTTTCATGGAAATGGACTAGTTATGAGTAAATGAATTAAATATGTGATGTGACGTTGAAAATTTAGAAAATAGGATTTATGGCTTGGAAATCCTATATACGGTATACGCAGATTTTTATGAGGGATTTAGTCATTGTTGATAAAATATTATGGGTATGGCAATTTAGAATGATAAAAATGCATTAATCTGTAAAGTGTAAACAATTAAAATAAATTGTTTATAAGTTTAGGAAATGATTAAGATATTATTAAAAGATTAATAATATTAGATTATGATATTATTGAATTCTTGATAACATTTAGATTAGAGTGTTATTAAATTATTGATTTAAAATATTATTTAGTGATTAATAATATTAGTAAGTGAATTTAATGTTATTAAATAATTAATAATATTAAATGGAGTTTAAAAGAGGAATTAAGTTATTATTTTGGACATTCAGTAGGCCATATTTAATGTATAGTATGGTGATTATTTTGGAAAATCGTGATCTAGATGATAATATGAACACTTTACGATCTCTAAATTAGGGATCCACGTGTATGAAGAGAAATAATTATGTTAAATCATTAGATTAAATCCTGATATAGATAATCAATAATGGACTTACAAATGAAGGTTAAGAGAGAGAAAATAAAGTAGAGTCTTAATAAAAGTTTAAACGTTGAGTCAAGCTTTGACTAATATGTATTGTCGATCTCGCATACCGTGTAGGTTGTACAAGGAATGTGAAGCGATAACGTAAGCTGGTTTGCAGTCCAGGCAAGTTTTTCAGATATTGTAAACAATTAAAATAAATTGTTTATAAGTTTAGGAAATGATTAAGATATTATTAAAAGATTAATAATATTAGATTATGATATTATTGAATTCTTGATAACATTTAGATTAGAGTGTTATTAAATTATTGATTTAAAATATTATTTAGTGATTAATAATATTAGTAAGTGAATTTAATGTTATTAAATAATTAATAATATTAAATGGAGTTTAAAAGAGGAATTAAGTTATTATTTTGGACATTCAGTAGGCCATATTTAATGTATAGTATGGTGATTATTTTGGAAAATCGTGATCTAGATGATAATATGAACACTTTACGATCTCTAAATTAGGGATCCACGTGTATGAAGAGAAATAATTATGTTAAATCATTAGATTAAATCCTGATATAGATAATCAATAATGGACTTACAAATGAAGGTTAAGAGAGAGAAAATAAAGTAGAGTCTTAATAAAAGTTTAAACGTTGAGTCAAGCTTTGACTAATATGTATTGTCGATCTCGCATACCGTGTAGGTTGTACAAGGAATGTGAAGCGATAACGTAAGCTGGTTTGCAGTCCAGGCAAGTTTTTCAGATATTGTTGCTATGTGTATAACTGTAGTGTGTACACTTGAAGTATGTGAGAATTTGAATTAAATATGCTTTTGTGAAATCATATGATGTGTGTTGATTCTATATGATAGAAAGCTTGAGTTAATTGAATAAGTTGAACTGTATGCCATGTACTCATTCTAATGCATGATCAGAATGTTGCATAAATAAATGCAAAGCATGAGAAGCATGATGCATTCATATAATGTAATGCATGAAGTATGAGAAGCATGTATAAACATGAACTATGTGTTATGTGCTATCTGTTAGACTTGCTGAGCCGTCGTGCTCATTCTTGCTTAATCAACATTTTCAGTTGAAGCTCGAGAAATTTAGACGATGTCGATAAAGACAGAAAATGAGACGTGAATGTCCGACTTGTACGAATGGTATTATACATGGTAATGGAATCTCTGTGTAGAGAAAGTTAGATGTTATTGCGATAAACCTGTTAAGGTAGTTTGTTTGTATAAATCAAAGTTAGAAAACTTAAATAGTTAGTATAACTTGCAATTTGGAACAGATGTGAGATATATTATCGTACCGTTGTGTACAAAAGAATATTTGTATAAATAAAAATTTGAATGTGGTATTTAGTGAGTTTATTGTACTCATATTTTTGTAACACACTAGAACATATTATATTCGATCTAAGATGTCATTAAGTAAAGATTTCGATTCTGAGGCAGGATCATGTTATAGATTTAAATAAACTCTGTTTTAAATAACTACAATATAGTTGTAGATTGTGAATGCGATTGTAATAGTTTTAAAATAAACTAGTTTCATCAATTATATTATTGAGGTATATTGTGGATTTAAGTACAAGGTTGTACGTCTAACGAGCGGGATTCGGCGTGGCCAACACGCGGATTTCCGGGTCGTTACAGTTTCGATATTGTGGTCGACGATGTCGTATGATGAAGATTGGTAGAAGGTTTCGAGGATGATTATCGCCAAAAATGGAAGTAGAAGGGAAGAGTTGAAGGCAGTGTTTGCTGCCATTACATTACAACGGAAAACCTACAAGCTTTCGGACAGACAAAATAAGAGAGAGAAAATTGAGTCCAAATGAAACACTTGGTAACTGTTCTGAAATCTTTTTATGACTATTTGGTTACCCATAAAAACTAAAGTGGTTACCTGTATATGAAAGTTTGGCTACCAACTGCACCATATTAAAGTTATTTTATTTTTAAAAAGTTATTTATAAGTAACCAACATGATGAAGTTCTCTTACTCACTAATACGCATTTGGTTACCTCTAAAGGAAAAAATCCAAAAAACCCAATATGAACAAACAAACAATGTCAAACTACTCGTAATAAAATCAAAAACCAATCAACAGTATCCAACTATACAAGCACTAGTAACCAAAACACAATCAGCAGGCTTCCAAAACCAATTTAGTTATCCTCCATATTGTCAAAAAGTTTTTAGTAACCAAATCAGAATATAACAATAACCAAACGAAGCAGCGGCGACGACCACAACGAACCAAACGAAGCAGCAACGTCTGGAAACTTAGAAACAGAGCCCTAGTAATCAAATCAGAATATAACAGTACCTAGTAACCAAATCAGAATATAATAGTAACTAAATCAAAATATAACAGTAACCAAACGACGCAGCGTCATCTGAAAACTTAAAAACAGAACCCTGATGAGTTGCAGTGCAGCATTTTCGTTCCAGCCTTGGCCTCTGCAATCGCTTTTGCTTCGTGTTCAACCCGTCCCTTTACATGCACAAAAAAGAACAAAAAAATAAGAAAAATGTATAAAAATGGTGGGATTTGATGGTTGAATTTTGAAGAGGATGGGCCTGTTTAAAAAGTCTTCTTGTCACTTTCTCTCTCTAGATGTTTCTCTCTCTAAAAATATGAACTCTGGTGTATGAAGTGTAAGGTGAGTTGAAAAGAAGAAGCTGAAACTTGATAACAGTCAACTGGGAAAGATGGTAAAAGTGGAACACGGTGCCATGTGGCGATTTAAAGACCAATGAAGAGAAACATTTATATAAAATAATTTAGATGCACTTTTGTTGTAAATAAAATATTAAAAATATATTAATTCTGTAAATATTTTCTAGATGCACTTTTATTATAATTTTTTTTAAAAATGTACTAGGAAATGTAAATATCCCTAGGTAATATGGGTTTGATACCCAGTATTGAAATTGATTGCATGCAGTAATGCTGCATCATAAGTTGTTTGGATCAAACGGTTCATTACAGAATTTAATATAAAAAATATAGATGATGGATAATATATTTTGTATATGACGGTAAAATAACCTCATTTGATTTAATTATGTAAATGAATCATTTACTAATGTTTGACCAAGTCAGTAGTGTAGGTTTAAACTACTTACAAGTAATTAGGAACGTGCATTTGATTGGTAGTGGTGTGGGATATATTTCATACAGGCTAGTTCCTTGATTATAGGAAAAGTAGAGATATGGAGATGTTAAAATTCCTTGTATAAAGAATAAATTCATATATCTATTTTACATTCTCCTCCTCGAAACGCAAGTTCATATATAATTAGATAAATAAAATCAACGTGTGAGTTCCACTTTATCCGACACTCACTTTTTTATTTTATTCATTTAACGACATTTGAACTTGTATTTCGAAAAAAAAAATATAAAATAGATGTATATATAAACGAACTCTTGTATAAAATGTACTTGCTGGGATACAAAAATACTACATAGAAAAGATAACCCATCACTAACCCATCTACTATTATGTACAAATTCCTCCATAAATTTTCTTCTAATTTTATTTCTACTCAATTTCTTTCAAATTTCACATCATGCTATTCCAGTTCTGTTCTAAAATTTCTAACCTTTTAGAGTGGCAACTTTTTTCCGTGACATAGAAATCACGGTCTCTCTTGTAGGCAATTTTTGCCATTTCTGATTTATATACCAGGTGAACACCACACTTCTCGACCTTCACATCCTCATTTATAACTCCTCTGAAATATACCTCAATTCTATCTCCACTCCTTATTGAGAAAGGTTTTGGTATATAGCTCACCCATGAATGAACTCCAGTGGTCCATATAGAGCCCGAAAACTCAAATTCAGTACCATCTGTTTTATTAACAATGACGACTTGAATTAGAGAATAAGTCTTGTCTCCATAAGTAGCCCAAAATGCCATCCCCAAGACTTCATTTTTCGTCTGCAGTGGCAACTGAGAAGAGATTGAAGAACCTGTTCTTTGATGACTGAACCAATCTTGAATGTCCCTGCCCGGAAGGTAAACATCGTAGCCACGAAATCCAGAGTAATCCTTCCTGTTACATAGACAGAATAATTTCAGAAAACTCGACAAATAATGAGACTAATGCTATTTTTGGATTGGAATGCCGAGATTAGTGAAGTAATAGAATATAGAAGAGAACATAATAATTTATTCCACTTGACCAGAATGTGTAATTCTATATCTTAGGTTAAAAAACAAAATTCATAAATTTGACAAGAATGTGAATAGACCATTACATTCCAATGTAACAACTAAATAGAAGTTTTTTCATCCCGCAGGAGGCCAGTTGGGGGAGCTTTTGGATGGACGTAAAACACTCTTAAATTAAAAATAAAATGTATTTGGTAATTATGCACAAACACTTTTAAATAGTATAAATTTGGGTTTAACGGCGCTTGAAGTGTTTAACAAAAGTACAAAATACAAAAGTATCCTTAAAACTATTAAAGGAAATAAAATCTTATCCAATACAATTACTTTAAATTTGTTATTAATACTTTTAAAATGCCGAATTACATATATATCCTTCCAAGTTGCCACTAAATTTCAAAGTGGCCCCTTAATTAGCAAAAGCCACACTTTCGTCCTCCAAAATGGCATTTTGATTCATTACTACGCCAAAATTACATAATTGTGTCATTAAAACTGTCGCTAAAATTCAGCCCAAGGAACATAAATGAACCAAAATACCAACTTGGAAGACGAAAGCATCACTTTTGTCAATTAAGGAATCACTTTAAAACTCAGTGGTAACTTGGATGGACAAATATGTAATTCGGACATTTTAAAAACATTTTTATTTAAAGCTTGTTCGGGGAGAACTTATAAGTGGGTCAAATCAACTTATAAATTATTTTTTATTGTTAAAGTGTTTGGGACTTAATTATTTTTTGACTTATAAGTCACTTTTGAGAATTAAAAAATTATGACTTCTTAAATAAGTAAATTTGACCAAATATAAAAACTCTTTTATCCATATGTTAGTAGTTTTTACATCTTATCTTAACTTATAAATCATTTAGCCAAACACTTTCATAATTTATTTTAACTTAATTTTTGATTTATAAGTCAAAATGATGCCCAAACACTTTTATTCATAAATCACTACTTAAAATAACTTATTAGTTATTTTAAATTTGAACTTGTAAGTCATTTTAAAATAAGACATACCCGAACAGGAACAATTATGAACACCTTTTTTTTCTTCTTCTTGTACAAGTAATTTTATCAAAAGCTCTACACTTAAAACTTAAAGCACTTTTATGTCACTGCACAACGCCGCCAAATGGGCACCAAGTCTTTTCATTCTCGTCTTGATTCCTACAATTCAAATATACTGCATGAGAGAGGAAAAAAAGAAACACCTCAAGGAAATTCTCTTTTAAGTTGAACATCAAATTGATGCAGTTGGTAAGAACCACTGTCCGCAAGTATTTTAAGTTCGATAGATTTGGCAATTTTTCTAGGTATGTGCAACCTCTTGCATACAAAAAACAGAGATTTTTAGGAAGATTCGTGAGTGACTGAAGACTCCCACAATCATTCACAGTAAGGAATGCTAAATCAGGAGGAAATACTGGGAGTGATTCAAGACTGTTGCAGCCAGTCAGGTCTAGGTTCCCTAAATTTGGCGGAAGTTTTGATAGTGAACAAAGACGGTTGCAATCAATCAAGTGTAGCACATGTAAATTAGGAGGAAGTTCTGGTACTGATTGAAGATTAGTGCACATCCAAAGGCACAACCATTCCAAATGTTTTAAGCTTGAAAGATTTGGTAATTGTTCCATTGATGTACAAGAAGAGTAAGATACTTCAAGCATTCCATATTTTCTAAGTTCCGAGGTAACTGTTCAAGATTCCAGCAATCAATGAGAGTCAAATGTTCAAGTGAACTCAAACGTCCAATTGAACCTGGTAACTGCCCAATAGCGGTTCCACTAGTAACAAGATTCCATAAGCATGCCATATTGCTTAATTTCTCAGGCAGCATTTGTACGTTGGAGCAGGTATCTAGAATTAGCACTTTAAGAGAAGTCAAATAGCGAATGCTACTTGTAATGCTTTTAAGGTTCTCGCAACCTTCCAAATACAACTCCTCCAACCTACGTAGATGCCCGATGGAATCAAGTAATTGTTCAATAGCTGTACCACTTGTGTCGAGCTTTCTTAAGCCTTCCATGTTTCCCAACTGCTCTGGCAATCGATTCAGATTGAAGCATTTGTTCAAATCCAAGTGAACCAAGCTACTCAAATGTCCAATAGATGGGTGAACATGCAACAAACTCGAACAACATCGAAGCAATAATTTCTCCAGCCTTTCCACTCCTCTAAAATCAGGGGTGGTTGTTAGGAACTGAGATTGACTAGCATTTAGGATTTTCAAGTGTTGAAGATGCTGTTTGATCTAGAGAAAAAATATATATGAAATAAATTCTCTCATACCTAGTGTTATAAAAATGCCCGCCTAATTTTTAAAAAATTATATATACTATATGCTTTGTGTAATATAACATGTATATTAGAAAACTAAATAAATGAGACCGCCTGCGGAAATGCATGGGCACTGTCTAGGTAGGCGCCCCTCCGCCTCCTAAATTCGCCTAGCGATGTCGACACATTTTTCTTTAAAACTGTTGATCCAAGGATACTATATTATAGAGAAAGATGAAGTTGTGAGTAGGGGTGTCCATCAGTAATAAATTGAACCGATACTGAAAAAATTGAACCGGTACCGGTACCGAATTATCGATTCAGTACAAATTCAGTTCGATTTTCGGTTTATACCGATTGATAATATATATAATTATAATTTATAAATAATAATTATAAATTAATTTATTTATAAATTAGAATAATATATATAATTATATATATATATATAATAATATATATAATTATTATATATATTATAGTAATTAATATAAATTTAATATTATATTATTTATTTCGGTTCTTTTGGTATACCGGTTTTTACCGAAATTCAAAAATGTCCATACCGCTACCAATACCGAAAAGTATAAAAAATCGAAAAAATCGATACCAAAAAAACTGATACCGAAAAAACCGGTACCGACCGGATCAATAAAAAACCGAAAAAATTGAATTTTTTGAACAACCCTAGTTGTGACTAGTGTCGTACCTTGGTGCCTTGCCACAATATTTTGACTTTGTTGCACTGCATGTCAAGGAAAACTAATTTTGGTGGGTGAAAACTAGAAGGTAAACACTCCAAAGGAGTGTAATGCCAGCAGAGCCACCTCAACTCTCCAAATAAATTTTTAAAGCTTCTAGTGAGATGTACATTGCTAATTTGGAGAAGTCTCAATTTGTGTATCTTTGCAAATGTTCTGGTACTTACATGTACTTGATTTGGCATGGGCATGAGTATTTTGATACCTTCAATTGCTTTAGTTCCCTTTAAAAGAAATAACAGCGTACATAATTAATACGTAATTTTAAACATATAGAGTTCCGTCATGTATTACGAAGTTTTTTGCTGAATTACAAAAGATAACATATATCAATATATGAGATTGAATAGGATTATAAGTTATCCCACCATATTACATATTTAATTAAAAGAGTTATATTAATAGTTATTCACGTAAATGGCAACAGAAATATATACATAGAGTGTGTGTGCATGCATTATTCTAAATCTATCTCAAACATAAATTAATCGAAACCAATGATTTTAGTACTATACCTTATAGAATAGTAAAAAGACAAGTATTAGCCTTTACCTTGAGATTTTTGGGCACATCATATGCATCCTCGTGAAACCATAATCGACTGTGTCTTCTGGGATTTCTAAGCGATTCTTCACGTACAGTTTCTCGTCCCATGTCCCGAATCAGATTATGCATCCGCAATTTATTTTCCTCATCAATTGTTAGTAAACAGCTTTCCCATAAAATACTAATTCCAGTTTCTGGGAAAAAGTTACACTCATCCAATATGTTAATTGCATCACTTTTGTCCATTCCAATGAAAAAACATGCAATATCAAGGAAGTCGTCCTGTACTTTATCGTCATCCGGTGCGCTTATTCAATTCTAAGCTTTTTTTGAATTTGGTTGTCAGGAATTTGTTGCAGTTTCTTGTATGCACTCTTCCATTCTAGCATTGTTCTTCAGAACAAATTGAACCCAAAACTTCAAGAGCTAATGGAAGCCCTCCTGTGTAGCTTACAATTCCTTGTGATAGCTCCATAAAATCTTTCAGTGTGATAGTTTTTCTTAAGGCATGCATGCTAAACAGCTCCAGAGACTCGTTGTTGTCCAATTCCTCCACCTCGTACCTAAAATCTACTTGAATTTTATCTAGTAGATGTGCATCTCTTATCGTAATGATGATTCTACTTCCTGAACCAAACCAATTCTAGTGTCCACCTAATGCTTGTAATTGGCTTGAATGGTCCAAATCATCGAGAACAATGAGAACTCTTTTTGAGCGAAGCGATTGTTTCATTAAACTAATTCTGCTTTCCACATTGGCAACTTAAAAAAAATTTATCTTCAAAAGCTCAAAAATAAGTTGCTCTAATAAAGAATGTAGATCGTGGGATTCTTCTAAAGTTTCTCTAACATTTTCAAGAAAGCAACTATTTTCATATTGATAGAATGTTCTATTATAAATAGCTTTAACAACTGTAATTTTGCCAATTCCGCCCATCCCATGTATCCCAATAAAACGAACATGAACATTTGACCCAATGCTTAGTTTTTGACTTGTTTCTTTGACACGCGAATCTATTCCAACTAGATGCTCAGCAACATTCAAGTCTTTGGGGTATACTTCTAGTAAAACATTCTTCACAAATTTTTGTATGAACTCTGCTTCATGTCTGTCGATTTCAATCCAAAGAAAGACATGATATAAGTTTTAAGCTAAAGCAAAATGATTACATGGCAAGTCAATAAGCAATTTATTTGAGGATGAACAGTTCCACCATAGGAAGTATATGATTGCGTTTCGAGGGTAAGGTCTTTCCTTTTGTGCAAGTAAACTGATATTTTTATATGATTTTCTCATATGAGAATAAAGTGAATCCCACTTTTACGTGAGACGATGAAAGGAGATCAATGAAAGGAGATCATGTGAAATTCTCAAAAATACATGTAATAATAGTACTATCCTTTCTGTAATTCTTGTTTAAAAAAACCATAATGAGCGTTAAAGCTACGCCTAGAATATCACAAGATGTATCAATGTATATAACTTGACTAATTACTTCTTTATACATATCCGATAATTGTATCAAGTTAAATTCAAGTTCAATATTTGTGTCGTTTACTTAGGCCATTAGTTTTGCCCTTATTTTTCCACCCAGAAAAGACATCTAGACATTGAAAAAAATTGACCAAAGTGAAGAATAAGTGCTTGTTCTCCTACAGGTTTAGTGTATTTGAAAGTTTCGAAAACGCTAAACGTACTTGAGAATCTAGTTTGTTTAATAGCAATTTATTTTAAATGCATCTTTTCTTTAAATAAAAAAAAAAAACTATCAAATTCATTGCGTTTAGATCTCTAAACGCACCAAACACTAGTAACTAAACAGACCATAAATTGGATCAATTTCAGGCAGCTAGCAACTAGGTACTATTGATTTTATTTTTTCGAGGGTAAAACTCTCTAAGCTGCAACTATTGAGCTGTTAGGTAGTGATGATACTAGTTCCATAGTACCCAGGTCGATATATATAGTAGTCCCCTAGTTAGGGAGCCTTGCTTTCAACATACTTACATTTTATGGATTGGAGGGAGTAATACTAAGACAAAATATAGATGTTGAGGTTTACCCATTTGCATCATTTTCCAGATGGTATCCCGATAGATTTGCAGCTTTCCACCTATCCACCTTATCAATCTCATCTATGAATTGTATTTCATGACTTCTAAAAGCTTCTGCAAAGCTTCCAGTTTGGTGGCGCACATCCGATGGAAGTAGTGCACGACCCTTTGTTCTCTTACATTTGAGGATCTCTGCACGCTCATCTAGGCACCATCTCGAATAAGCATAATTTTTTGAGAAAACAATGATACTCATCTTGGAACCTTGGATTGCTTTTAGCAATTCTGATGCTCCCCTTTGTTGTTCGGAATCATCTTTAAATGTTCGGATTCCTGCTTGGTCCAAGGCCGTGTATAAATGACCAGTAAAGTTTTTCCTCGTATCTTCACCATGAAAGCTCAAGAAGACGTTCCAATGAGGGGATGAGGAAGAAGAAGGAAAGCAAGAATAATCAGTTTGGTCACTTTTAGTAGCCATGGAAGTTGGAGTTCAAGATAAAGAAGGAAATCAAGATTGAGAGTCTAATATGAAAACAAACAAAGGAAGAAATGATGGTGTTTCTGTGTTGAAAGACTGAGAGTCAACACAGTCTCAGACAACCTTATCTCTATTATTGCTCAACTTCCAATGTGTGGTTGGAATCTCTCTGTGTCGATATATATCCCCACTTGCAAGATTCAAGTAGAAATTTTTTACACTTTTATCTTTTTAAGTTATCAGTCACTTTCAAAATTAATCTCGAAACATATTTTTCATCAATTTAACTTTTAAGTGATAATTTTTATTCTTTTATTCAATTTAAAAAGAAATTCACTCAAAATTTAATTCGACTTATTTTATCAAAGACAATTTTATCTTAACATTATATATATTATTAATATTAAAAATCAAATAAATAAATAAAAACTTTACATACATATGTATCTTCATTTAACTAAACCATGTTTCTACACATAGAGCCTGTTCGGGATCAACTTATAAGTTGGTCAACCCAACTTATAAGTTGGTTTGCTAAAAGTACTGTTAGGGAATGACTTAAAAAATGACTTATAAGTCGAAAAAAAAGTTAAAAAAAATAAGCAAGTTTTAGTTACTTAAAAAAAATGACTTATAATTCATTTTTTTTAAGTTGGTCAACTGCAGTGAAATGACAAAACTGTCCCTCCTTATTTTTTTAACATTCTTCCTACTAAAGGACATTTTAGTAATTTTTACATTTTATTTAACTTATAAGTCATTATTACCCGAATACATCCATAAATATTACTTATAATTCCCGACTTATAAGTAAAAATAATGCCGAACACTTTTATTAAATTTAACTTATAAATCTACTCAAATTTTAACTTTAAGTCAAAAAAAAAAGTCATTCCCGAACATGCCCATAAAAGTCCCATCATCACCATTAATCAACTCATCCCAAACATAAAAAATACCAATTTATATTTATATATATCGTCTCCCCCAGAAGCAATCATCGTCCCGAAGCTCCTTTCTTCCTCCTTCGGTTGTCAAAAATGGATGGAATTCAACAACAATTTCATGGCGAAAATGGAGTTTGGTAGCAATATTTCTTAGATCTAGCCCACTGTAGAGACGACGAAGGATTTTTCCTTCTTCTCCTATTTTTCTTTTTTTATTTATGTATTTAATGATCTTTAAATCTGGGTATTTTGAGCTTTCAATTTATGGGTTTAATTTAATTTTGAATTTTTTTAGGTTTGAGATTTTGGGGAAAATTTTGAAGATGATGAATGGATTGAAATTTTTGGTTTGAGATTTCTAGGATTCATAATGGTTGCAATGGAAGATTAATATATGTATATGAGTTGTATTCTTTCTCTTAGAAATCGAGATGAAGGCAAGATGGGAAGATTTTAGAGAGAGAAATCAAATGGGTTTTAAAGGTTTTATATATTTTATAAAATTTAAAGCTGGAGATGATAATTTTGAATCTCAATTTGTGAAATTTCAAATTAGATGAAGCATGCCTTACGGTATGTTTTACAAATTTCTTTCGCCGGATTCTGAGTATCGGTCTCTGTTTTTCAGCCGTTCTGGTATTGGTTTGTTTGTTGCTTTTGATGTTTTGGGTTGCTGGGCTTATGGGTTTGTTGTTATGGCTGAATTTCTCTTCATTATGGCGAGACTTTCTGGGTCGTCTCCGAATCTTCATCGCCGGTCATGGCTGTTGGTTCTTTACTTTCAGTTGGGCTGAATGGTTGGTGTTGGACGTTCCTTTGGCTCGTGGTAGTGTTATGCGTACAATTGGCGATTTCAACTTGCTGCTGCAGTGATATTACGGGTTAACCAAGTCTTGGTCCCTCCCTTTTACCGAATTTGGATTTTTTCCCGCCTAAATTTTGAGATTTTCTTTGAAATCGTTTCTAGGCGGGTTGAATAAGTGCAGTTCATGCACATGTTATGATCTTGTTCTTTGTGTTTTGATTCCTGTTTGGTTAGGACTTTCATGCATATGTAATGATCTGGGGTACGCCATTGTAATTTTTTCTTCATTTATATAAAACAAATTAGCAAAATATATATATATATATATATTCTTAACTCAAGCCAATTTTACCAACTGAAGCATAATGGGGAGGTGCTAGACCTCCTTATTAATTTACCATCAAAAGAAACTTTTGGTACTCCATCACTTGATTTTGTTTGGTTATGGTCGGTACTTAACATTTCTTCTTCTTTTTCTTTGATTACTTAGTATTTTTTATAAATTTTATGTTAATTATCTGCTTATTATTAGAAGTTTATCCTTGACTAAATATGGTTGGATGTACAATTAAAGTTCTCTCTCTCTTATTTTTTTTTGCATGAAAATAATATTTAATTTTAAAATTTTTTAGTTATTTTAATTAAAAAAATTGACTTATAGTTTTGTTTTGTTTTACTTTTTTTTTGTATTTAAATTTCTATTTTTTATTTTAACTTTTTAAAAAAAAATTATATTAATAATACATATAATGTTAAAGACACTTTTGCCCTTAAAAATGGGTCGGGTTGAATTTTGGATAAGTTTTTTCTTAAATGGGGTAAAAGTAATGAAAATGACAAAAATTGCTACTCAGAGGATTAAATTGACGAAAAATATATTCTAAAAATGATTTTAAAAGTATATGATAATTTGATGGGACAAAAATGACATTCTGCCTTTAATTTTTAAGAGAAATGATCTCTTCATTTCAGTGATATTACCACACATGGGTTGAGCTAGCTAGCTCTCTACAAGGCATGGTGGTACTACAGTATGATCTGTTTTGTTTTATGTTGTGGTACTGTATGTTTGGTTTTTGAATTCTTGTAATACATTCAATTTTTTTGGATTTGTATTACATTTGGAATTTTGTAATCAAATTATTTTTGCTTATAAAAAAAAAAAAAAAAAAGAGAAGAGAAATGAAATGAAATTGTCTCATTTTCTCTTGTTGTTTGTTCACTGATATTTTTACTACTTTTTCTTCACACACACACGTATATATATTAATAGTAGCTAATAGTATTTAGCAAGAAAAATAACAACCATTTTAATTTTATCATTTTGGTGCAAAAGTTTTATTATAAAGTATCAATAAATATTAAAAGAATTATTAATATTGAACGAAAATTTTAGGTTCATAGAAATCTTCACACTTTGAGAATTTAACTAAAACATTTACTAAATCATAAACAAAAAGCTAATTCTAGATCAATGTGAAATATTAAACTTACGGTTAATATAAACAATAATAAACTCACCGGATTAATTATATCACGTGATAATGACCTTGTTTTTATATTATATGAAAAACAGTAATTTTGTTAATTGACCCTATTGATTTATTTTTTATTTTATAATATATGGAAAATTTTGAAAATTTTAAATATATATAATAAAACATAACTCATTTTAAATTTAAAAACACAAAGACAATTCAGATTCTTCCGACTTAATTTAATGACTCACATTTCATCTCACAAAAAAATTCCCGCTCAAATCAAATTAACCCCTATATAATAATAATAATAATAATAATAATAATTATTATTATTATTATTATTATTATTATTATTATTTTTATTATTATAATAATAATAATAATATCAATAATAATAATAATACAGATAATAATAATAATAATAATAATAATATAAGATATTTGAGTATATATATAAAAATTTAAAATTATTATTATTAATATATTTAATTAGTTATGATTTTTTAAGTGAGTTTATGATAGACTAAAATAATTTAAAAAGATGTTATTAAAAAAACGCATTGAATCTTATGCGTTATTGTTTGATTTAGACTATAAATTTGACTCTAATCGTTACATATGATAATTTCCACTCGAAAATTATATAGGAACTCAAAGTATTAGCATTTTCAGAGAGTGGGATGATTAGACGTTTCCAAATATTAAAATTATTTCCAGTTAATTTTTCAGTTCTACTTAATTCTTAACTCTGTGCTCTATTAGCCATAAGAGAAAATTTGAATTAAAATTCTCCATGAAAAGGATATCCGCGATTCAGACTACCGCAACTCTAATTTATCATTCATCTATCCTGGATTTAGAGACGCATATGTTGGTTTCATGTTCTAATAAAGGGGTCAGACAAATATCTCAACATAGGTACGCAGTGACGAAGCTCGAGATTAATTTTTAGTAGTGTCAAAATTATTATGAGGTTATAAATAATTTAGCGAGAGTTCGGGGGCAGCACTCTCAAGTTAAATTTTTTCAATAATTTTTTACTTTCAAGTTGCAAATATAAAACATACATTTGATTACAATAATAATATAATAATTGTTAACCATATATATATATATATATATATATATATATATATATTTATATACATGTATATATGTACCTTATTGACCTTTAATAGATTTTTTTAAAGATAAATTGTTTATAAATAATTAATTTCTGTAAAAAATAATATAAAATAAATTATTAATTAGTTTAAGAAGATTATATGAATATATATATATAGAAGAAGTAGGAATGATATGAGTTTGAGATTTAAGTGAGAAAGCTATACATTTTTAATTTGACCCCTATATTACAAATTTTACAAAATTTCAGTACGGTCAATTCGTATATGTAAGACCTCGAATTTTATAAAATACAAAGTTTAATTTTTCTTCATATATATTTTTCTGAAATAGTAAGTGGTTAAATTGACAAAGTTAAAAGTTAAGGATGTTATGTACAAATTTTATTTTGTCGGAGAATATTCGTTTGGTCGGGGAATATTCGGGTCGTACGACGGCGCCGAAATAACTAATTTTGGTGGACCCCACAACGGAATATTGTCGGATATAGAAAACGACAGAAGTAACATTTTTAAATAAAAATAGTAAATGGTGTTATCACTTTTAAACTGTTAAAATATCGGTGATAAAAGAATTGTAGCATACGGTAATTTATGATATTTTACTGTAGTACGCAGTATTCTACAAAAGCACAAGGTATTGTGCGGTATTTATATTATTGAACTAATAAATTGATTATTACACAATATTTGCATTATTGATCTGATAATTGACACCGTAACTGTTACACATCATTTCATCAATAATTGTCACTACATAATATTTTATGTTATCAATTCAATAATTGTTGTTACGCATTATTTTAATTAATTAAATCAATAATTGTCATTACACAGCGTGTTACATTATTGAACTAAATAATTATCACTGTAGCAAATATACAGCACTAAATATTATTAAATTAATATTTTATCAGTAGCATGTTCTTAAATTATTGTTATCATTGTTGTAGCATTACCCGAATTATTGTATAATTAATGAGTAGTTTGATTATAATAATAATTTATTTAAATGAATAGTAAAAAACATGTGGACCCATTGGTGGTGCCCACATGGTTGGTGAAGAAATTGGAGAAGAATTTTGCACGAGACTGCTGGATTATTCAGCGTTGACATGCCAACAACCCCCATCTACCACGCATAGTATCCTATTTGCTCCTATAAATAGCTTGCTCAGCTGAACAGAAAAATAACACCTAAAACATAAAAATTTTCTATAAGTATTTTATGAGTTTTCTCTGAGAATAGTAAGGTTATTTTGAGTGTTTCTAAACTAGAAGGAGTGCAAGAATTTCTCAAGTAAGTGTTTTATTTTAAAAGTAGTAATTTCATAAATTCCTATTTTTCAAGGTATTCACAAATCTTCCTTTAGAAGACTCTTCTTTGAGAAGATTCATTTTTAAAAGATTTCTTTGAAAGATTTATTTTGGAATATTATTTTAAAAACTATTTTAAAGTTGTTATATTATATTATAAAAATTATGTTAAATATATATAATTTTGATAATTCATATTATACGAGTTATCATACACTTTGAAATTTATATGTGGTAATTACTAATTTTATTATAAATATATAGGTTGATCAACCTCATTTTTATCAATATTCAGTCACGTGATAAGATAAGGGGTATCATTCTTTTCATCATCATAAATGATATTATTTTCTTACTTGTAAAGGATTATCATTCTTTGATTTTCAAGAATAATATCGTTTCTTTCTTACTCATAAGATGTGTCATTTATTTCCATGTATTAAAATGTGGGAAAGACCTTGCGGCGCGGATTACCGTCTGTTGGTGAATAACCTTTCGTATTCATTCCTTATTAATCTCTGAGAATAACATTACTGCGTGGATTACCGTCTGTTTAGTGAATAACTCTTCGTATTCAAATTTTATTAAATTGTGGGAATAACCTTACTGCGCGGATTACTGCCTATTGGTGAATAACCCTTTGTATTTATTTCTTATTTGTCTCTTGTGGAAATAATTTGTCTATACGAATTATCACATGACACTTTTATTCCATATTCGTTTATAATATCATTTTCTTTCATATTCGTAAGTGATATTATTTTTCTTTATACTCATAAGGGATACCATCTTTTTCATCTTCCAATATTCAAACTTATTATAGTAAGGATGTTATTTCTTTTATACTCTTAACTTACTATAGTAAGTACTATTTGGTAAAGTTTCCTGAAATGATTATGTGTTCCTTAATAGTTTGTGCTTCATCTAATATCATTTCAATTGAACCTTCCTATTTTTCTAAACATTTCTATTGAACTGTAAACGTTATTCTGAACTGTGGATCTTGAATATCATTTTTAAATTTCACTCCACATCATGTTGACAATTTAGACATTATTTGAATCTGCGCAAAGTAAACTTCTGATACTCATTGTTTATCTTATTTCTTCTGTTCATCAATTGTATCACTGTTATTTGTACTAATCATCAATAATCAAATTGTTGTGAATATCTATGGTCGGGGGCACATATGCGATATAATTGTTGAACAGATGATAAGTTAAAGGCGATATAATAGGTTAAAGGCGATATAATAGGTTAAAGGCGATACATCTGTTCGGTGTCTTTTATGACACGTGGTGAAAGTTCTCTTTAGCCCGTAGTGCAAAGATGAACTGTTGTTTGGTATGATTATGACCAAAGGCTGAATGCTGGTATAATCATGACCGTTGATATTCTATTGAATATCTTTGACCCGTAGTGCAAAGATGAACTGTTGTTTGATATGATTATGACCAAAGGCTGAATACTGGTATAATCATGACCGTTGGTGTTATATTGAATATCTTTGGCCCGTAGTGCAAAGATGAACTGTTGATTTGCATGATTATGACCAGGAACTGTGAATTTGTATTATCATGACTAATGGTATTTCAGATGATAAAAGTTGATGATGTTTTTCCTAAAAAAAGAAGCGATTGGATATTATAGTCTGAATTATTCCTTTAATAAATCGTTCATTCCGCTGTTATTATTGATTTGAACGTTGTTTAATAATTTAACTGCAGTTTTTAATATAAACCTTGTAGTCTACTGTATTCTATCAAAAACTCAACTGTTGAAGGCTAATGATAATTTATTCGTCATTATCTTAGTCATGATATTTCTTACTGGACTATTTGAGCTCGCCCTTTCTTTTTGTTCCATTATTTTTCAACAAGAGATGAGAACGTAGTTGGGTCTAGCCGGGGGATGGAGTGAGAGTCCGAGGGATAACTATCGTAGTCTTCACGTGTTGTAAAATAGTGTGGCAATAATAGTGAAGACATAGTTGTGTATTATTATACAATGTATTGTTAAACGTTGTACTACCTTGTAATAATTTTGTTGTAGTCTTTTGACAACTCAAGTTTAGGTTGTGTGGGCCCAGATTTGGGGGCGTCACAGTTGGCATAAGAGGTTAGGGATATGGTCTTTAATGGAGATCTGGGGTTAGAACTAGGAGGGGAGAGACAAATAGAATTAATCACCAGTGTGTCCTACCTAAATGATATTTTATCTAATGAGTCGATTTGAATGTAGGGACATGAAGTGATGAGTCAGTTTGTTTAACTAACATTTACTTTGTGACAACAGTTTAGTATGACATCTGAAAATCAGGAAGTTAACAATGAAGTGCCCGAAGCCAATATAGCTGAGAATCAAGAGGCCACAAACAATCATCCTGCCAACTCAGGAAATAATGTTTCTGATAACATGATGAACGATGGATTCTTTAGGAATTTCATACAGTTCATACAGAATCAAGCAAGAGAAAATTCAGTCAATAATAACAGTAGAAACGCTAGTAATTCGAGGATGGTCACTGTCAAACAATTTAAAGAATTGGGACCACCTGAATTCATCGGGAAGCCTGATCCACTCAAAGCGGAGGCGTGGCTGAAGCAGACAACAAAAATATTTGATGTCTTACAATGCGCTGATGATCAAAAGGTGTCATTCGCCACTTTTATGTTACGAGGTGAGGCGGACCACTGGTGGGAAGCGGTAAAACGTATCCACCCTTCAGCACTCGAGATGTCTTGGACAGAATTTGTAGAGTTGTTTAATGACAAGTACTTCCCAGAAAACATCCGCCATATGAAAGAGGTGAAATTCATTAAGCTGGAGCAGAGAAACATGACAGTTTCTCAATATGAAGCTAAGTTTGCTGAGTTATCTCGTTTCGCGACCCATTTAGTGGATGACGAAGCACGAATGAGTCGAATGTTCCTACGAGGTTTAAGAACCAAAATTCGTCAACATCTTAGCTCTCATAAATTTTGTTTGTATTCAGATGTGGTAGATAGGGCTCAACGGGTGGAACAAGAAAATGAAATATTTCAGCCAAGAGCCAATGATCAGCATAGAGAGAGGAATGACAACAACCACAGGAACGAGAACCATCGATGAGGTAACCAGCACTTCGATGGTAATCCCGCATCAAATAACAGAAGAGGAGATTCCAGTGGAAACAATTTCAAAAGAAAGAGATTCCATAATAATTATGGAAGGGCCCGACACCAATACCAGCACCAACCCCAGATTCAAGGGGAGAAGATCGACTACCAGTGAGATGCTATATGTGTGGTCAGGAAGGTCACATCAGCCCAAACTGTACACAACAGTCCAAAAAGTGCTACAGTTGTGGGAAAGAGGGTCATGTTGCACGATTTTGTCCTGGCACAAAATCAAGTCCAGCTACAATGATGATACCAAAAGCTAGCGCGTATAAGAGAAAATCTGTAGTTCAAGGGAGAACTTTTGTTGTGACATCTCAAATGGCACGAAACTCGAACGAGGTGATAACCGGTAAACTATTCATAAATTCTGGTGAAGTTTACGCCCTGTTAGATACTGGCTCTACCCATTCTTTTACCTCACCTGCATGTGCTCAACGTTTAAACTTAATTCCTGAAAATTTGGACTTTGACTTATCAGTTGAAATCCCATTAGGAGAAATCACCATTACATCTACTGTATATAAATCTTGCCTAGTTCAAATCAACAATCTCACATTACCCATTGACCTTATTTCTTTGAAAATGTATGAATTTGATGTGATTTTAGGAATTGATTGGTTGACTACCCATCATGCTAAAATTAATTGTTTTCATAAGATTATTAGTTTTCATATTCCTAATCAACCTGTTATGCAAATTCAAGCAACTAAACCATTGAAATCTGTAACTGTTATTTCTAGCCATAAAACCATTAGTTTATTAAAAAAAGAATGCCAAGCATTTTTAGCTCATGTCACTGATTTGAACAAAAATACGTCAAACTTGAATGATATTTCCATTGTTAATGAGTTTTCTGACATTTTTCCTGAGGAACTTTTTGGCTTACCCCAAACCGAGAAATTGAATTTTGTATCGATCTTAAACTGAGTACTAAGCCTATTTCCAAAGCCCCATACCGAATGGCTCCCATTGAACTTCAAGAGTTAAAAGTCCAATTACAGGAATTGTTGGATACCGATTTCATTCGTCTGAGTGCGTCACCTTGGGGTGTTCCTATTCTATTTGTGAAGAAAAAAGACGGGAGTATGAGATTGTGCATTGACTATCGAAAATTGAATCATGTCACCATAAAAAACAGGTACCCGTTACCTCGGATTAATGACAAGTTTGATCAATTACAAGGTGCTCAACATTTCTCAAAGATTGATCTTCGTTCTGGATATCATCAGTTAAAAGTTAAGGCTGAGGACATTCCAAAGACTGCTTTCAGAACTCGTTATGGACATTATGAGTTCTTAGCAAACCTTTTGGACTAATCAATGCTCCTGCAGCTTTCATGGACATGATGAACCGAATATTCAAAGAATATTTGGATCATTTTGTGGTTGTCTTTATTGATGACATCCTCATATACTCCAAGAGTCGTGAGGATAATGAACAACACCTGAGATTGATACTCCAAAAGCTTCGCAAAAATAAACTATATGCCAAATTGAAGAAATGTGAGTTCTGGTTTGAGGAAGTCACATTCCTTGGGCATGTAATTTCAAAACAGGGAATATCGGTTGACCCTGCGAAGATTGAAGCAATACTAAATTAGGAACAGCCCAAGACAGTAATCGAAGTCCGAAGTTTTCTTGGTTTAGCTGGTTATTATCGGAGATTCATAGAAGGATTTTCTCGAATCGCCACTCTATTAATTCAGCTAACTCGAAAAAGTACAAAATTCGTATGGGACGAGGAATACGAGAAAAGTTTTCAAGAACTCAAGAGAAGACTTGTTTCAGCTCCTATTCTGACCATTCTATCAGGATTAGGAGAATTCGTTATAGCGATGCTTCAGGCAAAGGTCTAGGTTGCGTTCTTATGCAACATGAAAAGGTTATAGCCTATGCCTCTTGACAACTCAAAGATTATGAGAAAAATTATCCTACTTATGATCTAGAGTTGGCAGCAATTGTTTTCGCGTTGAAGATCTGGAGACACTACTTGTACAAAGAGAAAGTGGATATCTATACGGATCATAAAAGTCTCAAGTATTTCTTCACCCAGAAGGAACTCAACATGCGACAACGACGTTGGCTTGAGCTGTTGAAGGATTACAACCACACAATCCAGTATCACCCGGGAAAGGCTAACGTTGTAGCTGACGCTTTGAGCAGAAGATCTTATGTGAGTACAAGTGCACTGCTGACAACACAAAAACGTATTTTGTATGACTTGCAAAAGATGGAGATAAAGCTAAAAACACCAATGACCCACTTTAAGATTGCGCACGTACGAGTAGAAACAACTTTAATCAATAAAATTAAAGCTGCTCAAACTACTGATCCGGAGCTGATGAATATGATGAAGAAAGTACAAGAAGGTGATATTCCTGAGGCAAAAATCGACGAGAAATGAATACTTCGAGTTAACTCTCGACTCTGTGTTCCTAATGATCCTGAATTGAAGCATAAAATCATGATGGAGGCACATAACACGTCATTTGCAATCCACCCAGAAGGTACCAAGATGTATCGAGATCTTCGACATACATTTTGGTGGAACAATATGAAAAGGGAGATTGCAGAGTTTATCTCAAGGTGCCTAACTTGTCAACGTGTCAAGGCAGAGCATCAAGTACCTAAAGGTCCATTGCAACCACTTGAGGTTCCCAAATGGAAGTGGGAACACGTTAATATGGATTTCGTGACGGGTCTTCCCAAGGTTTCTCAAGGTTAGATGCAATTTGGGTCATCGTAGATAGATTGACCAAATCAACTCATTTCTTGCCTATACGAGAAAACTTTTCACTTGAGCGTCTTGCCGGTATGTACATAAATGAGATTGTGAGATTGCATGGCATGCCAGTTTCCATAGTTTCTGATCGAGATCCTAGATTCACTTCACGCTTGTGGATCAGTCTACAAAAAGCTATGGGCACTGAACTACGTTTTAGTTCTGCATACCATCCTCAAACGGACGGACAATCGGAAAGGACGATCCAGACCCTCGAAGATCTTTTGAGACTTTGCGTACTAGATTTCAAAGGAAGTTGGGATAAGTATTTGCCATTAGTTGAATTTTTCTACAACAACAGTTACCAAACAAGTATAAGCATGACTCTATTCGAGGCTTTATATGGACGCAAGTGTCGCTCTCCAGTATGTTGGAATGAGGTAGGAGAAGCAAAACTGTTGGGACCCGAGTTGGTACGCTTGACGACCGAAAAGATTTAAATGATCCGACAACGAATACAAACTGCGTAAGAACGACAAAAGAGTTATGCTGATCTTCATCGGAGAGATGAGAGATTCAACGTCGGAGATCATATATTCTTACGTGTTTCTCCATGGAAAGAAGTTACGAGATTCAGAAAGAAAGGAAAGTTTAACCCTCGATTTATTGGCCCATTTAAAATCCTCGATCGAGTAAGAACCATGGCCTACATACTAGCTTTACCACCAAGTATGTCCCGCATGCATAACGTTTTTCACATAACTATGTTACGTAAATATGTGAAAGACCTAAACCACGTCATTGAGTTAGAATCAGACGTTATAGTAGAGGATTTAACGTATGAGGAGGTACCTGTTAAGATCCTAGATAAGAAGGAGCAGATCCTACGCTTAAAGGTTATACCTCAAGTTAAGGTTTTATGGAGGAACCAAGATACTGAGGAAATGACCTGGGAACTAGAATCTAAGATGAAATCGAAGTATCTTTACCTCTTCGAAATGTCAGGTATGTCAATTTCGGGGACGAAATTTCATAAGGATGGGAGATTGTAAGACTCCGAATTTTATGAAATACAAAATTTAATTTTTCTTCATATATATTTTTCTGAAATAATAAGTGGTTAAATTGGCAAAGTTAAAAGTTAAGGATGTTATGTGCAAATTTTATTTTGTCGGGGAATATTCGGGTTGTACGACGGCGTCGAAATAACTAATTTTGGTGGACCCCACAACGAAATATTATCGGATATAGAAAACGACAGAAGTAACATTTTTAAATAAAAATAGTCAACGGTGTTATCACTTTTAAACTATTAAAATGCCGATGATAAAAGAATAGTAGCCTACGATAATTTATGTTATTTTACTATAGCACGCAGTATTCTACAATAGCACAAGGTATTGTGCGATGCTTATATTATTGAACTGATAAATTGGTTATTACACAGTATTTGCATTATTGATCTGATCATTGACACCGTAACTGTTGCACATCATTTCATCGATAAAACAAAAAAAAAATTAAGTGGGGTCAATTAACTCCACAATCCAATATGTAACTTCGCCACCGTAGGTATGGTTTCTTTCAAAAGTTTTATAGTTATAATTATTATTTGTTTTCTATGATACTGACTTTCTAAATTATAAGACTAATATTAATTTTTTTAAAGTCAAATTATAATATTCAAATTTAGAATTGACATAATTAGTTATTATTTTTTTATTTTATTTGTAATTTTAATTATAATTTTATATTTATAAAGTGTAATTGTAATTATATTTTCTCATTTCTAAGTAAAATAATAAGTTCAATTAGTAATTATATGTATTATAAAAGTAATTACTATGTGAATATTTGATTTAAACTTGAAGTCGAAACTCACGAGTAGTTAGTTTCTTTTCAAAAGTTTTATAGTTATAATTATTATTTGTTTTCTATGATATTGCCTTTCTAAATTATAAGATTAATATTAATTTTTTAAAGGTCAAATTGTGATTTTTAAATTTAGAATTGACATGATTAATTTAAGTTTTGAAAATAATAAAAATTTTAATTCGTATTACGTTTTAGGTAGTTTATGATAGTTGTAATTATATTGACATAAACTTATTACATAAACTAAATGAATTCATATTAATTTTGAATTTGAAAATATTTAAAATTAAATTTTAAAATATTAATATTGGTGTTATAATTAGGAACAGAAGGAGTATTTTCTATCAGCAATTAAACCGGTTAAAACCAAAATTAGTCGACACTCCGATCCAATTTGGTCAAGTTGAACCATTTTGGTTAAAACTTAGATTGAACCGATGGGTCAATCGGTAAAACTGGTTAAGTTGACCCATTAGATCGATTTTTAAGTATTTTTTTTAAAAAATTGGTACAAAATATTTTTATTTTTACAATTAATTTTTTTAATAATATTGTAATATAATTTCATTATATTTTAGCTTATAAAAAATTAAATATTTTAAAAACTTATTAATTATTAAAATATATATATTTTTATATATTTATGATGTTACAAGTTCAACAAAGGTTTAACCATTGGTTGAACCAGTGATTCATCTACTTGATACTTTTTTTGATTCGATAAGTAGTCTGAGTCTAAAAACCATGTTTTATTATGAATAAAATTGAAAATTATTTACCCTTACATGCTCAAATGATGAATATATTAAATATTAGGCTGCAACTCATACGATGGATGACTCTGTCTTGGACTTGATCAGACTCCTAGCCTAAACTGACCATCACACATTAGTCACAACACCATTGCACCTTGAGAGAAAGCCTTACACTGTCTTGTTGTCCCGTGAAAATGAAATTTAAACCAAAATCTTCGTGTTTTTTTGTTTAATTCATTTTAGATATTAAATCAAAATTTTAACTTTTCTTAAAATGTTTTTCTAGAGAAAAGTTATAAAAAAATTATGCAGTAAAAACTACTGATTATGTTTGTTTACAATGATTATAATCCCGATAATATAATCCCAATACATAGATTATAATATCAATGCGTTGATTCTAATCGCAATGTTATGTTTATTTGCAAAGATTACATTTGAGATAAAATTATTAATTTCATTTTTGTCTTGTTTGTTTTTAAATTTGGACTTGAGACTATTAGTCCAAAAATTATAAAATGACTTAATATGGGGGGACCATTTGATACTATGTTCAATTAGAATTATAATCCCAAAACTATTAAGTCATTTTATAATCCCTGGATTAATAGTCTTAAGTCCAAATTTAAAAATAAACATAATTGTTTTAGGATTAATAGTTTTATCTTAAGTTTAATCCTTACATACAAATATAATTTTGAAATTATAATATATATTTTGGGATTATAATTCTAAAATTATGATCCTTGTAAACAAACTTAACCCAAGTATTTAGTCAAATTAGATGATTCAAATTCGGTGCTGATTAATGTGTCATTCATTAAGAATCGTGTAATAATTATAATGAATTATTATTTTTGCATTAATATAAAGAACACAATATTTTCCATCCAAAAATCTCATTACTTATTAAATAGTAGGACTCCCATGCTTTTTTTTATCTTCTCTGTCATTTTAACGTTGATGCATAAGAATTATTAATTTTAATATTTTTCGCAAGTTCTATGTGAATACAGATATAACTATTATTTTTAATTATTTTCACAAACTCTAATAATTAAGTCCCACATTCTTGCAAGAGAAAACTTGAAAAAATATCAAAAATATTTATTAAATAATAATTCCTTAATGATATTTGTACTAATTATTATTCTATTAAATTAAGAGAAACTCTCGAACTAATATTAACTATACTACTTATATTTCTATTTTTCATTTAAATAAGAGATCATACATTATAATCCCTCTCAACCAAATTAAGAATCTCTTTGATTCTATTATATATATATTAGAAAGATAATTTAAAATATGTCTTAACCAAGTTTTTAGTCAAGTTTGACTAATATTACTTAAGAAAACGACATAATTTTATACAAAATTTAAAATTAAAGTTTTTTTTATAAAACTCAAAAATTAAAAACTTAGCCCTTAAAAAAAAAATTATATCCTTTTATTAAATAATTTTAGTCAAACTTAACTAAAGTATTATCATAGAATTTAGATAACATATATTTCCATATATATCAATTCTTATCAATACTAATATATAACAACGTAAAAGGAGTTCTCAATTTCAATTATTACGAGTTAAATTTTGTTGGTCACGAGTTAATTCACTGAGTTTGGTTTAACCTAATTTGGATTTTAAGGTTGAAGGGTGATTATTTTCCAAACTCTTCTTCTCCCATAAAACTTTTCTTTCAAAGAGTTATTCCCAAACTTTTCTTCTAAAAAAAAAATCTATTCTTCTCCCGTAATTTTTTTATTATCACAAATTCAATTATTCCATAAAACTCTTCTTATAACAAATTCAATTATTTTGAGGCAATTTTGTTTGTCACGAGTCAATTCACTGAGTTTGACTTGTCCCAATTTGAATTTTAAAGTCAAAGGTCGTTTATTCATAAACTCAGAGTCATTTTCAAACTCTTCTTCTCTCAAATTTATTTTTCCCCCCATAAAACTCTTCTTGCAAAAAGTCATCTAACTGTTTAATCATTCTCAAACTATTCTTCTCCCAAAAAACTATTAGGTAATCACTATACTATTAATATTAAAATAAGTATTATATATATATATATATATATATATATATATACGTCGACGCCGGGAAAATTGTCTCCTTTTAATAATTACCCTTTCCAATTTTAGCCTTTGGATTTAAGATGTGATTTTGAAAAGGGTCGGCTTGAGTGTCGACGGGGTTTGAAAGGTTGATTTTATGATGAGCCAATTGACCAGAGACATCAGTTGGTATATTTGCAATGGATGTACCAACTCATCCGAGTTTTAGTTTTCGAAATCGTTAATGGCTCATATGTGACTCCTAATTAATTGGTCCGCGAACCGAGATTCATAGAGTTCGGGGGCTTGCTTAAGCGAGGGGAAGGTGTTAGGCACCCCCCGACTTCTGTGAAACATGATTACCGCTATCTTAATACTTTCATTTCTTTTAAATCCTAAAATGTGTGTTTGTGCGCGTGTGTATGTGTGTGCCTATGAAAATCTTTGGAATGCTTTATTTCCGAAAGTACTTCTGAAATCTCATTGACCCTATGCACGAAGGATTCGATTCGTTTTGAAAAATTCATTTTTTAAGCTTTCGTTTTTTGATAACAAAATCTTTAATGGTGACATTTGTGAAATAAAGTTTTCGAATCCTTCGTTAAATAAGAATGAAGCTCATCCGATACTTTCGATTTTATTTTAGCCTACGAATGATCTAATATCCTACTTTGATTGATTTTATGAAAATCTTTATTTTTTCATTCCAAAATTATTTTCCGTGTCGAAAAAGGGAAAACCAAGCATTAAAAGGACGTTAGAGCTATTTGTGGGCATGTAAGCCGTCTAAATAGCCCAAAACGCCCGCAATCGCATATTTCACTATTACGGGGCCTTAACCCGATCTCGATTCGATATCGTTTTAAGACCCAATATTTACATATGTACAAAAATGACCCATTGCCGTGATTACATATACCAAAATTTGTCCATCTTCGAAATTTGATCACGAGGATCTCATTCCTAGGCTCACAATCCCCAAAATCACCACACAACCATACAAAAGAAAGCTTAACAACACTAGACTTGTTACTATACCGCAAGAACCAAAATTTGCAAGCCCAACACTATAGACTACCCACTAACACAATGAACTACATATTACCATACGGATATCATCTGGACATTAGGAGGAAATTTTGTTCCAACGGAACCCTCACTTATAATCCCTAATCCACGGATCCTCAATAATATAACAAAATACTACATTCAAACAACTCAATAACAAAAGATTATGATAATAAAACAAGTTAAAACTTTAAGAAAAATACCATTTTTCACCTTGCAAAACCCCAAGAAACGTTTTATATTTCACTATCAAGTAGATAACACGAGATTGGCTAAGTATTTGAGCAAAAAAAAATTAATTTCCTTCTATTTTTGGCCAACCCAAGCCTTTCTCTCTCTAAAACTCGCCTTTTCTCTCTCTATATTTCCTATATTTCTTCTTCTTTTTTCTCTCGGCCGATCAAAATGGCGTGTATAGTTGACTGGGGGCAGCCCCAGGTGCATCTGCGGCTGCCTGCGGTAGCCGTCTGAGCCGCTGCCTCGACTGCCGTGTGTTTCCTTGAGCCACGAAAAATGCAACTTGTCGTTGGCCGCAGATGCATCTGTGGCTGCCCGGCTTTTTTTTCTTCTCGATTTTCGTGTCACGTAGTCTTAAATCATCATTTTTTGCTGTATTATTTCGAAAGGCTGTTACTTGATACATAAATTGCTCTTTGTGCTTGGCTTCCATGGGGCGCTGCCCTCTTACACCCCCGACCACCGTAAGCGAAGTGACCATTAGTCGTCTTTTGTGATCAAATCAGGCTCTTCTAGATCAACTGTTTGCCTTGTCTCAAGTAACCTGATGCTCGTTGTTTGTTGTGACAACTTTGACCGTAAGTCATTGTGGGGGTCTCGTGTTGGGGTCCACCTTCCTTTTCGCATGTCGGGTAAAGTGATGATTTTTTCCTCCTGTCAGGGTTAGTATAAAAGTGCAAAATTTGGGTGTCTACATATATGTATGTATATATATATATATATATAGAGAGAGAGAGAGAGAGAGAGAGATCAATTGGCTATCGGAGTATAATAAAGTTTTACGGACCCCTCCCAGCGTAAGCTATTCACGATTGCATTGAAGCTATTCAAGACATTAATGCCGCAGAGTTCTAAGTAATCACCATACAATTAATATTGAAATAAGTATATCTTCTTCATCCAAAAAAACTTATTTTTTTTCTTCATAAAACTCTTTTTTCAAAGAGTCATTAAGCTGTTTAATTATTCTTAAACTCTTCTTTTCATATATATATATATATATATATATATATATATATATATATATATATATATATATAGAGAGAGAGAGAGAGAGAGAGAGAGAGAGAGATCAATTGGCTATCGGATTATAATAAAGTTTTACGGACCCCTCCCAGCATAAGCTATTCACGATTGCATTAAAGCTATTCAAGACATTAATGCCGCAGAGTTCTAAGTAATCACCATACAATTAATATTGAAATAAGTATATCTTCTTTATCCAAAAAAACTTATTTTTTTTTCATAAAACTCTTTTTTCAAAGAGCCATTAAGCTGTTTAATTATTCTTAAACTCTTCTTTTCTCAAACAATTACTATTAATAGATATTAGGTAATCACCATATCATTAATATTAAAATAAATATTATATATATTAATTATATGGTATGATTTTGTTATACCATATTAGATTAGTTATAATTTATCTTTTAGATATTAGATTGAAAGGTAGAGCGATCCTTCCGATTGGAAAAATTGGTGAGTTGTCTCGGCTGAGTAGTATGAGTTTACTCAAATTGTGGTCTCGGTTCAATTGAAAAATCCTTTCGATGCTTTCTCCTCCCCAAATCATCATCTCCTCTCCGACGCTTTCCTCTCCTTTCCCTCTGTTTAATCTCCCGTGCTTTCATCTCCTCTCGATTCTTTCATTACAACAATTTGTGCAAGTGCGAAACCCTGGATGGCATCAAGATGTATCTTTTCGCCACTGACTATGTTAACTCATTCTCCTGCTGCAAACTTTCTGAAGACCCATCTCACAGTTATCCTCCTGCTTCAATTCCAACCGCTAAATTTTCAGAAAAAGTTATCGGTTTTATCAATTTCTCTAGTGGATTTGCCAAATGGGTTGAACTGGAATTATGCAAAATTTTGTGTACCTTAAGCTGAAATGGTGATTTTCCGGCAGTATTACCGGAGCTCCGATGAGGTAAAGGGGTCTCCAGTTGAAGTCCGTGAGTGTGGAATCAAAGCTGTTTTCATATTACAATTTCATGCTACTCAGGTATTTTCCAATTCGTAAGCTTCAATTAATTTAAAGAATTATCACTTGGGTGTGTGTATTTTAAGTGTTTATGTTCTTTAAATTAATCAAATGTGTACTGAGAGATTGAATTTTTTGGGCATCCACGGAGGAGTTGAATGTTGAAGGCATTGTTAAGGGTAATGTGATTGGGAAGTGGGTAATTATGCCCTTTATTTATTTACTTTTTGAAATGTTGAATTGGAATAAGAGAGAGTCGAAATGTTGTCTGTATACATTATTTTCAAATTTCCAAGAAATGGGTTGAATTGGAATTATGCAAAATTTTGTGTACCTTAAGCTGAAATGGTGATTTTCCGGCAGTATTGCCAGAGCTCCAATGAGGTAAAGGGGTCTCCAGTTGAGGGGATTCAATGATGTTATCAGTTCACTATATTTTAGCTTTCAAAAAATTAGATGTTTTAAATTTTTATTAATTATTGATAATATATATTTTTATATATTTATGACGTCACTGGTTCAATAACGGGTCGACCACTGGTTAAACCAGCAATCCATTCACCCGGTACTATTTCTGGTTCAATGACCGGTCCAATACAATACAAGTCCCTTACACAAATGAAACATAATCAAAGATACCACCAGAAAGCATAGGTAATTGTTTGATGAGAAGATAAAACATTATTTTTCTTGCGTAGATACATTTTGGGAGTGAATGTAAGATGAAAAGAGAAAGAAGGATAAATAGAGAGATGGTGGTTGGATAAGGATATGGAGATATAACTTAGATGGTGCCATGAAAAAAGAATTAAAAGATATGAACTTAGACATTATAGCTAAATTATTTGATGCATTATTCTAACTAATCTGTGCATTGCACGAGTTATCAACTAGTATATATAAATAGGCATAACTCAATAATTACCCGCATAAATCCTCTCAATAAGATCAGACTACATTTGTATTGTTAGAAGAAGGTCCTACTTTTTTTATTATTTTTGGGTACATTAAGTCATTGTGTTATAAGCTAATATTATTTGGAGGTTCTATTAAAGATTCTCTTTTAATTTAATAATAAAAAGGACTATTAGAAAAGCATGTAATTGTTATAAAAGAATGGTTTTATTTACAATTTTTTTTAATATTTTTACAAAATTGCTCTCATATAAATAAAAATTGGGTCTCATACTAAGCAATTATAACTTGTAAAATTTTCAAATTTGTAGTAGAGCCTCCAAATAATGTTAGTTTTTAAATTTGATCTCCACTAATATGTTAATATTTTCTATTCAAATTAACTTATTGAAAAGACATGTAACTATTATAAAAAAAAAAGTGATTATATTTACAATTTTATTTAAAAAAATAAATGTTTACAAAATTTCTCTCATGTAAATGAAAATTGGGTCCCATACTTGAGCAATTAGAACTTGTAAGATTTTCGTATTTTTAATAAAACCTCCAAAATCCAAATAATTTTAGAGTCCTTAAATTTGATCTCCACTAATATTTTAATAGTTTATATTAAAAGTTTAACTTATTAAAAAAACATGTAACTGTTATAAAAGAACGGTTATATTTACAATTTTCTTAAAATATATTTTTAAAAGGTTGCTTTCATATAAATGAAAATTGGGTCCCATACTTGAACAATTATAACTAATAAATTTTTTAATAGAACCTCCAAATAATATTAGAGTCCTTAAATTTGATCTCCACAAATATGTTAAAACATATAATTGTTATAAAAGAACAGTTATATTTACATTTTTTTTTTTTTTACAATATTGCTCTCATATAAATGAAAATTGGGTCCCAACTTAAGAAATTATGATTTGTAAAAATTTCAAATTTTTTAATTGAATAAATAATCATTTTCTGCTAATAGTCCTACTAATTATTACCTCTTTTTCACAAAAAAAAAAATCCTATTTAACTTTTGAAATCAATTCTTAAAATCTTAAAATACAAAATTAATATAATTCACCAAATAATTATAATAAGCTACTTAAAACATATCAGAATTTAAATTATAAAATTTATTATTTTTAAAATTTACATAAATGACGTCAATTTTAAATTTATAATTTTAAAAATTAATAAAAAAGAGTCGGTCACGAGGAAAAGAAAATGATGGAGTGAGCAGTCCACTACTAAATTAAGAGAAACTCCAAAACAAATTTACTACTACTACTAAACATTTATTATATTTATTGTCTATTTGACCTCTAATACGTACCCATTTCCATTTCACTGTCATCATCGATCACATTTTCCACATACATACAATTCATCTCCATATAAATACAAGAAATCTTTCAAAAACAACAAATACAAACGTAATCTGATTATCGTAGCATTAATTCATACTCCTCAACTACTGTCCATTTTCCACCTCTTCATATGGGTCTTCTAAGCATTAATTTCAAATCCCTTGAATTTTTTGACCATTTTTCGAAGTCTTTAATTTTTCTATGTGGGATTTTGAAACGCTTGCATTTTTGGGTTTAAAGGGGTTGTTCTGAGATTCTTAAAAGTGGGTTCACATTTTCTTGAAAAGTAAAGCTTGCTTGTTGCATGTATTGAAAATGGCCAACTCATTTGCAAACCAGAACCAATCGCGTCGCCCTGCAAATGGGTCATTTTCCTACAACGGGAATTATCAGAACAACCGGAATTCTGTTCCGCCGGTGCCAAATCCGGCTGCCCTTCCGTGGTTCCGGTACAGGCCCGGTGTTCATGCGGTTTGGACTGCTGAAGAGGATGCAATTTTGGAGGAAAGTCTTGTAAAGTGAGTCACTTTAATAAATAAATAAATTGATTTGAAGTTTTGTGGAATGTGGAGTACGAATTTGAGGTCTTGGAATGAGTTTTTTTGTATGGTTTTATCATTTATGAGCTTATGAATGTATTGATAGATCTTTGTTTTTTGCTTTTGACTGTCTTGCTCTTTTTTTGGGAGGGATTTTGGTGTAAATTTAGTCATTTTGCTATGCATGGATTTAATTTGGGAGTTTTTAAATTTATAATGGTGAATAGAAATTAAATTTTAATGTAGTTATTTGTTCCTTTCAATTCCTTAATGTGGCAGAGTTGACAAATAAATAGTAACATATATGATTTTTTTTATTAAAGTCCAAATAGTTTAATTCATCTGCAAATAGGCTGGCATTCAATTTCCAAAATTTGAATTTTAATGCCTCAGATAGTGGTAATTTATTGTTGATGTTTGGAGTACAAATTATTTCCTACACCTGTATAATTTCCAAACTGGATTCAGCTAATTCAGTATGCTCTCCAATATGACATTTCTGAGAGCCAATGAATTTGCTTATATGATAATTACATACTTCGTCAATGTTTTGCCGTTAAAAAGTTTTTTTGGGTTCTTCCTTCATTTAATTACTAGAAAAGACGGAAAATCTACAATTAAATTCACAGCAGAAGTTTCCTGCATATAAGATAGAATTTGTTGTTCTTTCATTCTGTTTCCAAGTATGGTGATTAAATTACACAATTTCATAATGTTGAAGTATTTTAAGCTTTCAGTCATTTTTGCTTATGTTTTTCTTTTAATCATAAGATAATAAGATCTATTCATATTTCTTTTTATCTGAAAGATTTGTTAAGTACACTATTGAAATTTTATGATTTTTGGTGGCTTCGTATATATCAACTGGGCCAAATTTGATACTTAATTTTAGATACAAAATGTTAAGATTCTAGAGTTGGTTTTTTGCATAGTTCAATTTTCACTATAAGCTCTGTACCAGTTTCTTCTGGTTTTAATTTTAAATTTTGTCATCATTAGTGCCATGCATGTCTATTGCAGTTGAATAATATACTCTTGTAAAATATCCAACAGATTTGCATCTGATTGTAAGATAGTCCGTTACGCTAAGATAGCTAGGATGTTAAAGAACAAGACAGTGCGAGATGTAGCGGTGCGCTGCATAATAAGGATGGTAAGTTCCAAACGTTTTCATGGCCTATTAATTCCCAGAGTTGTGCTTTCTGATGAATTATTATTGACCTTAGTTATGTGTACATAATTTATGTGGTTACTCAAATAGCAGCGTTAAAGTTTCGGTGTAAGCATTTCCAGTTGCTGTGAGCATGGTACTCAAGTGAGACGCAGGCAAATGAAGTTAGTGGTCATTGGATTTATCAGTGGCTAGTGTATCTTTGGGAATCTCCTACTTTAAAGGATTTTTTTTTAAGGCTGCTTTGTTCTGAAGGATTGTTGTTGCTTTTTGCTAGTAGTAAACATTCAGTTCAATTAATAAGTTTATGGCTTCGTATTCGTGCAAACCTATGGTTGGAATATATTAGGAGTTTATTTATGACTTTTAAAAAGTTTATTAGCCCCCATTTATGGATTTCCATTTTGGATAATTGTTTGAGATATTTTGTGCTCATTATTGCATTGCCTTATCCCTGCTTAATGGTTTTGAAAAGTACATTGTGACCTCTCACTCCAAATTTGAATTAAAATACTTTACTAATTTACTTGATTTGCAACTTTATTGACACTCAAATTTCAGTTTTCCATTTTCGTCGACTCAACATTATTGTTCACAAGATCAGCCTTCGATTTTCCCTTCTATGTTAGTTTGTTTATGTTAAACTTGTTAAAAAAAATAGAATAATCTTACATATCAATAAATACCAAGTTAATTTGGAGTGCCTTTATATTTTATGGCAAAGCTCAACTTTACTGAATGAAGCCTTAAAGTTGATCACACATATCATCATTTGCCATGTTAATCTATCAAAAGCCATAACATTCGTATCTTTGCAGTTACATGTTCGCTTACCCCTTTACCCATACTGGGATTTTCAGTTTTGTTTTAAGTTTTTCTTCTCCTTTATCTTCCTTAAGGGCCTAAGTCAAAACAGATCAGTCATTTATCACAGTGTCTGAATAATGTTAACTATATAAGTTCTCACAGAAGCATTCTTTTCATTACTTACTGCCCTTGTTTGATATAAAATTCTCTAGGCATCTGAAACTCTGATATATATATATATATATATATATATATATATATATATATATATATATATATAATATGCCTTTGTTTCCTATAAACTCCATTTCATTGACCCTCCTAGAATTGCTTGTGAAACGTCTCCTCAAATAGTCCAAGATATTAATAAATGGTCCGACTGTCAATATACCTTCTCTAAATTATTGAAGTACAGCATTGGTAATTCCCAAATGTTAAGATATTTGCTCTAGAAATTTTTTCCCATTGGATCTCTAAGGAATGTGGGTCATATGTTGACCGAGAAGACTTGACTGAGAGGCCCAGCACTACAGAAGGCACCGAGAGGGTTGTTATCTCTAAGGATTGTCGGATTGGACTGATAGCTAGAGATACAGAGAAAACCGAGTGGAGTGATTTCTTCTTAGGCCAACCCTCTTGAGCTAGATTGGTCAAGATAGTGGCGCTTGCTTGGCAACTAGGCAAGTGATCTGGGGGGTGCTCCCAACTTCTGTAAATACTACTTCATTTGATATAAGATAGAGGAACTTTTGAAGACTTGAGAACTCTTTAGTATTACTTCTAAAAGCAATTCTTGCTTGTGCTCTCCCCTTTACAGTTACTTGATCGAGAGTCTATGTCCTCTTTAAACCCAACCCATTTCTCTAGGCAGAACCCGAACTTGTCATTCCTGACCTACACACTGTAAAAATGGAGCTATGCTCTTTTTGGATGCTTATCAACAGAGGTACTTTTGTAACATGTCTCTAACATGCTTTCAGTGTATCCATATTCTCGCTCCTGGTCCTTCAACTTTGCCTAGCTTGAAGTGAAGTAAAAAATCATAAACAAAATACCTATGATCCTTGGATATCTTTGTCAAAAAGTCATAGTTCTAACAAAAAAAGCCATTTGGTTATTATAGTCTAATTTCTACAAAAGCTTAAGTTGTTTGGATTTTCCAAAAATGTATATTCTGGTGTAACAAATGTTAATATTTTTTCATATGTATGCACGTGTTTGTATGTGTAAGTGTGTGTATAGACACACTATGAAGTACAGACACCTCCTAGAACCTCTGAGTTCATGTCGGGGTCGTCTTGGACACGTGCACCCCCAAATATGACTTGGGCACAAATCCACGACATGCAATCATAATTAATTTTATTTTAATTTTTTAGTTGTTGACACTGCTAGAACACGGTTGGACATGAATGGGACACAATTGAATAAGTAAAAAATAAACTATTAAGAATTTATTTAGTTATGATGTATTTATTTTATCGGTCTCAAGATCAAAAGCTTTAAGATAAAGTATTGAAGCAAATATATTGAAAAAAACTGACAACAAATACTATTAATAGCAGTACTGTTCAACTACATCGGGTGATATTACTGTATAAGTTTATGATATAGTAGTATTATTAGACTGCATCTGGTAATATTTAAACTATGTAATGTGTGGTGAACATGTCTACTAAAATTGTTTGTGACAATTTGTTTAATAAATTGATAGTAGTAATTAAATTTATTTATTGTATACAAAAAATTATATTTATTTAATATTAATCAAAAAAATAAATATATCCTCAACATATTTTAGCCCATTTTTGGGAAATGTGTGTCCCATATTGTATTCGGGTTCGTATCGATGTTTCGTAGCAAACACACAAACATATATATATATATATATACACACACACACATACATATATATGAATCATAGTATATTGATATCTCTCGCTATTGATTATATGATCTCACAAGTAAAACGTGTAAGTTCAACAAATGGTAATAATGCCTTATGTTAGAAAATAAAGTATTGTACACATATATACATATATATACATGGTTGTGGCAAACCAAACGACATAGATTTTTGAGTAATAAAATAATAAAATCACAAAACTGTCATCAATGTAACTAGTGAATAGACAAAGTTG
The DNA here is from genome assembly GCA_947179155.2 of Hedera helix. Lineage (NCBI taxonomy): Eukaryota > Viridiplantae > Streptophyta > Magnoliopsida > Apiales > Araliaceae > Hedera > Hedera helix. The sequence goes on along the minus strand of OX359277.1, from coordinate 29,483,336 downwards.
TCATTAATGAAATGCTTGGGCCACAAGCCAATTAGTTGTGGTTGTTGTAGCTATGTTATGCTATATATTAGCATTTATACATTGTTGATGCTTTTTTCTCATAGTTCAAGCTTTTATATGAGTTGCTTACTTAACATAGTATCAGAGCTCTAGGTATGAAAGGTTTTGGGTTCAAATCTTCCCCGTGTGCATGTACAACTGTCCAAAAAAGATCAAATGGCTAACAATAAACCTTGTCTACAGTATAGTTATGAGAATGACGCAAACTATAATGCAGACTTGTGACCCATTATAGAAATTGACAAAAATTACCCCGAGTTTAGAAATTCTCCCAGCCATAAATTATACTGCGGATGAGGGTATTTTTTAATAAATTATGCGCTCGCAATATAATTTGTGAAGGGAATTTTAACAAAATATATTCTTATTCGTGGTTTAGGGTATTTAAAAGGAAATATTTACCAACAAAAAACTTCACACTAATTACCCTTCAAAAAATAAAAATTAAACAAAAAACCTAAAACACTTGTGGAGTTCGTGCTCTCCATTTCTTTAAGTTACTTTAGCAATATCTAACATTTTGGAATATGAAAGTTAACAACAATATTCTCAACTAACGACGTCATCAATGTCATTTCGGATACCTAAACAATCACAGAATTAAAGAACACAAGTCATACTGAAACACATGTAAACTTGGAATTGATTTAGTCTATCACAACTCTAGAGAAAGGTAAAGCCCATATCACGATATGTTTTGTTAAAATTTCCGTCTACAAACTATATTGGCGACGACACTATTTACAAATATACCACCATCTACATTATAGTGTGTGGACATGAGAATTTTAATACGAGAATTTTGACAATTTTTATAGTGAGCCCAAGTATGCAGTATAGTTTGTGTCATCCTCATAATTAAAATGCAGACGAGCTTTATCTTGAATCATTCAATCTTTTATTGGAAAAGTAGATACGCGTTGGATAGATAGTGCTTCATATCCAATGTTTGCTATGAATCATTCTCACATGTGTGTGTGTATAAAATAGTTGTCTGTCAATGTTTCCTGGATTTATCGGTAGCCTACTATGTCATAGGATTTCCATGTCGGTGTGACGTATTAAATCTGTGTCCATGTTTAATAATACCTGCAATAGTATTCTTGGTGTTGGTGGTAAATACATATTTTAGAAGTATAAGGAATTTATTATACATGCGTATATGCATTTATACATATATATATGTTTTAAATGACTGCGATCGTATTGGCCTGTTGATGGCCTAAGTTAATTTATTTGTTCATCAGGTCATACGGGAGCTTCTGTATTAAGTAAAGACAAGGTCTTTTGTTTTATTTTATATATAGGGTAGTAGATGTGCTCTAGGATAAATATCGGCAAATTTAATTGAGAGCTGTCGGCTAAGTCTTTAGAAATGAGCTGTTTTCTGAGAAAAATGGGGAAACTTGTACACAAGTATTCTATTTTCACTTTCTTCGAGTCTTGCTCTGCGGAAATACTTTTATAAATTTAGGTTTCAAACGAATAGTTCCTCATCTATTGATTAGTATTTGAATTCTTGGAGTCCATGATATGTTTTTCTGCCCTCTGATCTTTTTGCAGCTTCATGAGCATTTTATGTTGGGTTAATTTGGTATTCCCAGTATACATGGTTTGTGTTGATTACACCCGGTGGTTGGCCCATTGCACACCCGCCACCCGGGTTTTATAGTCATTAAAATAAAAAAGTTGACAAAGTGTGACTTAGTTTGACCGATGGGAGTAGGACTTAAGCACTGTAACCATGTTATATATGAAGGCAAAAATGGATTTCAAGATAACATAAGCACATTAAAGGCAGATAATTACTCCATTTTACCGACAAATTACTTTAGTGATTTATATTTTTATCATGTAGTCCTGATTTAACAAGTTCATTTGTCCTAACTGATTTTCTCGTATCCAGAGTAAACAAAATGGCAAAAGAAGGAAAGTGGATAGGGTAAGCAATGGCAGAAAGGTAAAGTTGGTGTTTTTCTTTCCATATAAAAGTGAAGTTGTTGTGTTTTATGTGCCATATTTTAACAAACCATATATTTTGGTCATGTGAAAATGGTCTTAAGTGGTCGCGCAATGCGATACTCTTCCTCTAGCAACCCCTTAATCAATAAAATGTTAGATTTGCATTTAATTGGTTTGCCATATATGTTCCTCTGTAAATAACTATGAATTTCTGTATTTCCTCTAGCAACCTCTTAACAATTGCTTAGATTGCGTATGTGGCACACTCTTATACAAAGACTGAAAAGTTTTAGTAAATTTTCAAAGTTACCTTTATCTTTTCCATTGCATTCTTTGACGTGAGCTTACAAGATATAATGAGTATGATTTTTATTGCTTTCTTTGAAATCTGCATAGACCTTACTTGATGAATATAAATTTGTTTTCCCTTCTCAGGAACAAGTGACAAATCCTTCAGCAAGTTCATTTCATTTAGCAGGCCAGCTTGGTCTTCATGCTAATGGAGTGGTTACCAGCGACAATGCTAATGGCACCTCGTACAGTGGTTGGTTATGTTTACTTAAGATTTTGAATAATTTGAGTTCGTATTCTGTAACAAAACATACTTCTGTACTTTCAATATTATTACTTTCCTGCTTGAAGATGCACGTTCAAAAAAAATAAATTATCCCCAAAGAGCTACCACTTTTTATCCCTTTATTATTCCAGTTTGACTAATTAATTTACTTCGAAAACTGATAAAAACGGCAACTAAACTAGTTTAGGTTTATTAAGGAGGTGCTTTTGAAGGCAGATCCCACATGTAGTCTTCATTCAGTAGCCTATTTAAAGGTGGGGGATGGGATGACGGTCCACTGCTTTTGGGATTTGAGGATTAAGTTTTCCTTCGTTCTTGTGGGGTGTCTTGGTGGATGATAGTACTTTAGGATATAAGGTGTACAACTCGTTTGGGTTTTGTTGGTGTTTAAATTTGTGTCAGTTAATACGGAGGTTAGAGGGCATGGTGTGTGGAGGTTTTTTGTTTGTATATGGTCCTAATAGGCCGAGGGAGAGGAAGGAATTCTAGGACGAGGTGCTTTTTTATATTCCTAATTTGCATATATGGTGATTTTTATGTTATTAGGTTCACTTCTCAAAATTTTGGAGGTTCAAGGATTAGAGCGAGTTGAACTTTAATGGGCTTATTAAGGATTGTAAATTAAGAGATATTATCCTATCTAATGCTCAATTTACTTGGTCTATTTTTGGTGAGCATATTGTCGTCAGTCACATTGGTAGTTTTTTTGTACAGTAATGAGTGGGAGAATGAATTCCCTAGATTGGGATAGGCAGTTCTTCCTTGGGTATTTGTGACCATTTTCTCGTTGTTTTAGATTTTAGTCCCTGAAAGGGAGTGTCAAATTCATTTCTCATATGGTCTTTCTGAGTTGCTTAAGAATTAGAGTGAGCGGGAGGTGGAGCGTGGCGCAGCAAAAGGGATGCTTGTGCTGGGTAATTTGGTCTGTAAGCTTCTATATCCTTTACTATTCTGATCTGAAGAGAAGCTCAGAACACTTTTAATTATGTTTAATTTTTTATTTCCACGGTAATGTCTGAAATGAACCAAAGAATAATAATATATTTTATTTTTCAATCACATGATTCTTCTATATTGTTCTGTCTTAACTTATCATAGTGTTCTTATGAAAATGAATTTGTTTTTCTTCACAGCCATAGGTGGTGCTACTGGGCAGCTTCTTGAACAAAATGATCAGGCATTTGAGCAGATTTCTGCAAATCTGAGAGCTAATAAGGTGAAATATTTTTGTTTTGATTCCATATTTTTGCTCGTAATAAAGTAGGAATTAGAATAATATGCCATGAGTGGTTGAAGAAGTTCTATCAAATTTTTATTTTTCTTTCTGGAAGGTCACAAGTCTAATTTTGTTAGCGTTTGTGTCTTCTGCATAACTCAACAATCTATTGATTGAGTTTGGGGAATAATGTATGTGCATTGTTCACCATTCATGTTGGGTGGTTAGTTGTAAAATTAAGAAACGTTATTTTATATCAACGTCAAAATTTATGTTATTGAAATATTTAATCGACAGAAAATGAAATGGGATCAATAGTGTACGCCTTGTATGAATGCTTTCAGCTGGAAATTTTAAATTGAATTTTTGGGATTATTCATAAATGAAATTCATAGTTCATAGATTTTATTTATGAAAATTATGTGTTACGCAGAACCCTTTATTGAGAAAAAAAAAGAAGAAGAAGAAGGCTTTCAGTAAAAACTATTGAAAAGGAGGTGACAGTAGCAGCGTTGTGATTCCTTTGTTCTAGTACATAAAGATTTGACCTGCTCTTTATACTTTGTTATATGTGGTTGCATTCATGCTTTTAGACTGAGCTAATCTCTCATCTTTCTCCTTTCAGTTTCATGAGAACGTTGCTCTTCTTTCCCAAGCTCGGGATAACATCCTCAAAATCTTGACCAAGTATGTTGCACATCTTATCTTGTTGCGTCATTTTTATATTTCCAGTCTGTATGATCCACTCCTTTTAGATGCTCCTGCATATACATTTGATGATTCATCCCCTAAATTTCTAAGATTTCAAACTTTTTTCTTAGGTGACATGAATTATAAAAGTTCTTTATCATGACCAAACAATTATTCCTGTAACTGCGAGTTTTTATTAATGGAGTGACATTTGACAGTTTCAAAAATTATTTTTCTTCCATGTCTCATGTTCTAAAGTCGACAGCTTTTGTTAATACGCGAATGCACGTATTATGCGTTATCTATGAGTAGGGATGCAAATGAACCGAACTATTCACAACCAACTTGGTGTTTTATTTATCAAGCAGTCGACTCTGGCTCTGCCATTATATAAGGACACGAGCTTCAGCTCCTTTTATGCTCATTTGTTTTATCAGCTAAGCTTGAACAAGGATTAGCTTGGCTCACTTAAGATTGGGCCTGGGGGTCGACTTATTTGACCTATATATTGAAATAAAATTTAAGGGTTGGACTATAATCAATTAATCATGTCACATTGTGAGCCATTTTATTCGATTTGTTATACTTCAAGTCATATAATTTGATTTTATCAAACATTAGATAATATTTTATTGTAATATTATTTCAAGCCTTCTATTGTTTAACAAATTTTAAATTTGATTTATGCTTCTTTTTTTCTTTTTCTTTTGGTAAGTTGTATGCTATTATTTTTTTACTGATCCAAACTTTTTATTTTGGCATAATTATTTTATGACAACATAAAGTCAAAATAACTTGTGACAACATAAAGTCATAATAACAGGACAATGCTTTTGTTAGGTCCATTATTTATATCTCATCCAATGAATTTAGTTTATGAATGTAATAACTTGAAGGTACAAAGGCGCATATTTCATGTATGTGAATTGAATAATGTTCTATCAAATTTTGACATAACCTAGAGTAAATTAGAGCTAAATTATAAGTTATAGAAATTCTGGTTTAAGCTTATACAGAGAAGGGTAGACCTACGAAATACTAATGATGTCCATTCTTTGGAATTAATTAAAAAATAATAACTTTGTGTACTCGATGAATCTTAAGTGAGTCTGTATGTTTTTTGTTCTCCTTTTAGCATATGAACTAACTATTAATCTATTTATTGCAGCTTGAATGATACACAAGAGGTGGTGGAGTTAAAGAGGATGCCACCTCTTCCGGTGGAAATGAATGAAGAGCTGAGTAAGATTTTATCCCTCCGAGAATGAATCCCGACCATACCAACAATTTATAAGGCCTCAAATGGTGTAGGCATTGTTTTATTCTTTATTTTGATTTTAAGTTTTTAAGATTAAGATTTAATGCAGTACATCTTTCCAAATTTATCAGCATTACTGAATAAGATTTAAAAACTAGCTAATCTCTACTGATGTTGTACACCTTTTCGTTTACGCGGATAATTATATATCTGCCTTGAGGTTTAAAATGGCTTGATTCTACTATTTCATGAGGTTACTGCATGTAAGCCCCAAGTGATGCATAAACCTGATGTTATGATCTGGTTTTGGCTTGTTAAAATATTTAGGCGCATAATCTAATGTAATTTAGATTGTCAAGGCATCTCAATTCTAGCTCAATTCTTGGCGGGGGGTTGAGAAGTGTTCTTAGCTTGGCGGTGTGTGCTTGTGCTCACCTATATGGTTTGTGGCTTCTATATATATTTTCTGGCTAGGGTTTGAGGATCTGTTTTGCTGGCCATAGGTGAAGTGTTGTGGTTTTAAGACTGGATGGGGGCTTTATAGGCTGGTGGCTATAGTTTTATTGTATTTGGTGAGTTGTGTTTTGCCTTGCAAGTTTAGTATTTGGTTCTTCTGTTTATTATCATCATTTGATTTATTTAGTATAGTTTTTTTTGTGTAATTTTAGCCGTAGGTTGTGTTTAGGTACACATTATTGGCAAGTCACCCTCCTAATCAATAAAAAATTCCTAGCTAATCATTAAACAAAGATGATTTATTTTCTGATTTTCTCGTATAATTGGAAAGGCTGGAAGCTTGATAACCTTCATGGTATAACCTCATAATTGGAAAGTTACGATCTTTATATTACGTTTGCAAATTGGCTTCAGTCTCCTAAGTTTCAGAGAGACCTTAAGCATAGGACTACGATGAACTTCCTGATCCCATTACTCCTTGATATTTTTTAACTAGACGAAAGTTTGAAACGAAAGCTCGGGAAACAGGGGTAGGGTACGGTACTAAAGTAAAGACGCAAGCCCCTATTCCTTGATATTTTTTAACTAGACGAAAGTTTGAAACGAAAGCTCGGGAAACAGGGGTAGGGTACGGTACTAAAGTAAAGACGCAAGCCCCTATTTTGAAAGGGATTGCAAGAATCAAGGTGGAAAGAAATGACTTATTCTCATGATCTAAAAAAAATTATATTTGATTGTTTTATTGAAATGGAATAAATTATTCTCATTCCAACCAAATTTGTGAATTTTATTCTTTTAAAAAAATATATGGAATGACTCATTTCAGTTAGGAATAGAATGATTCATTCTACTCATTATTATATTCCATTCTCTATTTCATTCATTCATTAATTTCATTCTTCCAATACAAAGTGTTTTTATAAAAATAAAAAAAAGATAGTATTCGACAAAAAGTGTTTTTATAAAAAAAATTAAAATAGTATTTGAAAAAATAAATGTGTCGTATGAACTTTTAATTTTTCATCTGGATAAATGGAGTTTTGACCATAAATGCTTCTGTCCAGAGCACAGATATTTTACTTTTTCCAAGTAAAATTTCTGCTCACTAAAAGCATTATTATTAGAGGGGTTTCCTATTTAATTTGTAAATGTTTTTACTCCAGTTGTGCTCTACAGAATAGGCTCTTAAAAATCTGACATTAACTTCATAATTGAATACTTTTGGGTTTGGAATTTTTCATACCAAATGGAAAGAAAATCCCAAGTTTGGTACAATATCGTATGTAGGAAACACTAAACTAACATCCTCATTGTATTGAAGACATCTCAAAGCAGGAGCGTATATACCCAAGTTTGGTACAATATCCTCAGCAGTAGTTTGTATGATCAACCCTTCAAGAACTGGGCAACTAAAGAAATGCATGCAATCAGATTCATCAATTGTGTATTTAATAGGAATAGGATGCATAATCTTAATATTAGGAACGCAAACCGAGTCTTCAGAAAGTTTGGAACGCGATTCATCAATTACGTATTTAACATAAATGAGATGAAGAATCTTAAGATTTGGGAAGCATACAGACTTTACAGGAATCTTGAAAATCATACTAGCACCACTTAGTTTTAAGACAACAATTGTCTTGCAAGTGAAAAGAATCCGAGGAATCTCTATAGATGGCAAATGAGAGACACTGAGATCCAGTTCTCGAATGTTACGTGCTAGGGCAGCAGAAATCCATTCAGCAGCTTGGAACCTGTCACACACTAGTTCATTACTACAAGCAAAACGGAACTTGCATATGCACTGTGGATTGAGAAGGAGAAGGACCCTGTTGACAAAACGCATAAAAGTCAGATTCTTCATCTCATCATTTGAAGACTTCCTCCCTTTCCGGTGCTTATCTATAGAATTCTTTTCAGGATATAGTAGTGGCAAACTATCATCAAAATCAAGATTAGAAATTGAAGTCCAGCGGAACCTCCAATTTGTAGATAAAACGCTGGTTGCAACTGCATATTTTGTTGGAAGTAATGACAGAATCCGAGAGATTATTGAGTCCGGTAAAGTGCTGATTCTGTCGACCTTGCTAACATTTGCAGAAACGTTGTGGCGCTTTGAATTTGATACAGAAGATATGGTTGCCATTGAGATCACTCTGTGTGGAGAAAAAGCTTGTATTTCAGAATTCATTCACACGAAATGGTATGATTGTTGGATATCACTGGTAGTTGCAAAGAAAGGAAAAGTTGTTCAGTTTCAACAAAATGTATTAGGAAAAGAATGGACTCACTGATCATTGATAAGCAACCAAAATCTCACTACATATTGCTATATAGGGCTTGTTCATTTTGGTGTGTTCAGTGTGGCGGAAAAGTGCATTTGGGCGGCTCATAAGCCCAAAGTTTGGGGCTTAAAAGTTGTGTTTGTGAGTTAAAAACCTTCACTTGAGATAAGTTGCGTTTAGAAGAACAAAATTCTCAAGTGTGTTTGAACTCCAAAAGCCTCATAAACCCCAAAAGCTCTAAGTAACCGAACATGCACATAAGCTACAAAATCTCAATGCATCAAATGTTGACAACACAGGTACCTTATGCTTATCTCTCTCCTCTCCACATCAATCTGTTCGTTTACTGAATATTCTCCAATAGAAATTATTGGATTAAGTTTTGAAACCCCAGATTCAAGACAATGAAAAAACATGATTATTATGAAATGCATACATACAAGTAATAACAAATATCATGAATTTCAAGCTTTTATGTAATTAAAATCAAATGGGTATAGTTCTGAAAACATCCATCATACTGCAAGTTTAATTTTGTACAGAGATTTCAGTTAATCATTTTGACAAACATCTTACGTGCAACTTTCGCGACGCCAAAACGCGCAGCCCAAAAGATGGCACATTGTTTCCAGTCTCAAAATTGATAATAATGTTTTGCTAATGAAAAATATATTTAAGGACACTTTTATAGTTGGTGGGAAAAGAATTGACTTACTTTCTGATGTATGCAATTCACAACGCATACAAGAAGTGAACTGATTTTACCAACACCGACCAGGCAGTCTCAAATCTATATGGTCAGGCAAGCCCTTTATCACCCTTATTTATTTTCCCGCTTGTATGGGTTTATTTTCCCCTTCTCACGGGATTTTATTATTTTTCTACTTTGGGGCTTAGGTCTTGTTCTTTCTCTAAATTATGGGTATAGTTATCAGAAAAATTGGACCGGATCGACTGCTTCAACTGTGGATATTTACTTTAGTTTTTCAAAAAAAATTATTTAATTTTAAACAAAAATTATAAACTCTTTGTAAAGTATTTCTAAATTCAAAATTTATGGTATTCAAAAGTTAAAAGTACCACATTAATTTTGAGTTAAAAAATATTTCATTTTCTACTTTAAAAATTCGTACTTGATCTTAGACTTTGGAGCCGAAGAAGTATTTTGTCGTAATGCATTTTAAGTAATTTATAATATTAAATATTGAATTAATTTAAATCAATTAAATTCATATTATTTTAAAATTTTGAAGTTTACAAATTCATTATAAAAAATGCCAAATAAGACTCTTTTTATAAAATAAATATTTGAATGTATTTGTCAACGAGTACATGATTCAAATGTATTCGCCAACAACTATATGATTCAAATGTATTCGTGAGCATAATAACGTTTGCGATCTAGATCTAGTTAATTTGGATTTGCTCACAAGTTGTTCGCAAACAAGTTGTGTTCGTGAGTGTGATGATGTTTGGCTATGTTCGTAAACATAATGTTGTTCGACTATATTGGTGAACATTCAATGACCCAAACTCGCATATAAGTATTGGTTCGATTATATTAAATGAACATGTTCGAGTTCTATTATTAGTGTTTGGGTCAAATTCGTCAATGTTCAATTAGGTTCGGATCATTTGTAGCCTTAGAAAAAATACTCATGAGTATTCTGATCTTTTATTTTACATATTTAATTATTAGCTTTTAAGTTATAACAAGAAAGATGTTTCACCAAATAATAGAAAAAAAAATTAAATAGAAATATTGTTTTCAACTTATAATGGGAAAAGTTTTCACTCAAGGTTTTAGTAACTGTTTTTTGTAATTTCGGGTTATAATTTATCGTTAAAAAAAATAGTTATTATTTCTTTTAACAAGAGTTATATTTTATTCCCTCAATATTTTTAACTTCATTATATATCTTCCACTTTTCATCATCTCCTAAAAGTAAGTCACACTCGCTACAAATTAGATTTGTGTACGTGTTAACAGGTTTAAATAGGATCATATGCCTTTACACTCGATTATGTTTTCAGCAGCCATGATTGCAAGCATGATTTTCCAATCTTGATTTTCTTGTCTTGAATACTTAATTTAGTGATCATAAACAGAACATTTATATGTGCCTATAATTGTTATCAGTTATAACTATTGTTGTTGTAGTAAGTTATTGTTGAGGTGGTTATGTTATTATTGTGGTTTAAAATAGGTGTAGGAAAGTATGAATTTGTTGTTTAAAAACCTTGAAAACAAGGAAAATTTGAAGAAATTTAATATTATTTTTTTTTTTATTAAAAAAAGGTTATTTTCGATGGAATTTCCATGGGAAATAAGTTATTTTCGATGGAAATTCCATCAAAAATAACATAATATTTTCCACAGAATTATTTTCGATCGACCGAATTTTTGACAAACATTTTTGTTGGAAATAACTTAATTATGACGGAATTATGCTATTTCAAACGGAATTTTGCGTGGAAAAATAATATATATATTTTCTTGTAGCGAGTGTTTCTCTATGGAGAACTAACTGTATGGCGAATGTACATGGATAGAAAAAATATTTCATAGTTAAAAGAATGAGAGCGCAAAGGTTGCTGGCTCAAACGTTCTATTTACAATTTGAAACATGTATCCATATAATGGTGTCTAAGATTTCATCGAGTCATCACTAGTGTTGGACTTATGATGATCAAGAAGAACTATTATATATATATATATATATATATATATATATATATATATATATATATATATATATATATATATATATCATACGGTCCAAAAGGAAGTTGCTTGATGTGTGTAACTGACATTATACTAATTGGTAATGACAAAGAGATGATTGTCGCCATCAAAGAATGACAATCCTTACTAATCAGTAAAGGACATAGGTAGAGCGTTTATAACAACTGCAAACCTATAGATGTCTTATCTTTAGAAACGAGTACTTTAACCTTGAAAGTTATAAAATAATATTCCTATATTGAGGGTTAAGGTTTTTTCCCCCCTTCAAATTCCAGATGTCTCTAGTATTGAAAAATTGATGGATTAAATAGTGTGTTCTCGTTTTCAGCAATAAGTTCTGTCGATCAATATCTCGTCAACCTTGTAGATTGCTTTGTAAAGAGTAATCATGTAGTTGCTTGGGGCAACTCAAGGGTTTTATGAATTATAAGTTATGTTGTCAAGTTTCAAGACTATGCATCGTTAGTTCCACTGAGTAAGGGAAGACTCGAATATCGTAGACTTCGAATTTATGCATCGTGGGTTTCAACAATAAGAATTAATGAAAAACCCAGATGGGGTAAAATTGACATAAATGTTTTCTACTTGTGATATTGTTTGTAATAATCGAGACGATCATGCACTAATGTTATCAATGAAATGAGGATCAATTGAGAAATTTTCCTATGCAAGTAAATTGAATGAATGTGTATGTTCATATATATATATATATATATATATATAAGATAAAGAAAGAATATGATTAATCAAAGAATTAATGAGCTTAAATAGGTAACTTAGCTATGGAACAAAGAGGAAAGTTAAGATGAATTAAATTACTTAAGATGATTACAAGTAAAATGAATTAAAGCTTAAGTTAATAATTAATTAACTTGAATGTTGGCCTTGAATGATAATGATAAAAAGCAAGGGTAACAAAATGATTAACTTATGTATGATGCTATAAAGGAAGGTCTAATTAAGGTAGCCCAAGATAATGATTGGATGAGAATTAGGCTAAGCCCAATATGTTAGATACTTGCTAGTAAGGTGAGTAGGTATAATGTGGCCCAAATGAATTAAGTAGCAAGCCCAAATTATGATGCTTCTTATGTGTGTTTAATTAGCCCAATCCATTAATTACTTGTAAGGACATTAATTTGACCCAAAGGAAGGAGCTCAAATAAGAATTAAGAAGCTAGGAGGGAGGCCCAAGAAGTGAGCCCAATTTTAATTATACAAGTCCAAGACTAGCCCAAATAATTGGCCCAAAGTGGGGTCCAATTTCTAGAACATGGGATATATATATATATGAAGATAAAAAAAAAAATACTGCTTAAAATTCGGGCCTCTCTCCATTGAGCCTTGTAAACTTGGCGATTTGTGCATGTCTTTTTCCTTAAATTGTGGATATATGTTGGCTAATTAATTAAGCCTAAGCTTGATTAGCCACATGTTGGATAAATTAGGTGAAAATTAAGTAGGATTAACCTTGTTAAAAGAAAGGAAAAAATCAAGAGAAAATAATGGGGTATGGGGGTATAATGCTCCAAGCATGTCTTAAGAAGACCATCCTACAAATCTCTTCCCCAATGCATGCTAGTAGATTTATTTGAGGTGCACTTGATGTGTATACTTACACATTTTGTAAGTAAGTTATTTCACTAGTTAATTGTTCTATCACTCTCACTCTCTCCATTTTATTTCATTTCATTAGTTCTAAGTGAGATAAAAAGCTAGAGAAAAGAAAGAGAGTTGTCTAGAGAAAACAAGAGTGTTCTTGAGTTCTTAAGAGTTTTTGAGAGAAAAACTTAGTGAGCTTGAATACTACAACATTTTGGGTAGAACAAGGAGGGTAAATGTGCATTCCATCTAATCTCCTATCATACTTTGGAAGGAAAATAATAAGAGCATCTAGATCATCAAGGTTTAAAAGTGTTCTATCTCTATATTTTTTTACTTTTCTATGGTTAAAATCTCTTTTAAATGTCTTTGCCATGGTTGGTTGTGAGAGATTTATGTGTTGAGAAAATCATGTAGGGTTTCTAAGGTATAATGATAGAGTTTTGATGGAGTTATATGTGTACTATGTGTATATGTTCATGCATATGTTTGAAAAATATTTTTAATGGTCAAAACTCATTTTTCAAAACTCTCTAATCTTTGATCCATGCTAGAGTTGTAGATCTAAGGTTGCATGGGTGTAACATGAGTTTTTATATGCATTAGTGTTGAAAAAGTTGATCAAATGCATGAAACCAACTTTACTAGAAAACACTAAACGGAACAGTTCGGTTCCCGGAGTTACTTTTCACATTCTGTAGCTCATGTTTAAGATCTGTAAATTTTGGATGGTAGGACTATGAGATACAAAATTTTTTGAAGTGGAACGACTGAAAAATATTAAACGAGCTGTCCATAGTGATTTTTCTCGTAAAACAATTCATCCTGAAAGTTTTCCGAAAAACCTACTGTTCATATTTTAAAAGGGGATGTTTTGGCCACTTATCTTATGTAAAAAATTCTAGCCATTTTATTCCTGATAATATATGGTATAAATCAGCCACCGTCCAAAAATGAGCTTATTCCGACATTGGATGAGTGAAATATGGTCTGGTAAACATTTTACGATTTTAAAAAGAAATTGTTATAACTTGAGTTGTATAACTCAGACAATTATGAAATTTTGTGTGAAATTAGTACGTGTTGAGATGTAGTTATTACGTAAATTTTCTTTCATTCTAATATACGAATATTATTTGATAAATGTTGCTATTTTGGATAGAAATGACCTATTTAAAAATAGGAAATTAACTTAAAAAATTACAGGAAAATTATTTTGTGTGTAAAATGTAGTATAATAAAGATATACATAAGATATAAAAATAATAAGTCATTTAGGTATTTTTAATAAATACAATTGGGTTAAGAATGATTAAAAAAATTAATGTAAATTAAGTCACAAAATTATGAAATATAATTTTATGGACTAATATGTGTTAAAATAAGTTAATAATACTAATCAAGGGTAATTTAGTCATTTTTATATATGTATTATAATAATAGCATGATTTGGTTATTAAATGAATTAAAATATATGGATTTAAAATAATTTAATTAAATTGTTTAATAGTGTTTGGCTAATAGCTGAATAAATATTTATTATTTAATAATATAATAATAAATTGATTCAAAATCAATTTAAATAATTTTGAAGTAATGTAACACTTAATCATTATGAATGACATTAAAATGATTTAATCATTTGTGAAAAATTAAATATTATAAAATTAATGAAATATTATTAAATGATTAATAATATTATAAAATTAATAAAATATTATTAAATGATTAATAATAGTAGAAAATAAAAAAATTATTATTAAATAATTAATAATATTAAAAAATAAAAAAATATTATTAAATGATTAATAATATTAGAAACTTAATAAAATATTATTAAATGATTACTAATATTAAAAAATTAATAAAATATTATTAAATGATTAATAATATTAGACAAGAGTTTAAAGGATATTAAATGATTAATATTTTTATTAAGTGATTAAAATATTATCAAAGGATGATAATATATCTAAATGTTCATGTTTGATTATATGATTCAATGTTAGTAATTAAGACAATTTAAAGTTATTAATATAAGTTAATGTGTGTTACTAATTGGGAGGTCAACTGTAATGACCACAAATTTTATATGTCATTGTTATTATAATTATTAAATAATTAGCAATGAAATAAAGTTTTTGTTGTAATTAATTGTGCATTAAATAATTGAATGAATATACTTGTGTATGTGTATATTTATTTAA
This sequence comes from Hedera helix, assembly GCA_947179155.2. Classification (NCBI taxonomy): domain Eukaryota; kingdom Viridiplantae; phylum Streptophyta; class Magnoliopsida; order Apiales; family Araliaceae; genus Hedera; species Hedera helix. The sequence continues at coordinate 29,468,277 of OX359277.1, read as the reverse complement.
TGTAATGAAGCAATGTGTTATAATTAATTAAAGCAAGTCTAATTAAATTATAATATAAGTCCAAATGAGGTATTAAACTAGGTCAAATAAATTTACCTACTAGTCTATGTAATTAATTTAAACTTTGATCCATGTAATAATTAAGCTAGCCCAATACTTGTTTTAAATAAATGTAATATAAGTTATTTAATATTAGCCCAATAGAACAATTAAATTGAGCCCAATCAAATTAAATAAATGAACCCAATAAAATTATTAAATTGATCCAAAGTGGAGCCTAATAGGAAGTCAAATTATTGGTCAACATTTATACATATGTGTGTGTATATATATATATATATAAGTGTATATATGTAATTAAAAACAATACAAATAAACCAAAAATGGGGGAATAAATCCCCATTTGACTAGCTACTTCAAGGGGCCCACATGGATGGCTTGTTTGCTCATAATTGCTTCTAACACACTCATTTTTATAGTTGCTCAATCACCCATGTCAATCACCTTGTCATTCACCTAGTTATGCAAGTAAATAGTAATCTTAATTAGCCTTTTAATTGACCAATGCTAGAAAATTAGGAAGTTAATGAAGGATTACCCAAGTGCTATGTATAGAGTGCCTCACCTTTGTGTTATGTTGGTTGGTCATTTGCTAGAGCATTCTAGAGAGAAAAGTGAGAGCTTCCAAGAGAGAAAAGAGAGAATACATTTGTGTGTTGAGAATTCACTAAGAAAATTGCTAGAGGAGGAGCTTGGTGGATGACACATAGCCTCATAACTTACTTTGGAAGGAGAAGAAGAAGAGAACACAAGTTCAAGAGATTCAAAAGTGCTTTAACTCTTTCTTAGTTTATTTTTGTAGTCTATATATGTTTTATATGATCAAAAAATATTTTTAATCGATCAAAAGTTGTTTTGATGGTCTAGAAGTTTAAAACTATGATATATTGGTAGATTCATGGTTTGATATGTTTAAATCATGTTTTGGTATGTGTGGTATGCATATAAACGGAAGAAAAGTCTATATTGAACTTTACCGGTAAAACCCTAGATGACTACGTGCTATTTAATGTTGTAGTTTAAAATATACAAGTTGGAAAATAGATTTATATGGCTAAAAAGTTACATGTATGAGTTATAAAGAAAACCCAACTTGAATCTTTCAAAAATATGGAAAAATGAAGAAGTTATGGCTTTTACCGCAAAACATGGCGTTTTGAAACCTTAGAGTTTTCAATCTTTTCTTGTAATCGACTTTACGACTATTTACGTTTAGAATTTGAATTTGTGATCTAAATAGAAATTGTAAAAGGGGAAATTCTGATAAGAATGGACTCAAGAATTAACCCAAAATAGTTTGAAATGAAGAAGTTATGACTGTCGGAGTGACTGGGGGTCGGACAGTCCAAATTAAGGTTTTGTATTCTGTGTTGAGTGCCCCGGGGCCCAGATTAGCCTATTTTAAGCTCCCCGACTTTGAAAACAGAAATTTCAAGTTGTCCGGGTTGGATTGGTTCGGTCTGGATCAGGTCGGGTAGGTTCGGGTCGGGTTTTCCTTGAAAATTTAAGTTAAAATAAGTGTAAAATGAATGTGTTTGTATAATAAACCAATATATGGAGTTTATTAGTAACTAATTGATAGCTAAATGTTTAAAATAAAGACTAAGATTAACACAATTAAAAAGTTAACTATTGGTATTGTTTGAAATAAAATATTATCAAGTGGTGAATAATATTAATATGTAATTAAAAGGTTGTTAAATGATTAATAATATTTGTAAATTATTAAAATATTATTAAATAGGTAATAATATTAATAAGTCAATAAAATATTATTGAATAGATAATAATATTAGTAAATGAATAAAATATTATTAAATGATTAATAATATTAGATAATAAATAAAATATTATTAAATGATTAATAATATTAGATTGTAAATAAAATATCATTAAATGATTAATAATATTATAAAGTAAATAAAATATTATTAAATGATTAATAATATTATGAAGTAAATAAAATATTATTAAATGATTAATAATATTATAAGGTTAATGAAATATTATTAAATGATTAATAATATTTGATAAGAGTTTGAACTATATTAAATAATTAATATAGGTTTTATGTGATTAAGATATTATCAAGTGATGATAATATTTTTTAGGTGTTTATATACCTTAACTATATAATTACTTGGTTAAGTGTTAGAGGTGAAAAGATGTATAGAGGTTATTATATGAATGCATATATGATACTAATTTAAAGATCAATTTGATTAATTGTTAGGTCTATTCAGAGAGAATTAAATTGAATTGGTTAGCGGTAATCTACACACGAGGCAAGTTCTTTAACCTTACTTAAATTTTATATTGAACAAGTTCTCTAACTTTATTCAATTATTGTTGAGCAAGTTTCTACACTTGTATGTATTTGTTAGAGCTTTAAGTGGTTTAATTATTTAAAGTTATTCCATATCGATATTATTATTGTATTCGCACTTGGTGCATTTGCAAGCTTTATAGTTCATTAATTCAAGAACTGTTTAAGAATTTCTAGGTTAATTGTTTCGGCTAGACAATGCATGTTTAAATTCATCAAATTGAATATTTTAAAAACTTATCCAAACCATTGGTTGGTGCAGATTCTTATAGTAAGATTGAGAACGAACAACCCTATATAAGGGGAATTATATTCGGGAAATCGAACTTGTGCAAGATGTCTGAATGTTATGTATATATATAGGGTACAAAAGGCTGATCCCCTCGCGTACCAAACTATCAATGTGTCAGATTTATATGTCTGTTTTACCTTTAGTAGCAGTTCATGGTCCTTAGAAACCACTCAGCAGTAAAGAGTCAATCTATTTTTTTTACTGAACATTGATTCTTGTTCTTTCACAATTGCTATCTATTGTTGAAACCCATGATGTTATTTTTTATTCCATCATGATATATCTTATTTTAACTGTTCTTAAACTTGCTGAACAAGTTAGTTGCTCATCCTTACTATATCATGATTTATATTTCAGCTAAGCCCGAATGCTTTAAACCGGACAAAGGCAAGGGAAAAGCCAAAACTTAGATTAGCTTGTTGCATGCTAGATTAATTGCTCATATTGTAATTTCTTTTATAAATCTTTTGTAAATCCTTAAGATATGTACTGTTTATGTTAAGGTTAGTAGACATTGGGATTGTAGCCCTTTTGATAAAGAACTTTATGTATTATTCCGCGAAGTTTAATTTAAGATTTTGCATTTAGATGTTATTTAGTATTGCACAATGAAGAATCAAACCCGATATTATAGAATTCGAATTTGGGGTCGTCACATCAACCTTATCAATGTTATGTCATTTTCAAAGGAAGTAGATAAGTTTACTTTAATCAGTAATTCGCGGATGAGACAAGTTTTCTTTACCCAGTCTTGTATTTATTTTACAAGCATGCTGTGTGGGTTAATTATTAAAAATTAATCCACATCAATATTACATCTGCACTTGGGTGCACTTAAAGAATTGTTTCATTATTTATCTGTGAAACACTAGAGTTCTGTTATTCATGAACTGTTTAAAACCTACAATTGGTGCGGACTCTTATAGTAAGACTGAGAAAGAACAACCCTATCAGGGGATTAATATCGGGAAACCTTGCCTGCTGAAGATGTCTAAGTGTGATGCATATACATATGGGTTAAAGAGGCTGATCCCCTTGAATACCAAAATACTGAAAGGGTCAGATGAAATTCTGATTTGCCTTCACTGGTTCTTGGTCCTTAGCGACCCCTCAGCAGTAAAGATTCAATTATTCCTTTTAAATTGGAACTTAATTCTCTTTCCTTCACATGTTATATCTTGATAGAAACCTTAAAAGTTATCTCTTTAAAATCATGATATACCTTTCATATATTTTTGTTTATTTAAACTTGCTGAGCAAAGTAGTTGCTCACCCTTGCTATATCACAATACTTTTCAGTCAAGCCAGAAAGCTCGAAGAAGAATAAGGGAAAGAATAAAGTTCAAGAATAGTGTAGCTATGCATGCTGTTTACTTTGTGTTTTGTAATTTTGTTATGTAAACCCTTCTGAACAATTAATGTGTATGTTAGTATTATGTAAATGTTAATAGACTTTGGGACTAGAAGTACCTTTTTAATGAACAATGTATATTTATTTATTCAGCTTTAGATTATAGAATGTATTTGATGACGTTGTTTTGTGAGCACCAAACCTGAGGTTATAGAATCCGGATTTAGGGACGTCACAGGTTGGTATCAGAGCTGTAGGTTATAAAACTTTAGGTTTCGCTATCTTAGGATATAACCTTAGAAGAGTTAACTCATTTAGAGTTCTAGGTGATGGATTTTGGAAATTTATCGAGTCGAGTGGTAACACAATTTAATATACTTTCATTTCATCAATGAATATATTTGATTGTGGTACTTGTAATACCCGGATATTTACAAGATTTGAAGATAAGATCTTAAATGATTAATTAAAGGTTAAGGTTTAAAACTTAGAGTTGGAGAAGTGAGATGTGTAGAAAATGAGTAAATATATATACTTTTTTTTACCTAATTTATTTGTTATGAATTAAATGTGAGAATATTATAAGAATACATGTGGAGAATTTATTAAGAAAATAAATTCAATTAAGAAGTGAATGTGGTTATATTGATAAGTATATAAGTATACCTAAAGTGTGTTTATTAGCCCAAGTTCTGAAAGATGTGTGAGTTTTGTTGGGTAGCCCAAACAATTTAAATAAGAGAGTCCAATGACAAGTAAACTATGTAGCCCAAACATTTAAAAGTCAAATGTTGGGAGAATAATTTCAAATATTGTTAAGTGTAGAGAATTAACTAATATAGGGTTAATTGAATAACCCTAGTTGGTAGACAGAAGAGAGCATTAAACATTGGTTAATTGCTAGATGAATGGATGTGATGATGAGAATTAACTATGGATGGGTTAATTGAGTAACCATAGATAGTAAATAAATTAAAACTTTAACTATGCATGAGTTAATTGCTAGTAAACATGTGTAGATACATAATTATATGTATAGATGATAGATGAGACTTAACTAAAGGGAGTTAGTGGATTCACCCTAGGTAAAAATTGTTATAAGGGAATAAACCTTACATGGGCTAATTGGTGGAAGAAAATTATAGATACAATTATGTATGTATATAATTTACCAAGATAGAATTGGTAGGTAACAATGGGTTACTTATTGTAGAAAATTAACCATAAATTAGTTAATTGCTAGGAGAAATTGCAAGTATTGTATATATATGTATATATAATAAAAATAACGAAAAATTGTGAAGTGTTGACCAAATATGGGACCCCACTTGGGGATTGAGTGAAGATGCATGTTGCTTGTATTCAATTTAAATTGGTCATTCACTTTGTCAATTCAAACTAGGATATAATTTAAATAAAAAGTTATTGGTGAATATGTAGAGATATACATGTTGTAAGTATATAAATTGGTAAAGAGTTAAAAAATGTTGGTTAAATGAATTAACCATGAGTAATAAGAAAGTTTGTCTATCACCATCCCTAGTTAATCAAGATGGTCAATTCTTATGAATTTATGTTTATAGAGAACTAACCATTGTTGGGTTAATTCTTAATCCTAAGTGGTAATAAAAATAAAACCTTAACCAATGTTAGAGTTAAGCGTTAGTAAATATATAAATATATTGAATATATATGTATACTTGATTGTAGAGAATTAACCTTATTTGAGTTATTTGGTGAAAGATGTGTGTATGTTTAATTGATGAGCTTGGACCATGATTGATAGTTAAGTTAACATATGTTACAAAAGTAAGAGACTTAACCATACATTAGTTAAGTGTTGGAGAATGGTTGCTTCAAAATTACTCCACCTAGTTGCTTCACTCAACTTCCATAAACCAATCCATGCAAAGACCATTCATTTAATAATTAAACTTGATTTGATCTTTTGCAAGTATTGGTGATATTGTAGAGATACATATTGTATATGTATAGATTTTTGGATGATAGAACGTGTCTATAAATAGAACTCATTAATTTTTTTGTAGGAGTTTGGTTATTTGCTAGCTTCTAAGTATAGAAATATAGAAAGAGCTCTAGAGCTTTGAGAGAAAAGCTAGAGTATTTGTAAGAGTTCTAGAGAAGCAAAACATATTGAGTGTTACTAAGTGTGGGTTATTTTTGGTCCATACAAGAAGAAGGAAAAGGAAGAGCCCTAACAAGCTATAACAAGAAGAATATCTTCTTTTAAAGGTTTAAAAGTTTTCTTAACCTAAATCTTTTTATTTTATGTTGTTAAATAATTGAACTAGAGAGGTTATATATAATGTATGATATGTATATGATATACATAGAGTCATAAAACACGATGGTCTAGCAAATAATGCTTGTAGCATCATGTTTGAACCAATCGAACCAAGGATTTATGAAGCTAATTTTCATTCTGTCATCGTAAGTGATTTTAAGCCTATTTTCATTTGGAATTTGGATTTGTGATATAAAGAGAAGTTGTATAGGGGGAAATTTTGATGAGAATGGACTCAAGAATCACCCCAAAATATTTTGAAATGAAGAAGTTATGACTGTCGGAGTGACTGGAGGTTGGACAGTCTAAATTAGGGTTTTGTTTTCTGCTTTGAGTGCCCCGGCGCCCAGATTAGCCTATTCTGAGCACCTCGGCTTTCAAAACAGAATGTTTAAGTTGTCCGGGTCGGGTTGTTTTTTTTTTGAAAATTTAAGTTGAATTAAATGTAAAATGAATGTGTTTGAATAATAAACCAATATATGGAGTTTATTAGTAACTAATGGATAGCTAAATGTTTAAAATAAAGACTAATGTTAACACAATTAAAAAGTTAACTATTGGTATTATTTGAAGAGTATTAAAATATTATTAAATAGTTAATAATATTAATATGAGATTAAAAGGTTGTTAAATAATTAATAACATTTGTAAATGATTAAAATATTATTACATGGTTAATAATGTTAATAAGTGATTAAAATATTATTAAATGGTTAATAATATTAATAAGAGATTAAAATATTTTTAAATGGTGAATAATATTAGTAAGCGATTAAAATATTATTAAATGGTTAATAATATTAATAAGAGATTAAAATATTATTAAATGATAAATAATATTAGTAAGGGATTAAAATATTATTAAATGGTTAATAATATTAACAAGAAATTAAAATATTATTAAATAATTAATAATATTAGTAAGAGATTAAAATATTATTAAATAGTTAATAATATTAATAAGTGAGTAAAATATTATTAAATGGTTAATAATATTTGAATGTGGTTGTATATTATCAAATGTAGATAATATTTTGAGGTATTTGGTACATTATTATATGTTTAAATCATTAAGTTATATAAAAGAAGAAAGTTAATTGAATTAAACCAATGTAAATAGTTCATTTATGACTAATTTTAGACAACTTATTAAGAGTGAGTCGTACGAAGAACGTGTAGTGAAGGCGTAAGTTGGTTAAGCGTATTCGACATGTCCGAACTGTATTTGGGCTAAGATTTTTGTCCGGAACACAAGGATTCGTGTGCCGGACATATTTAAAGTTAATAATTTGAAGTTAGAGTCTTATATAAAGACTAAGTAATAGTCATTGTAACTAATGATGATGTCAATTTTATATATAAATTGTAGGTTGAACGAAAGACGCAAAATAAACGTAAATGGTAGAAGCGAACCAGATAAGTTTTTCAGAACTTGCTCCTATGTGCATTGCTATGCTACAATTTGATATTAAATTATTGATATGAAGATATATTGATATTATTTGTGATATGTGAAAAGCATGGAGTATGATTACATGTGAAGTATGTACGATATATGAAGTATGACTTAATAGAGGCTAGTTGTGCATTATATGTGATGCATAAGAAGTATGAAGCATTCATAAAATAAAAAACATGAAATGCATGATGTAATAATAAAATGCAGAGTATGTATAATATGTGAAACATGCAATGTGTTATGTGAAACTGTTAGACTTGCTGAGCCGTCATGCTCACTCTTGCTATAAAATCAACACTTTCAGATAAGTGCGAAATATCTGAAGATTTCATTAAAGAATTAAGGATCAGGAATGCGAATTACTTTCACCGAAAGTCTATACGATTATAGTAAATGAGTCCGAATGAGACAGGTAAACTGATTGTGTAATTAAAGAAATGATTAATGTTTATTGTAAGTGTTTAAATACTCAAATTGATTGTAATAGAATGTCGTATCATGTATGATTTGGAGATATACTAAGAATTTGTAAAGATTGTGATTCTGGAATAGAAAGAGATGTTGTAAAATTTCAAGTAAATGATTATTTTGTAATTATAATATTATTGTAAGTCATGAACGATAAGAAAAATATTGTACTCGTGTTGAACTGGATCCGAGGTTCAAGGGACTCGGATTCGGGGTCGTCACAGTACTAATGTTGTTTTATTTGTGTGATTATAAGATGCCTGAGATTGGTCAGTCGAGTCACACTATTGAGGAGGATTTCATAGATATCCATATGGATGCAGGACAACCAGGGGTGGTTGAACATAGGGAGGATCCTGAGTTAGATCCTGAGATGGAGGATAGGGAGGAGCCAGTAAAAGCTTGAGTGATGAGGCCCTTCAACGAGGATGAGGCCGAGACGGAGGTGGATGAGGAAGAGGAGCCAACTGAGTACGCTAATGGCATGGGGCACTACAGCCAGTGACATCATCAATGAGCTGATTACTAGGAATGATGAGCTGGAGGCTAGAGTCCAGTATTTGGAGGAGGAGAATTTGACCCACCAGCAGATGGAGGATCAATACAAGGCATTGGCATATCAGTTCTTTGGCAAGACCACTGAGCTGAATGATCAGGTAGCTGATTTAGAAGGGCAGGTTCAGGAGTACATGGACTCTGTGGGGCATATTGGGCATTTGACCCATCAATTGGTAGCTCAGGATACAAAGCTGTAGAGTAAACTGGCTGAGTTTGAGGCTAAATGAGCAGTGGCTGAGATGAGAGTTCAGCAGATTTAGGCTGAGAAGAAGGCTATCAAGGCGCACTGACAAGAGGCAATCGAGGATAAAATGGAGATGGAGGTGTAGAGAGATGCTGCACATGGATAGATGATCGAACTGGAGGAAGAGATTCGAGAGAAGATAGTGAGGTTGGATAGGGCAACATATGCCTATCACACTTTACACGGCAGATTCCAGAGGAGGGTACATCGCTACCCAACAGAGGAGGGTCAGACCAGGTATACCATTAGTAGGAGCTTGGTGATGGCCATGGGGGATGAGGAGTACGATGATGCAATACATCGGGGGATGTAATGTTAATAGATTTGTTGATTAGTAGTTATGGTTATTAGTATGCTTTGTTTATGATGTATGTAGACGGATGCAGTAAAACCGTACTTTTGTTTTGGTAGTGGGTTAATATGATGTGAATCCCAACTCTAGGAGTTTAGGGAATATGTTTATGATATATCCCATCTTTTATAGCCTTTTGAGGATAGATGCATTCATAGCGGTATGCTTTCGGTGTAAAGTGTAAAGTGTTATGCACTATGTTTTGACATATTAATATAAATGCAGTTATGTTTTATGATTATGTGTTTGGATTAGTTAAATTTTTACATGTAATATTTAATGTTTAAAAGATAAAAGAATAAGATTTAGTAATAATAATAACTTAGAAGTTTTCTTTTCTCTTTAAATCAGACAATGGCACCACGTATATAATCACCAAGAAACTAAAGGGTAAAAGAGTTAGTTAATAATGACGAGGGAGGACACAATATAGTCCCAATACAGAACTTTGTCGATATACTAACATAGGTAATGCAGAATCGACATCCAGTGGTAGAAAATTCGCCACCGCCACCGAATCAGTTTACCAATTTCAAGGACTTCAAAATTGTCAAACCGCTAGAGTTTGGGGGAACAGCAGACCCAATTGAAGCCCAGTCATGGATAAAGGAGATAGAGAAGGCATTTGTTATTGCAAGAGTGGCGGAGGAGCAAAAAACTATTTTTGCTACCTACATGATGAAGGGAGAGGCCAGTTTCTAGTGGGAAGCTAATCAGAATAGGGCTGGAGAAGGTGTGGTGTCATGGGTAAGGTTTAAGGAGATATTTGATGAGAACTACTTTCTAAAAAGTATAAAGAGTAGGATGGAGGTTAGATTTTTAGAACTGAAGCAAGAGAATATGTTGATATACCCAAGTATGCGGTAAAATTTAATGAGTTGGTTAGGTTCGCTCCACATCAGGTGGAAACGGAGGAACGCAAGGCCAGAAGATTTGAGAATGGTTTAAAATCATGGATATTTAGTAAGGTGACAGTGCTACAGATTGATTCATTCTCAACTTTGCTGGAAAAGTCAATCATAGCTGAAAGAAAAAATGAGGCGTTATCCAAGTATAACCAGTAGAGGAACAAAAAGATAAATGAATGTGGAAATAAAAATGGTAACAGTAGCAACAATAAACGAAAATGGGACAACAACAATGATAAGAGCTCTAGATATCAACAAGGAAATTTTCAAAAAAAGAAGCATGCAACAACTGTGGGAAGAATCATTCCGGAGAATGCATGAAGGGCAAAAACATATGCTACAACTACGGGTATGAGGGACACATTCCTCCAAACTGTCCCCACCCAAAGAAGGGAGGATGTTACTCGTGCAGAGTTGCTGATCATAGGATAAAGAGTTGTCCTAAAAGAAAGAATGATGGAGGAAGCGGCAACAAGAACAATAATAGCAAATTGACTATTGAGGGACCGGTAAGGCAGAACAAGCCGACAACACGAACCTTTAACATGACGATGCAAGATGTCGTGGAGTCAAAAGACGTGGTGTCATGTATTATTTCAATCAATAATATAAATGCTTATGTATTATTTGATTCGGGTGCTACCTATTCATTTGTGTCTGATGATTTCGCTAAACAGCTAGAATTGTCTAGAGAAAAGTTAAAAAACCCTATGAATATAGAAGTTACGAATAAAGAAGTGATTCTTGTTGAGTATATATATAGAAATTGTTGTGCGGAGATACGGGGTCAAAAGATGTGAGTGAATTTAATTTCGATACGCTTAGGAGAGTTTGATGTCATTTTGGGAATGAACTAGTTATTTAACCATGGGGCAGTGATTGACTATCAGAAGAAGAGCATACACCTTAAGACACCAAATAGGTCTAAGGTAGTATTTTATGGTAGCAAGTCATCGAGGCAATCTTGCTGTAAGATGATGATACAGACCAAGAAATTGTTAAAGAAAGGATGTGTATGGTATTTGGCTCAATCAACTAACATAGGTGAATTAAAGTCTTAATCGACGTTTACTATTTTAGTGAATAACTACTTGATTGACTTGGTGATTGATTAGATGATCGACTACAATGAATGACAACCATCAAGATAACTTAAAAGCAATCTCTTGAGTGTAAAATAAGCAAGATAAAAGCTACAAGCCAACTCTCCTCCCACCTATCCTCCCACCTATTAACATTATATGGTTAACTCTCTACATTTAAGTGACCTAGGTTAACTCAACTTTCAACAATGGTCCAAGCTCATCATATTTACAAATATACATGTCTACGCATTAACCACCACTTAACCCAAATATGATTAATTTTTTACAACCATGTATATATATAATCTATATATCTATCCATTATCACCAACATCTCTTGTACAAATCAAATCCTAGATCCACTTTTTTAGGAAATGTGATATGGTGATTAACTAACATTTGACTTAATTAATTGATTAACTAACTCGAATGACAACTTGATTGACTAGGGTTGGTAGGAGTGGTTGAACAACTTTTTTCATTGAGTAAACTTAAAGCAACATGAAAGCTAACACTTTTTCTCTCTCTTGCTATCATACTACTAGTATACCACTATACCTGCATTATCATTACATATAAATTGTATATATATATATTTACACCAATAAACTAAAGTATGGTTAACTCTTATATCTCCACAAGACTTATAGTTATATTATTTTCACATCATTGATCAATTCTCATCTTATTTATATATTTACATATCTATATTTCACTCACCAATTAACCCAAATAGGGTTAACCTTTTTTAATAATTAACTCATTTAGAGTTAACTTTCTACAAACTCACCAATACTTAAAAATTTTCCCAACACATTGACGAACATATGACATTTAAATGTTTGGGCTTCTAATTTTACTTATATTAGGCTCATCATAATTCTTTCATATCTCTCATATCTAGTAACACATTTAAATGTTTGGGCTTTATTTAAATTAATTGGGCTTATCCAACACTAGTAGCACATCTCTCATATCTTGGACATTAGTAGCACATCTCTCATATCTTGGACACTAGTAGCACATCTCTCATATCTTGGGCTAGGTAATAGATTCAATTGGACTACCACACCATTACATACAATACTTGCCAACATAATTTAATTGAACTTATATTAGTTACCTCTTAGACTATCAATTAACATAACATTTAAGCTTATTATTTAATTACCCACATGCATGCAATTATTCTCATATTGGGCTAACTTAGTAAATTTATTTATTTCGTTAGACTCCCATTAATTATAATCACTTGGGCTAGTCTACTAGTCCTAACTAAATTATTTGGACTTTTTATTTATTTATAAATAAATATACACATACATACCTATATATGTATATATACCAATACATATATACATACACAATATATATATCATCCTAATATATATATATATATATATATATATATATATTGATTTATTTAGCCAACTCATTAACCATCCCTTTGGTCTTTGGGCTCATCATTTATATTTATTTACCTTGCCATAGTAATTTACTTGGGTCATATTCGTTCTCTACAACCCTTGATAACATTATAGCACATTGGACTTGCTCACTTATATTCATTGGACTACATGATTAATAACCATATTTTTTTCAAGTATTATTACAAGTTGGGCTCCTCATATAATTCTCTTGGGTTAGTCTACTAATATATAATTAAATTACTTGGACTCTTCATGAGGCTTAATCCATAAATTTATTTGGATCTCTTTATAATTACAAACAAGATTTAAAATAATTAAAATATTAGACTTGTTTTAATCCATTATTGGACTTTATACTACAACTTGATAATTAAGTTAATTACTTAATTAATTAACTTTTTATTATTGTCATTCTAGGCAATTAGTTTAGCTTTTCTATTTACTATCGTCACTTTAACTCATAACTCATATAATTAACCTGATTAATTATATTTCATAATATTCATTCTTGCTCCATATTAAAACTAATTAATTTATTAGTTTTGTTGAATATTAATTTACTCATATTCTTATTTGTCTAAAAAAACACAACTTTAGGTATATATGTATCTCTATAACCGCATTCACTTCTTAATTGAATTTATTTTCTTAATAAATTTTTTACATGCATCATTATAATATTCTCACATAAATTATTTCGTTAAACAATCTTATCAATTTTTAAATATATTATATTACCTTACATTTATTATACTTTTAACTATACATATTAATCACTTATAGGTTTTAAATTTTATAACCCATATTTCTCACATTTAATCCCTAAAAATTAAATTAGGTTACAAATGTTTACTCATTATCTACACATCTCACTTTTTCAACTCTAGTTTTAAATCCTTAACCTTTATTTAATCATTTATGATCTTATTTACAAGTCTTGCAAATATCCGGGGTATTATAGAGGCAACTACTAGAGCTATTCGTTTGGCATATTTTGTTAACATGCCTCTACATGTTGTTCATTTTATGAGTTGTAATATCTCAGAATTTGAAACAAAGAAATAAAACTAATAAATGAGAAGTAAAAAAAATTTAATTTAATTTTGAAAAGTAATTTTGGGAAATGGACTCAACCATTGCGTTCAGAACGTCAAAATTAATAAGTAAGGACTGTAAACACGATATGAGTTTGAGGTTGATTTTTTTTGTCAAAGTCAATAGTTGACATTTAAGAATTAAAAGTCAAACTTGAAGTTCGGAGTTTAATTTGAATAGGAGTGTACAACGGTCGGTTTGGTCAGTTTTATATATATATATAAAAAAACAAACCATTTATGTCGGTTATAAAAAATTAAAAACCAAAACCGCTCAAATTTATGCTCCGTAATCGGTTATCAGCCTATTCGATTATCGGTTTAATCAGTTTAGTCGGTTATAAAACTTAGCACAAGGGATAGAGTTTTTTGTATGTACCTTTGCAAATTAAGACTACTTTTCTGGACAAGAATGTTGAACAGCCTGATGGCCCTAAAAATGCTTCACTGCATCAGCATCTTTTCCAAATGACAAGGAAATAAAATCAACACTTTCTAAATTCCAGAGGCAGCAGCCAGGCCGGTAGAAACTTGAGAACTTTTGCTTTTCAAAACAATGAAAACACAATACATTAATACCGTTTGTGAAGGATGCCAGGAACTTAAGAACTTTTACTTTTCAAAACAATGAAAATGTACTGCTCCACCAAAAGGCTTAGCTGCTTGCTTTTTCAAAGTTTTAGTAGTAAAGTATTTTATTTATATTTTATAATATATAAATATATAATTATATAAAACAAATAATTATTACAAAAGTATATAAATTATATAATTATATTATAATTTTAAGTAGTTCGGCTCGGTCAGTTTCGGTTTTTATAGAAATCAAATCGAAACCGACCAACCGAACTTCGTTTTTTCGATTTTATAAGTTTCAGTTTGGTTTGTTAACGGTTTGGTTCGGTCCGGTTGGTTTTTTGATTTTTTTTGATTTTGTGTGCACTCCTAAATTTGAAGAAACGAATGTCACCACAACGTCAAGGACATCGAAATTAGTAAAAAATAACTATAAACATGAAAATTTGAGTTTTTGGGTCAAAAATTCAATGACGGAATTTAAGCATGCAAACCGAGGCAACAAGGTAGGCCCGAAAGGGGCTGGAACATGCTGGAGACTGCTGAAATTCAGCATATGGGATAAGGACTTGGAGGGTAGTTTTGACAATTTGCCTAACCAAAATATTTGGATTTTAAAACTTATCAAATATGCTTTATAAAATGGAAATAAAAAAACAAGCAAACCACTCCATTTCCACCCCTACCTCACGGTAGTTTGCTGGTGAGAGGAGAGAGAAGGCCCAACCATAGAGAGGAAAAGGACGAAAAGAAAGTTAAGCCAAGAGGAAGAATAAGGAACTGAGAGAGGTAACTCAAAAACTCTAAGTTAAACTTTAATTATTTCTTTTGGTTTTCATATTTAGATACTAAGTTTTATGGCTTGTATGCAAAGAGGACATGATTTTGTATGTATGTGATGGATTAAATTTGTATAAACAATAATCAAATAAGAGGAATCAAGTAATCAAATGAAGAACGAAGACATGAAATTTTGGTTTGAGGACTGTTTTTTGTAACTAGCATAACTTTTTGTATATTTTGTGTTTTTGAGCTCGGTTAGTGGCGAATCGAAGCTTTATAAGTTACATACACGTGGGGAAAAGAATTGACTCTAAACTTGTTATAGATTGTCTGTAAAAATTCAGGGAAATGAGCGAGGACAGGTTGCCAGAAAAACTGGCAGACAGTTTTTGAGGCAGGGGTTACATGATTTTTCTATTCTGATGGGAGCAGAATATTGGTACAAATGCAAAGAAAAGTTGTAGATACAGAATTCAGCTACGTGTGGACATAAGAATCACTCAAAAACTCCTTGTATATTATTTGTTATGATTTTTCTAGCGAGACAGGGTAAGGCTGAAAACTAAAACAGTGAAGTTTCTATTCGGGCTTTTGCGAGGCTTGTTTAGAGCTGTGTGTATGGAATCCATATATTCTACTAAAAGAAAAGTTGTAGTCCCAAAAGTTAGGAAAATAACCCTACTAATTTCATCGAATATATGAATTGTTATGATTTTTCAAGTAAGACTGGGTAGATTTTGGAATGTTTTGAACTAGATAAGAAAAATATTAAATCTAATTTGTTTGAAGAAGGGCTGAAGTCAGGCCCTAGATAAAGTTAAAGTAGACTGTGTAAACTTTAATTTAGCGTAAGAATGAACAAAAACGGATAAGTAACGAAGAAGTTATGATTAAACGAAAAATAACGTTCATTAATGATTAAAATAATTAAAACGAGTTTTGTAGTTTGTTTTGAAATGAAACTTAGAAAAATGATATGTTCTCAAATAAAATAGTATATTTTAATGTGAAGAAGAAATTTTTTATGACTTTGGGGATTTTTGAATTATATTTTGAATGATAGAGAAATTAATAAATATGTTAGAATTTAGTTATGGGAAGTAAATTAATGAAAGTAAATGCTATTATAGAAAAATTAATTTATTAACGAAATATATTCTATAATGTGAAAATTTTAGTTACTGAAAGTACATTAATGAAATTAATGCTATTATAGAAAAATTACATGAAATATATTCTATAATGCTATTATAGTAAATGCTAGAATTTGTTGATGTATATTCTATAACATATTCTATAATGTTATATAATTTGTATTTTCCTTAAACAATTGAGTCTTTATTCATTTTGGAATTTTAAAAATATGTATTAAGCAGTTTATGATAATTATTTGGTTAATTTGTTCGTTTCGAGGCTTCTGATTAATGCAGATATCCCTGAGGTTGTTGATTTCAATTATATGTATATTACATTCTTTTGTTTACCCCTATTAATTTCTTACTGCTGAAAATTTAGTTCTTTTTATTTACACCGCACTTTTGTTTGCCCGAATAACTGTCTTTCTATTGAAAAAAATTATTCAATTGCATTAAGTTATATGTCTAGCCAGAGTACAAATTCAATTACAGATGAATTCCTCCACAATTGTGAAAGGAAAACTCTTGATGAGGTACGAGATGCAACAAAGGTAAAACAATTGTTGCAACACCATACTTTTGTCATCGTATAAACTATATTTTAAATGCATTGTTATCTTAATTTGCTGTTTTTATATGGAACAATCCAAGAGTCAACATGTGTAGTACTTGCTACTATTCTTTGTTTAGAAACCGCATACAATTAGTTCTACAATTCTTGCAGAAAATGCCAAAAAAAAAACCTGATAGTGAAAAATATTGGTATGATTAATGTTGTGACTATGTGAAGTATGTCATACCAAAATAGTGTAATCCAAATGTTTTCTTATGGGCTATATTACACAAATACAATTAGCATATGAACTGAGGGATCACTTACTTAAGGTAAATGTTAAATTTAACTTTTATTAAATATTTACTGTATACAACCTTTAACTTATGTATATAATTGCTATTAACTATATAAAAAAAAAATTATGTTAAAGAGTGGTGATTCAGACTGTTTTTCAAATGAGCTCAATTTATTGTTGTATAAGCGAATTTTTTTTCAAAATAAAAATATCATATTATAATTTGAAAGCAAATTATGTGACATTCACAGTTACTAGAATAATTGACGATGAAAAACAAATTGAAGCTTACACAAACTTATGTGATGGAACTCAGGTATTATTATCACGCGTACTTATTATCACATATATTTTACTTACTCTAAAAATTATACATATAATTAATATAAAAAATATTTGCCTATATTTATATAATTTATTCTTCATATTTTGAAGCATCAACTTGGAATATTATTAATACATGTACTGAGTATTATTATTACTATTACTACTTCTCTAGACTATTTTGAACTCTTTGTATTCATTTACTGGGATGTGACCACAGATTAGTACTTGAGGTATGCCATTTTAATCAACTTTTAATTGTCATATAAATATGAAATGTCGTGTTTTTAACTGACACCTGATGACTAATTCACTCACTTAATTATGGGTTCTTTTTTGTTTTTTACCAACATTACATTAACTCTATCTCTCATTCCCTTTTAAATTGCATTTTTTTATATCTTTTGTTGATTATGCTTACATGCACTTTAGTTTAAGTGCTTTTGTTGAATGAGCTTTAGCCTTTAGCTATAGTTAATATTTGGATGCACATTTAATACTGCAAACTAGGCAAAAATAGAGAGTTATTTATTTTGCTAGAGCATTGATGTATTAATTTGATTTAATAGTATTATGTGGCCTAGCAAGTGTTGTTTATATGATCTCTTTGCTGATTATCAAGTATTTTTTGACAAAACTGAATGATTATATAATTGTATACAAGGAGTGAAATTATATGAGTTACTTTTGTTATACATTTATCTGATAAATTTTTAATTTATATATATACCACAACTTTATTATATTTTAATTTATTAAACCCATATATAAATTTATAATCAACAAAATGAATAATCCCACTGCAAAGCGCGGGTTTGTATCTAGTTAAATATTAGGATGCAGCTCATAAGATGGATGAGTCTCTTGACGCCCCCAAATTCGGGTTTCATAACCTCGAGTTCAGTGCTCACAATCTAATACATAAATATCAACTAATTACATAGTTTCATTAAATTAAACTTAACGGAATAATACATATTTGTTCCTTACAAAAAGTAATACAATCCCAAGGTCTTATAACATTTACATAACAATACATATCTTAAGAGTTTACAAAAGATTTACAACATTTAAATAATTATTAAACAATACTATTAGCATGCGATTTTTATTTTTTAGACTTTTCCTTACCCTTGTCTTTCTTGGAGCACTCGGACTTAGCTGAAAAATAGTTCATGATATAGCAATGGTGAACAACTATCTTACTCAGCAAGTTTAAGAATAATAAATACAAGATTAATATATTATGATTGAATGAAAATAAATTCAGAGTTTTCAACAATATGTAATAATTGTGAAGGAACGAGAGTCCAATTTTAATTAAAAGAAATGATTGAGTCTTTACTGCTGAATGGCCTCTAAGGACTATGAGCTAATACTTAAGGTAAATCAGATATGTATCTGACCCTTTTATTATTTTGGTAATCGAGGGAATCAACCTCTTGTACCTTATGTATATGCATAATATTTAAACATCTTATGCAAATGTCCGTGTCCCGAATATAATCCCCTTATTTAGAGTTGTTTGTTCTCAGTCTTACTATAAGAATTCGCACCAACTAATGGTTTGGATAAGCTCTCATAAAAATATTCAAGTTAATGAATTTATACATGTGGTGTCTAGCCGAAACAACTAACTTAGACATTCTTAAACAGTTCATGAATCAAACGAATTATTAAGTTTCAAATGCACTGTGTGCGAATACATGAACAACATTGATGTAGATTAATTTTCAATAATTAAACCACTTAAAACTCTTGTAAAATAAATACAAGTTTAAACATAGGAAACTTGTCTTGTCCGAGAATTACTGCTAATGCAAATTAATCTACGCCATTTGGAAAAACCTAACCGTTGATAAGAATGATCTTTCAATTAGTAACGCACATTGGTTTATGTTTATAACCTTTAATCGTCTTTAATTACTAACATTTACTCACGTAAACAAATATCGAACACTTAAAAATATTATTATCCCTTGATAATATTTTATTCTCTTACAAAAATATTAATCATTTAATATCCTTTAAACACTTTTCTAATATTATTAACCATTTAATAATATTTTATTAAGTATCTAATATTATTATTATTTTATTCATTTTTTAATATTATTAATTATTTAATAATATTTTATTTATTTTCTAGTATTATTAATTATTTAATATTTTATTTATTTTTTAATATTATTAATTATTTAATAATATTTTATTAATTTTATAATAGTTAATAATGTTTAACTCTTCTCAAATGATTTAAATCATTTTAATGTCACTAATAATGATTAAGTGATATCTTACTTAATCTTCCAAATTATTTAAATTGATTTTAAATCAATTTATTATTACATCATTAAATAATAAATTTTTATTTAACTACTAGCCAAACACTATTAAACAATTTAATTTTCATAATTCAATTTATTTAATAACCAAATTATGCCATTATTATAATATTTATATAAAAATGATTAAATTGCCTTTGATTAGTCTTATTAACTTATTTTAACACTTATTGGTCAATAAAATTACATTTCATAATTTTATGACTTAATTTACATTAATTTCTTTAATCTTTCCTAACTCAATTGTATTTTAAAAAAATACCTAATTGACTTATTATTTTTATATCTTCTAGATATCTTTAGTATAATATATATTACTCACAAAATAATTTTCCTGTAATTTTTGAAGTTCATTTCCTATTTTATGAGCTATAATACTTAAGTTATAACAGTTTCTTTTTAAAATTGTAAAATGTTAATCGAGTCATATCTCACTCATCCGAAGTCAGAATAAGCTCATTTTTGGATAGTATGTCAATAAAAATATATATTTTCATAATACAGAAGCACAAAATTTTCAGAGCAAATTAACTAGCCAAAACAACCCACGGAATATTCTGGACAGTAGGTTTGTTGAGATTTTTTTCGGCAAGAACTATTTTGCTAGAAAAATCATCAAAAATAGCCCTTTTAATATTTTTCAGTCGTTTTACTTGAAAAAATTTCATATCTCATAGTCCTACCACTCGAAATTAACGGATCTCTAATACGAGTTACGAAAAGTGAACAGTAACTCCGGGAACCAGACTGACCAGTTTAAGATTTTTTTAGTAAAGTTGATTTCATGCATTTGATCAACTTTTTCAACGTTAAAGCATATAAATATACTTATGTTACACCCATTAAACCATATATTTACCAATCTATCATGGATTTAAGGTTAGAGAGTTTTAAAAATGGTTTGCTACCATAGAAATGCACTTTTGACCATCAAAATCATTTCAAATATACAAAAACACAAAGATTAAATGGAAGCTAGGATTTTGAACACTTTTAAACCTTTTAGACTTAGATGCTTTTCTTTTTCTCCTTTCAAAGTAGGTTGTGAAACTAAGTGACATACACCAAAGCTCCTCTCTAAACTTTTAACTCTCAACCTTCAAGAACTCTTTCAATTTTTCTATCTAGAAAACTCTCTTTTTCTCTCTTGTGTTTCTAGCAAAAATATTAACAACCTAGCCAAGCTTGGTGAATGTCTTATTTATAGAAGTCTAGGATTGCATCATTAGTCCCCTTAAACAACTAACATCAAATCAATTAAGCTCCCTAAACATGCTTACTATTTGATAGATTGACGCTTTGATTGACTAGGTGATTGACGTGTTGCTTGTATTCCTTTATGGCAATTGAGTGAAGCATTCTTTAGTGTGTAAATGAAACAACCAAAAAGTTAGCACTCCGCCCTTGTAGGACCCTAAAGTGGCCAGCCAAATGGCATAATATTGCTCCCATTTTTGCTTTAAATTTTATTCCTACAATGCTTATATATATATATATATATATATATATTGACCACATTTGACTTTACATTGGGCTCCACATTGGACTCTATAATTTATTTCATTGAGTTCATTTATTTAATTTGTTTGGGTTAAAATAATTCATTTCATTGAGCTAACATTAACTAACACGTGCTATTTGAAATTAAAATAAGCATTGGGCTAGTTTAACATTAACTAACATATGCTACTTGAAATTAAAATAAGTATTGGGTTAGTTTAACATAACATGGACCAATAAATTAACTATGTTCATGGATTACTAAGTTAATTTCATTTGACCTAGTTTAATAACTTTCTTTGGACTTAAAAATATAATCCAAATAGACTTGCCTCATTCATTCATTTGGACTACTATGTTGGGCTAGTTTATAAGATACCTACAACTAAATCACATACATAAATATATTCATTCAATCATGTAAATGTAAAATTAATTCATACAATTTTTTTTAATTCATTAATAATTATTTAGTAATTATAATTACAATGTAATATAAAATTTATGGTCATTACAAGTCTGTCTTAGGTTGTAATTGATAAAATTGAATGTTAAAATTTGAAGAGTTTAAATATTTGAATAATGTAAAGCATTTGTCTAGAATTATATCAAAATAAAAAAATATTGTTTGATAATTATTTTTTTCAAAATGTTTGAATAATAATATTTTGCCATCTTAGATGTTTTAAAAAATTATTTGATAATTTTAAATATACAGTCTAATAAAGAAATAACGAATAATATTGTTGAATGTATTTATATAAAAATATTCATATATCATAGTGAATAAATATTAAACAAATAACTTTAATTTTTTTTTGCAACAATGCATAATATGATGACTATTACATTAGATAAAAAAAAATGTATCAAGTTTAATAGAACAACAACAGAATGCAATAGTTCAAAGAAGAATTATACTTTCTCCGTTTCAAAATATAAAATTATTATTGACTTTTTAAAGCCAATTTAAAATATTTTCAAACTCATAATTGACATGAATTTCTTTAATTTTAGTTCATACAATGATAAATATTGAAAAATATCAACAAAAAATAAATAATACTTATTGTAATATTTATTGTTTCATAATTTTTAATCATTCCAATTTTAATTTTAAAATATCTCAAATTGACTTTTCAAATATCAATAACGATCTTATAATTTGAAATAGAGGGAACATAATATTATTGAGGCTATTTTTATCCATAAATTTAAATTTTTTTTTAAGGGGCAACTTTTAATAATTTAGATTTGGAGACAACTAGCAAATTAGAGGCACTCAGAGGAATACTTTTTTTTTTACCAAATAAATTCAGCCTCCTAATGAATTAGAGAGATGACTTTTAAGAGACTTTCATATATAATCAAACACCACCTTAGACTCATATTCCTAGCTTAAAATGACCATCAAATTAGTTACAACATCATTGCACCTTGTGAGAAAGGCTCACACTGTCTAGTTGTCTTATGAAAATGAAATTTAAACCAAAATCCTCATGTTTTTTGTTTAATTCATTTGAGAGATTAACTTAAAATATTTTTCAAGAGAAGAGTTATAAAAAATTATGTAGTAAAAACTCTCAAGTATTTAGTCAAATGAGATGTTTCAAATTCGGTTCCAACTAATGTGTCATTCATTAGGAATCATGTAATAATTCTAACGAGTTATTATTTTTGCATTAATATAAAGAACACAATATTTTCAATCCAAAAATCTCATTACTTAGTAAATAGTAGGACTCCCATGCTTTTTTTTTTCTTTCTATCTTCTCTGTCATTTTAACGTCGATGCACAAAAAATATTAATTTTTAATATTTTTCACAAGTTAATATGTGAATACAAATATAACTATTATTTTTTAATTACTTTCACAAGTTCTAATAATTAGGTTCCACATTTTTATGAGAGAAAACTTGAAAAAATGTCAAAAAATATTCATTAAATAATAATTCCTTAATGATATTTGTACTAACTATTATTCTATTAAATTAAAAGAAACTTCAAAACTAATATTAAGTATTCTAGTTATATTTCTATTTACCAATTAAATAAGAGATTATACGTTTTAATCACTACCAACCAAATTAAGAATCTCTTAGATCCTATTATATATATATATATATATATATATATATATATATATATATATAGAGAGAGAGAGAGAGAGAGAGAGAGAGAGGGAGAGAGAGAGAGAGGAAAGATAATCTAAAACATACCTTAACCAAGTGCCTTAAATAAGTTTGGTTAATGCTACTTATATAGTTTTCAATAAAATCTAATTTTTTTTTTTATAAAACTCAAAAATAAAAAACTTAACACTTTAAAAAAAATTACATCCTCTTGTTAAATAATTTTAGTCAAATTTAACTAAAATATTACCTTAGACAACATATTTCCATATATATATATATATATATGAATAGGCATAACTCAATAATCACCTGTATAAATCCTCTCAATAAGTTCAGACTTCATTTGTATTGTTAGAAGAAGGCCCTGTTTTTTTTTTCTTTTCTTTTTTTTGGGTACTTTAAGTCATTGTGTTGTATGCTAATATTATTTGGAGGTTCTATTAAAGATTCTCTTTTAATTTAATTGTAATTGTTACAAAAGAATGGTTATATTTATAATTTTTTTAAAAAATATTTTAACAATGTTCCTCTCAATTAAATAAAAATTGGGTCTCATACTTGAGCAATTATAACTTGTAAAATTTTCAATTTTTTAGTAGAATTAACCTCCAAATAATGTTAGTTTTTAAATTTGATCTCCACTAATATGTAACTATTATAAGAAAAAAGGAAAAAAAAGTGATTGTATTTACAATTTTCTTTAAAAAGAATATGTTTACAAGGTTTCTCTTATGTAAAAAAAATATGTTTACAAGGTCCCCAAACTTGAGCAATTATAACTTGTAAGATTTTCATATTTTTAGTAGAGCCTCCAAAATCCAAATAATTTTAGAGTTCTTAAATTTGATATCCACTAATATATTAGTAGTTTCTATTAAAGTTTAACTTATTATAAAAACATGTAACTGTTATAAAAGAACAGTTATATTTATAATTTTATTAAAATATATTTTAAAAAGTTGCTTTCATAAAAGATTGAAATGCAAAACCGTTCATCCAGTTTGTATCATTTTTATAAAATTCACTTGAACTTTTTTTTTTTGGCAAAACTATAATATGACCGACAAAATTACAAACTCAAATTTTTTTTATTGTATTTATATTCATGAGGAAATATGATGTATGAAGTATGTGTGTATGTGTTTATGATTGTATGATGAGAGGTAATAGGTTCGTTAATTAAATTTATTTGAATTAACTAAAGAAGGAAAAAGGAATGCAAGAGAAGTTTATGTGATGAAATCTCAAAGCTTGAATGTTGGCCTTGAATGAAAAATAAAAAGATATATAGTGAACAAGTAAATTACTTGTATGATTAATGAGAATGAAAAAATAAATGAGTTATTAAAGATATCTCAATGCGAGAATAATTGTATATGTTTGGGTAACTATATTATAAACTCAAGTTGATGATAAGAGGAAATTAATTAAATTTAATCAAGTCAAAGTACTTGCATTAATATGTATTGGGGTTTTAAAAAATCAGCACTACCGCCGCAGCGGTAGGTTTCACCACCGCCGCGGTGAAACTCCCTGAAATTTAAAAATCAGAACTACCGTCGCAGCGGTAGTCCTCACCGTCGCAGCGGTGATACAAACTGTTTGAAAATTTATGGTATCAAATTGAGGTACTAATATATATGAGCGTTAGGATGTTAATAAAATAAACCCAAGATATATTTAGTGATAGTGTTTTGTAAGCTAACTTAATTAAGTAGTCCAATGGACATATAAATAGCAAGTTTAATTGGATTATATAATTAAACTAATGTGTTTATTTTATAAGCCCTGTAATAGCCCATATATTTTCAAGATTTTAAATAATATCTTAATTGATTTAATTAAAGGTTAATGTTTAAAACCTAGAATTTAAGAAGTAAGATGTGTAGAAAATGGGTGAATATTTTTTTTAACATAATTTATTTGTTAGAAATTAAATGTGAGAATATTGTAATGATGCATATAGAGAATTTATTAAGGAAATAAATTCAATTGAGAAGTGAAGGTAGTTACATTGATATACATATATATACTTAAAGTGTGCTTGTTAGCCAAATAAAAAGATGAGTAAATTAATACTCAATTAAACTAAAAAATTAATTAGTTTAAATATGAAGTAAGAATGAAAGTCATGAAATATAATTAATTAGGTTAATTATATTAGTCATGAGTTAGAATTATGAAAAAGCTAGAACGATTGTCTAAGGTGGCAATAATAAGAAGTTAATTAATTAAGTAATTAACTTAATTATTAAGTTGTTATATAGAGTCCATTAATGAATTTAAAACAAGCCCAATATGAGAATACTTGCATGAAGGTGAGTAATTAAATAATAAGCCCAAATGTTATGTTAATTAATAGTCCAAGAGGTAATTAATATAAGTTCAATTAAATTATGTGGCAAGTATTGTGATAGTCCGATTAAATTAATTACCAAGCCCAAGTTATAAATGATATGAGAGTTGTGTTGGGTAGCCCAAATAATTAAATAAGATAGCCCAATGCAAAGTAAGCTATGTAGCTCAAACATTTAAAAGGTCAATTGATGGTCAAAGTATTGTGAAATTTGGTTGAGTGTAGAGAATTAACTAATGTAGGGTTAATTGAATAACCCTAGTTGATAGGCAAGATAAAGAATTAACCAAACATTGGTTAATTGCTAGAGGAAGAAAGATAGTAATGAGAATTAACTATGGATGAGTTAATCGAATAACCCAATGTGGTAGAAATAATTATAGCAAGTCTAATTGGATTATATTATAAGTCCAATTGAGGTATTAAACTAGGTCAAATTAATTAACCAAGTGGTCCATGTAATTTAATTTAAACATTTATCCATGTAATAATTAATCAAATCCAATACTTATTTTAATTAAATGTAACAAAGGGTATTTAATGTTAGCCTAATGTAATAATTAAATTGATCCCAAACCAATTAATTGGATGAACCCAATATATTAAATCCTAGAGTCCAATGTGGAGCCCAAATGATAATCAAAATTGGTCAACAATTGATCATATGTGTGTGTGTGTGTGTGTGTGTGTGTGTGTATATATATATATATATTAAATGAAGAAAAAATAAAGCAAAAATGGAGAATAAAAAGGCCATTTTGCTGAGATTTAGAGGGGCCCACTTGGGGTGGCTTGATCTTGCATGTTGCTTCAAACTCACACAAATCTAAAGTAGCTCAACCACCCTAGTCATTCAATATGTCTATCAATTGGTCATTCAATCCAATAGTAAACATCAATTAGCATTTAATTGAACAATGTTAGATGATTAGTAGGAGTTGATGGTGATTAAGGATGTGCTATAAATATAGTAACCACACATTGGTTTTGTTAGCCATTTGTCTAGAAATTCTAGAGAGAAAAGAGAGAGAGCTCTTTGAGAGAAAAACAAGCAAACTTTGGGA
Source organism: Hedera helix (assembly GCA_947179155.2). Classification (NCBI taxonomy): domain Eukaryota; kingdom Viridiplantae; phylum Streptophyta; class Magnoliopsida; order Apiales; family Araliaceae; genus Hedera; species Hedera helix. Next base: position 29,441,274 of record OX359277.1, on the reverse strand, counting down.
GATTAATAATCCACTAAGGAAAATTGCTAGATGATGGTCAATGGGGATTCACAAGCTAAGTACATATCAAGAAGAGGAAAAACATCTTTGGATAAGAGGTTAAAAAGTGTTCTAATCCTTCCTTAGTGCATTTTTATAGTCTATATATATTTTAATCGATTAAAATGTATTTTTAACCAATCAAAAATTATTTTGATGATCTAGAAGTCTAAAACTATGATATATAGGTATATTCATGGTTTGATATAGTTAATACATGTATTTGCATGGGTGGTACGTAAAGAATTAGAAAGAAAGTCCATATAATAATTTACCGGTAAAACCCTAGATGGTTTGATCTTAAATTTCTTGTCAAAACCTTTTCAAAAATGTGATCAAACCATGAAATATTGTAAAACAAGAAGTTAGGAAGATAACAACATTAAGTTGGTGTCATTTGGATGTGTAGAGTTTATTTTATTCAAGTTTGAACCATCAAAACCAATGATTTGTGATTTTAGTTTTCACTTTGTCATTGTGAGCAGTTTTTAGTCCACTTTTGTTTGGAATTTAGATTTGTAATCTAAAGAGAAGTTGTATAGGGGGAAATTCTGATGAGAATGGACTCAAGAATCACCCCAAAATATTTTAAAATAAAGAAGTTATAGCTGTCGGAGCGTCGGAGGGTTGAACAACCCATTTTTAGGGTTTTGTTTCTGTTTTGGACGCCCCAATGCCCAGTTGAGCGCCCCGGCTTTCAAAACAGAATGTGTAAGTTGTCTGGGTCGGGTCGGGTCGGGTCGGTCCGGATCAAGTTTTTAATGAAAATTTAAGTTGAAATAAGCGTAAAATGAATGAGTTTGAATATTAAACCAATGTATGAAGTTTATTAGTAACTAATTGGTAGCTAAATGTTTAACATAAAGACTAAAGTTAACACAATTAAAAAGTTAACTATTGGTATTATTTGAAGATTATTAAAATATTATTAAATAATCAATAATATTAGTATATAATTAAAAAGTTATTGAATGATGAATAACATTTTGTAAATTATTAAAATATCATTAAATAGTTAATAATATTAATAAGAGATTAAAATATTATTAAATAGTTAATAATATCAATAAGTGGTTAAAATATTATTAAATGGTTAATAATATTAATAAGTGATTAAAATATTGTTAAATTGTTAATAATATTAATAAATGATTAAAATATTATTAAATGGTTAATAATATTAAGAAGTGAATAAAATATTATTAAATGGTTAATAATATTAGTAAGTGATTAAAATATTATTAAATGGTTAATAATATTAATAAATGATTAAAATATTATTAAATGGTTAATAATATTAAGAAATGAATAAAATATTATTAAATGGTGAATAATATTAGTAAGTGATTAAAATATTATTAAATGATTAATCATATTAAGAAGTGATTAAAATATTATTAAATGGTTAATAATATTAATAAGAGATTAAATTATTATCAAATGGTGAATAATATTTGTAAATGATTAAAATATTATTAAACGGTTAATAATATTAATAAGCGATTAAAATATTATTAAATGGTTAATAATATTAATAAGTGATTAAAATATTATTAAATGGTTAATAATATTTGTAATAGATTAAAATATTATTAAATGGATAATAATATTAATAAGTGATTAAAATATTATTAAATGATTAATAATATTTGAATGTAGTTGTATACTTGTATATTATCAAAGGTAGATGATATTTTGAGGTATTTGGTATACTATTAAATATCCAAATCATTAAGTTATGTAAAAGAAGAAAGTTTAATTGAATTAAACCAATGTAGATAGTCCATTATGACTAAATTTTAGACAACTTATTAAAAATGGGTCGTGCGAAGAATGTGTGGTGATTGCGTAAGTTGGTTAAGCGTACCCGACATGTCCAACTAGGTTTGGGCTAGGGTTTTTGTCCGGAACTAAAAGTTCGCGTGTCGGACATATTAAGAGTTAATAATTTAAAATTAAGGGCTTAAGTTATGACCAATTAATAGTTATTGTAACTAATAATTATGTCGATTTTATATATAAATTGTAGGTTGAACGAAAGACGCAAATAAGCGAAAATGGTATAAGCGAACTAGGCAAGTTTTTCAGATATTGTTGCTATGTGTATAACTGTTGTGTGTGCACTTGAAGCATGTGAGAATTTGAATTAAATATGTTCTTGTGAAACCATATGAGGTGTGTTGATTATATATGATATTAAACCTGAATTATTTGAATAAGTTGAACTGTATGCCATATATTCATTCCAATGCATGATCAGTATGTTGCATGAATAAATACAAAGCATGAGAAACATGATGCATTCATATAATGTAATGTATGAAGCATAAGAAACATGTATAAACATGAACTATGTGTTATGTGCTATCTGTTAGACTTGTTGAGCCGTCGTGCTCACTCTTGCCTAAACCAACATTTTCAGATAGTGCAAATTATTTAAAGTTTTCGATAAAGATCAAGGAACAGGAAATCATATTACTTTTACTGAAGATCTAAATATTTGTTGTAGATATTAGTCCGAATCGGACAGGTAAATGATTGTGTAGTATAAGAATTAGCTGGTATGTAATATGAGTGTTAAATACTCAAATTGATTGTAATAGAATGTCGTATCATATATGATATTGAGACATACTAGAAATGTATAAAGATTGCGATTTTGGAATAGAAGTGATGTTGTAAAGTTTTAAATAAATGATTATTTAACAACTATATTATTGTTGTAAGTCATGGATGATAAGGAAAAAGTAGTACTAGTGTTGAACCGGATCCGAGGTTAAAGTAACCCAGATTTTTGGTCGTCACAAGCCCAATGTAGTAGCCTTATATGATTTAATTAGTGAATCATATATAAAATATATGGTGAGTCCAAATTAATTTAAACTATCCAATACTTGTGCTATTTCAAGTGACATAGTTAAACCCAATTGATTTAATTGTTGGGAGCCCAAGTATTGATGACTTAAATGGATAAATGTAGTAGCCAAATGAATTAAATTGTTGAGTCCAAACAATTGTAATTTTAAAGTCCAAATAGAATTAATTCAAAGGTCCAAAGTGGAGCCTAATGTGCAAGTATAGGTGAATATGGATACATATATTGGTGTGTATATGTAATGATACAGGACATAAAAATAAAGTCAAATTGGTGTAAATATAATGTTATGGCTGGATTTTTGGAGGGGGCCCTACTAGGATGGAGTAAAACTTCATTTACACACAAAATCAAGGTTGCTCAACCACTACTATCAACTCCCCAACCACTCTAATCATTCCAAGTTGTCATTCAAACAATAGTAAGTGAGTTTAAGCTCTTAATTCACCAATGTTAGCTAACTAAGGGACTAATGGTGTGTTCCTAGAGTTCTATAAGTAGGAATGACCAACACTTGTGCAAGTGTTGGTTCATTTGCCCCATTCACTAAATTTTTTAGAGAGAAAATTTTAGAGAGAAGCTAAAGCATTTGTGAGAGCCTAGAGAAGAAAACACTTTGAGTGTTACTAAATGTGGGTGATTTTTGGTCCATACAAGAAGATCAAGGAAGAGTTTTAAACAATTTTCAAGAAGAAGATCTCCATTAAAGGTTTAAAAATTTCTTTGAGCATTAGCTTTTTATTTAGTTTTGTATGTGGAAAAGAAAAACCTATGTGGTGTTAGAAATTGAATATTTATGAAGGTTGATGAATAAATATGCTAGATTTGTGTTCTAACATATTTTGTATGGAAGATGATGGAAGAAATGGTTGTATAAGCATGCTTAGTTTTAAAAACCCTAGTTAAATGTCTAGGTCGATAATTTGTGATTTGAGATGTATAAGTCATTTTTATGATCTATGAGTCTTGAATGATAGGTCTATGATTTATGAAGTTAACCCAACTTGAACGATTGAAAAATATGAAGAAATGAACAAGTTATGGTCATTTTACCAAAGGAGGTCGTTTTGAAAACCCTAGATGGTTCGATCTGAAATTTCGTGTCAAAACATTTTCAAATATGTGATTGAATCATGAAATATTGTAAAACAAGAAGTTAGGAAGATAACAACACTGAGTTGGTGTCATTTGAATGTGTAGATTTTATTTTATTCAAGTTTGAACTAATAAAACCAAGGATTTATGATGTTACTTTTCATCTTATCCTTGTGAGCAGTTTTGAGTCCAGTTCCATTTGGAATTTGAATTTGTGATCTAAAGAGAAGTTGTAGAGAGAGAAATTCTAATGAGAATGGACTTAAGAATCACCCAAAAATATTCTGAAATGAAGAAGTTATGACAGTTTTAGCGAAGGAGAGTCGGGCAATCCCCAAATTAAGGTTTTTAATTTTTGTACCACCGTCGCAACGGTCAAACGCACTGCCTAGGATCTGTTTTAGCTGTCCGGGTCGGGTCGGTCCGGGTCGAGTTTTTTTTAGAAAATTAAGTTGAAATAAGTGTAAAATGAATGTGTTTGTATAATAAACCATTATATTTAGAGTCTATGAGTGACCAATTGATAGTCAAATGTTTAAAATAAAGATTAAGATTAACACAATTAAAAAGTTAACTATTTGTATGGTTTAAAGATTATTAAAATATTGTTAAAGGATTAATAATATTAGTAGGTAACTAAAAGGTTATTAAATAAGTAATAACATTAGTAATTAAAATATTATTAAATGGTTAATAATATTAATAAATGATTAAAATATTATTAAATGGTTAATAATATTAATAAGTGAATAAAATATTATCAAATGATTAATAATATTAACAAATGATTAATGTATTATTAAATAATTAATAATATTATTAAGAGGGTAAAATATTATTAAATTGTTAATAATTTTTATAAGTGATTAAGATATTATGTGATAAATAATATTATTGAAAAGAGTATAAGACATTATTAAATTATTAATAATGTTAATATGTGATTGAGATGTTACTAAATGATTGTAATATTGATGAGGGAATAAAATATTATTAAAATGATTAATGGTATTCATAAACATTGAAAATATTATTAAATGGTTAATAATATTTATTTGAGGATAATATATTATCAATGGTGATAAATTAGGAAATTATTATTATGTTCTTAAATGATATTTATGTGATTAAAATATTATCAATGGTTGATAATATTATTAAGTGAGTAAATGTTATAATTAAGTATTAGATGATTTAAGTGTTGTATAATACAGTTATATGATATGTTGATTGGTAGATTAAAATTGTTGAATATTAGGTCATTCAAAGGAAGTTATTTTAAGTTGAATAACAGTAGTCAGCGGAACATACAAGTTCTCTAACCCTATTCAAATTATTATTGAGCAAGTTTCCTAGACTTGTATTTAATTTCGTCAGAGCTTTAAGTGGTTTAATTATGTAAAATTATTCCACATCGATATTATTATTGATATTCGCACTTATGTGCATTTGCATAACTGTTCACGTTATGAACTATTTAAAGAGAAATATCTATACTATTTGTTTCGGCTAGATATTACATGTGTTATTATGATTGTTCTTATTATGAACTATTTAAAGAGGAGGATCTATGCCAGTTGTTTCGGCTAGACCATGTATGTATTAAATTCATAAATCTGAATATTGTTGAAACTAGTCTAAACTATATTGTTGTGATGTGAAATTTGATGGAAAAATCTGAAATAAACAAATTATTATGAAATGATGAAACTACGGTCAGATGAACGAATTTCGGTCAAAACGAAATTTGATGGTTATAGCGTGCACAATATAAATGTGTAATAGGCTGATCACCTAGAGTACACATCTTCGGATATTGCACCTGAATTGGTTGTTAATATTCAAAACGAAATGTCAATTTTATGTCTACAGGGTATTGTAAATACTCAAAACGTATGTTCACGGTCTTGTGACCTTTCAGCATGAAGAAGCCGTATGTTAAATCAATTGAAAGTTGTTATTCAAAGTTGTATGTCTTCACAATTATTGTATATTATTGAAGTTCCAAGAGTTAATTCTTTTTCATTCATGATATATCCTTTATCGTTTATTTAAACTTGCTGAACAAAGTAGTTGTTCACTCTTGTTATATCATAAACTATTTTTCAGTTAAACCGAGTAATCTAAGGAGTACAAAGGCAAATGAAAGGTGAACGAGTAGAAGTAATTAATTTTTATTTTCATGTTGTAAACCTTTTGTATTATAAGGTAATGGTGATGTATTAAGGTTAGTGAAACCTGGGATTGGTGGTACATTTTGTAATGAATTTATGTATATTTTTCGTGAGTTATTGAAGATTTAATTTATGAATGTTTGTCAAGTGATGAATAGTGAGTACCGAATCTGAGGTTTGAGGGACCCAGATTTGGGGGCCCCACAAAAACTCTCCCTTCAAGATTTATTAGTTGGGCAAAAGGGACCCTTAACAAATATATAATTAAATAAATGATTAATTATGTGATTTCTAATAATATTATATTAGTTAAATAATTTTATATCATCCCTATTTTTAGTAATATAACTAGACTATATTTGCTTTCAAAAATTATGATGAGATAATATATGATAAGATTATATTATATATGATATGATTATATTATATGCATTATATTATATTATATATTAAATATAATATAAAATAAATATAATATATACATACATATAAATATTATATACTATAGTAGATATTTTATGTGTTTATATATATAATTATAATATAATATAAAACAAATATAATACATATTAAAAATATATAATTATATATATAATATTATATATAAAATATATGTTATAATATTATATATATTTAATATATAAAATAATATATTTCATATATTGTTCTATTATAAATTATAATATAAAATAAATATAATACATATTAAAAATATAATATTATATATATTTATATATGTTTTATATTATATTATAATTATATATATAAACATATAGAATATTTACAATAGTATATAATATTTATTTATATGTATATATTATATTTATTTAATATTATATTATACGAATATATAATATAATCATATCATAATTTTTGAAAACGAATATAATATGGTTTGAGATTAAATTATTAAATTAATCTAATATTATTAAGAACTATATAATTAGTCATTTATTTAATTACATATTTGTTAAGAGTCTTTTTTGCCTAACTAATACATCTTAAAAGGATAATTTTACAAAAATAATACAAACTAGAAAGAGAGTTCTGTCAAAGTAAAAGTTCGATGGAGAGTTTTGCAAAATTGATATAAACCGAAGTGATGATTTTACATTTCAGTCTTCATAAAAATGAATTTTGGGTCCCATACATAATCAATTATAACTTATAAAATTTTCAAATTTTTAGTAGAACCTCCAAATAATGTTAGAGTCCTTCAATTTGATCCCTACGAATATGTTAAAACATTTAATAATTGTTATAAAAGAGCAGTTATATTTACATTTTTTTAATATTTTACAAATATTGCTCTCACATAAATGAAAATTGGGTCCCATACTTGAGAAATTATGATTTGTAAAAATTTCAAATTTTTTGCATAAATAATCATTTCCTGTTAATATTCCTACTAATTATTACCTCTTTTTTCATAAAACAATCCTATTTTAACTTTTGAAATCAATTCGTAAAATCTTAAAACACAAAATTAATATAAATTCACCAAATAATTATCATAAGCATAAAACGTATCAGAATTTAAATTATAAAATTTATTATTTTTAAAACTTACATAAATTATCTTAATTTTAAATTTATAATTTTAAAAATTAATAAATAAAAAAAAATCCATATGAAGAAAAGAAAATGATGGAGTGAGTAGTCCACTGCTAAATTAAGAGAAACTCCAAAACAAATTTACTACTACTACTAAACATCTATCAAGTTTATCGTCTATTTGACCTCTAATACGTACCCACTTCCATTTCAATGTCATCATCAATGACATTTTCCACATACATACAATTCAATGAATTCATACTCCATATAAATACAATAAATCTTTCAAAAACAACAAATACAAACGTAATCTGATTATCGTAGCATTTATTCATACTCCTCAACTACTGTCCATTTTCCACCTCTTCATATGGGTCTTCTAAGCATTAATTTCAAATCCCTTGAATTTTTTGACCAGTTTTCAAAGTCTTTAATTTCTCTACGTGGGCTTTTGAATGCCAGAACACTTGCATTTTTGGGTTTAAAGGGGTTGTTATCAGATTCTTAAAAGTGGGTTCAAATTTTCTTGAAAAGTAAAGCTTGTTTTTTGCATGTATTGAAAATGGCCAACTCATTTGGAAACCAGAACCAATCGCGTCGGCCTGCAAATGGGTCATTTTCCTACAATGGGAATTATCAGAACAACCGGAATTCTGTTCCACCGGTGCGAAATCCGGCTGCCCTTCCGTGGTTCCGGTATAGGCCCGGAGTTCATGCGGTTTGGACTGCTGAAGAGGATGCAATTTTGGAGGAAAGTCTTGTAAAGTGAGTCACTTTTCACTTTTTTTTTAAATAATAATAATAATAATAAATAAATAAATAAATTGATTTGTAGTTTTGTGGAATGTGGAGTATGAATTTGAGTTCTTGGATTGAGTTTTTTGATGGTTTTATGAGTTTATGAATGTATGGATAGTTTTTTGTTCTTGTGAATTCTCTTTATTTTGTATGTAGATCTTTGTTTTTTGCTTTTGATTGTTTTGCTCATTCTTTGGGAGGGATTTTGGTGTAAATTTAGTCATTTTGCTATGCATGGATTTAATTTGGGAGTTTTTAAATTTATAATGGTGAATAGAAATTAAATTTTAATGTAGTTATTTGTTTATTTCAATTCCTTAATGTGGCAGAGTTGACAAATAAATAGTAACATATATGATTTCTTTTTATTAAAATATAAATAGTTTAATTCATCTGCTAATAGGCTGGCATTCAATTTCCAAAATTTGAATTTTAATGCCTCGGATAGTGGTAATTTATTGTTGAAGTTTGGAGTACAAATTATTTCCTATACCTGTATAATTTCCAAACTGGATTCTGCTAATTCAGTATCCAATATGACATTGCTGAGAGCCAATGAATTTGCTTATATGATAAATTACATACTTTGTCAATTTTTTGCCATGAAAAAGTTTTTTTGGATTCTTCCTTCATTTAATTGCTAGGAAAGACGGAAAATCTGCAATTAAATTCACAGCAGAAGTTTCCTACATATAAGATAGAATTTGTTGTTCTTTCATTCTGTTTCTAAGTATGGTGATTAAATTACACAATTTCATAATGTTGAAGTATTTTAAGCTTTCAGTCATTTTTGCTTATGTTTTTCTTTTAATCATAAGATAATAAGATCTATTCATATTTCTTTTTATTTGAAAGATTTGTTAAGTACACTATTGAAATTTTATGGTTTTTGGAGGCTTCATATTTATCAACTGGGCCAAATTTGATACTTAATTCTAGATACAAAATGTTAAGATTCTAAAGTTGGTTTTTTGCATAGTTACAGTTTTCACTATAAGCTCTGTACCAGTTTCTTCTGGTTTTAATTTTACATTTTGTCATCATTAGTGTCATGCATGTATATTGCAGTTGAATAATATACTCTTGTAAAATATCCTACAGATTTGCATCTGATTGTGACATAATCTGTTATGCAAAGATATCTAAGGTGTTAAAGAACAAGACAGTGCGAGATGTAGCGGTGCGCTGCGTAATGCGGACGGTAAGTTCCAAACGTTTTCATGGCCTATTAATTCCAAGACTTGTGCTTTCTGATGAATTATTATTGACCTTAGTCATGTGTACATAATTTATGTGGTTACTCAAACAGCGGCGTTAAAGTTTCGGTGTAAGCATTTCCAGTTGCTGTGAGCATGGTTCTCAAGTGAGACGCAGGCAAATGAAGTTAGTCTTTGGATTTATCAGTGGCTAGTGTATCTTTGGGAATCTCTTACTTTAAAGGATTTCTTTTTAAGGCTGCTTTGTTCAGAAGGATTGTTGTTGTTCAATTAATTAGTTTATGGCTTTGTATTCGTGCAAACCTATGGTTGGAATATATTTATGACTTTTAAAAAGTTTATTAGACCCCATTTATGGATTTCCTTTTTGGATAATTATTAGAGATATTTTGTGCTCATTATTGCATCGCCTTATCCCTGCTTAATGGTTTTGAAAAGTACATTGTGACCTCTCACTCCAAATTTGAATTAAAATACTTTACTAATTTACTTGATTTGCAACTTTATTGACACTCAAATTTCAGTTTTCCATTTTCGTCACCTCAACATTATTGTTCACAAGATCAGCCTTCGATTTTCCCTTCTATGTTAGTTTGTTTATGTTAAACTTGTTAAAAAAAATAGAATAATCTTACATATCAATATATACTATGTTAATTTGGAGTGCCTTTATATTTTATGGCAAAGCTCAACTTTACTGAATGAAGCCTTAAAGTTGATCACACATATCATCATTTGCCATGTTAATCTATCAAAAGCCATAACATTCGTATCTTTGCAGTTACATGTTCGCTTACCCCTTTACCCAGACTAGGATTTTCAGTTTTGTTTTAAGTTTTTCTTCTCCTTTATCTTCTCTTAAGGCCCTAAGTCAAAACAGATCAGTCATTTGTCACAGTGTCTGAATAATGTTAACTATCTTCTGACGATAAGTTCTCACAGAAGCATTCTTTTCATCACTTACTGCCCTTGTTTGATATAAAATTCTCTAGGCATCTGAAACTCTGATATATATAAAATATGCTTTTGTTTCCTTTAAACTCCATTTCATTCACCCTCCTAGAATTGCTTGTGAAACTTCTCCTCAAATAGTCCAAGATATTAATAAATGGTCCAACTGTCAATTTACCTTCTCTAAATTATTGAAGTACAGCATTGGTAACTCCCAAATGTTAAGATATTTTCTCTAGAATTTTTTTCCCATTGGATCTCTAAGGAATGTGGGTCATATGTTGACTGAGAAGACTTGACTGAGAGGCCCTGTGTTACCCCTCTGGGAGGCACTACAGAACGCACCGAGAGGGTTGTTATTGACTCGCAAGGCTCAATATGAGATTGTCGGATTGGACTGATAGCTAGAGATACACAAAAAACCGAGAGGAGTGATTTCTTCTTAGGCCAACCCTCTTGGGCTAGATTGGTCAAGATAGTGGCACCTGCTTGGCAACTAGGCAAGTGACCTGGGGGTGCTCCCAACTTCTGTAAATACTACTTCATTTGATATAGGATAGAGGAACTTTTGGAGACTTGAGAACTCTTTAGTATTACTTCTAAAAGCAATTCTTGCTTGTGCTCTCCCCTTTACAGTTACTTGATCAAGAGTCTATGTCCTCTTCAAACCCAACCCATTTCTCTAGACGGAACCCGAACTTGTCATTCTTGACCTACACACTGTAACAATGGAGCTACGCTGCTTTTGGATGCTTATCAACAGAGGTACTTTTGTAACATGTCTCTAACTTGCTTTCAGTGTATCCATATTCTCGCTCCTAGTCCTACAACTTTGCCTAGATTGAAGTGAAGTAAAAAATCATAAACAAAAGACCTAATATCTTTGTCAAAAAGTCATAGTTCTAGCATAAACAAGCCATTTGGTTATTATAGTCTAATTTCTACAAAAGCTTAAGTTTGGATTTTCCAAAAATGTATATTATGGTGTAACAAATGTTTTTTTTGATAAGTAAAACAAAATGTTAAAACAATTTTTCATAACCAAATGTATGCACGTGCTTGTATGTGTATGTGTATGTGTGTGTATACACACTATGAAGTACGGACACCTCCTCGAACCTCTGAGTTCATGTCAGGGTTGTCTCGGACACATGCACCCCCGAATATGCCTTGGGCACACATCCACGACATGCAGTCATAATTAATTTTATTTTAATTTTTTAGATGTTGAGACTGCTAGAACACGGTTGGACATGGATGTGACACTACTGTATAAGGAAAAAATAAACTATTCAGAATTTATGTAGTTATGATGTATTTATTTTATCGGTCTCAAGATCAAAAGATTTAAGATAAAGTATTGAAGCAAATATATTGAAGAAAACTGACAACAAATACTATTAATAGCAGTACTGTTCAATTACATCTGATGATATTACTGTATAAGTTTATGATATAGTAGTACTATTAGACTGCATCTGGTAATATTTAAACTATGTAATGTGTGGTGAACATGTCTACTGAAATTGTTTGTGACAATTTGTTTAATAAATTGATAGTATAAATGCATACAGATATATATGAATCATACTATATTAATATCTCTCATTATTGATTATATGATCTCACAAGTAAAATATATAAGTTCAACAAATGGTAATAATGCCTTATGTTAGAAAATAAAGTATTGTACACATATATACATATATATACATGGTTGTGGCAAACCAAACGACATAGATTTTTGAGTAATAAAATAGTAAAATCAAAAAAATCGCAAAAATATCATTAATGTAACTAGTGAATAGACAAAGTTGTCATTAATAAAATGCTTGGGCCACAAGCCAATTAGTTGTGGTTGTCGTAGCTATGTTATGCTATATATTAGCATTTATACATTGTTGATACTTCTTTCTTAGAGTTTAAGCTTTTAGATGAGTTGGTTACTTAACATGGTATTAGAGCTCTAGGTATGAAAAGTTTTGGGTTCAAATCTTCCCCGTGTGTAGGGGTGTTCATCGGTACCGAAAAAACCGAATCGGTACCGAATCGAAATTACCGCTAAAACAAGAACCGAAAACCGAACCGAATTATCGGTTTCAGTACTGGTTCGGTACAAATTCGGTTCGGTTTTTACCGATTAGCAATATATATAATAATATATATAATTATTATTAATTATATAATAATTAATATAAATTTATTATTATATTATGTAATTCGGTTCTTTCGGTATACCGAATTGAACCGAAATTCTAAAATGCCCATACCGCTACCGGTACAGAAAAATATAAAAAACCGAAACCGAAAAAACCGGTACCGAAAAAAACCAGTACCAAAAAAACCGATATCGATCGATTCAGTAAAAAATCGAAAAAACCGAGAAGTTTGAACACCCCTACCCGTGTGCATGTACAATTGTCCAAAAAAGATCAAATGACTAATAATAAACCTTGTATGTAGTATAGTTATGACACAAGCAATAATGCGGACTTGTGACCCATTATAGAAATTGACAAAAATTACCCCGAGTTTAGAAATTCTCTCACCCACAAATTATACAATGGATGAGGGCATTTTTTTTAAATTATGCGCTCGCAATATAATTTGTGAAGGGAATTTTAACAAAATATATTCTTATTCGTGGTTTAGCGTATTTAAAAGGAAATATATACCAACAAAAAACTTCAAACTAACTACCCTTCAAAAAATAAAAATTAAACAAAAAACGTAAAACACTTGTGGAGTTCGTGCTCTCCATTTCTTTAAGTTACTTTAGCAATATCTAACATTTTGGAATATGAAAGTTAACAGCAATATTCTTAACTAACGACGTCATCAATGCTATTTCGGATACCTAAACAATCACATAATTAAAGAACACAAGTCATACTGAAACACATGTAAACTTGGAATTGATTTAGTCTATCACAACTCTAGAGAGAGGTAAAACCCATATTGCGATACGTTTTGTTAAAATTTCTGTCCACAAACTATATTGGCGACGACACTATTTACAAATATGCCACCGTCTACATTATAGTTTGTGGACATGAGAATTTTAATATGGGGGAATTTTGACAATTTTTATAGTGAGCCCAAGTATGCAGTATAGTTTGTGTCATCCTCATAATTAAAATGCAGACGAGCTTTATCTTGAATCATTCAATCTTTTATTGGAAAACTAGATATGCGTTGGATAGATAGTGCTTCATATCCAATGTTTGCTATGAATCATTCCCATGTGTGTGTGTGTGTATAAAATAGTTGCCTCTCAATGTTTCCTAGATTTATATGTAGCTTACTATGTCATAGGATTTCCATGTCGTTGTGACATATTGAATATGTGTCCATATTTAATAATACCTGCAATAGTATTCTCGGTGTCGGTGGCAAATACATATTTTAGAAGTATAAGGAATTCATTATACATGCGTATATGCATTTATACACACACACACACACGTATATATATATATATATATATATATATATATATATATATATATATATATATATATATATGTTTTTAATGACTGCGATAGTGTTAGCCTGTTGATGGCCCAAGTTAATTTATTTGTTCATCAGGTCATAAGGGAGCTTCTGTATTAAGTAAAGACAAGGTCTTTTGTTTTATTTTATATATAGGGTAGTAGATGTGCTCTGGGATAAATATTGGCAAATTTAATTGAGAGTTGTCGGCTAAGTCTTTTAGAAATGAGCTGTTTTTCTGAGAAAAATGGAGAAACTTGCACACAAGTATTCTATTTTCACTTTCTTCGAGTCTTGCGCTGCGGAAATACTTTTATAAATTTAGGTTTCAAAAGAATACTTCCTCATCTATTGACTAGTATTTGAATTCTTGGAGTCCATGATGTGTTTTTCTGCCCTCTGATCTTTTTGCAGCTTCATGAGCATTTTATGTTGGGTTAATTTGGTATTCCCGGTATACGTGGTTTGTGTTGATTACACCCGGTGGTTGGCCCATTGCACACCCGCCACCCGGTTCTTATAGTCATTAAAATAAAAAGTTGACAAAGTTTGACCGATGGGAGTAGGACTTAAGCAGTGTAACCATGTTATATATGAAGGCAAAAATGGATTTCAAGGCAAACATTAAAGGCAGATAATTACTCCTTTTTACCGACAAATTACTTTAGTGATTTATATTTTTATTGTGTCGTCCTGATTTAACAAGTTCATTTGTCCTAATTGATTTTCTCGTATCCAGAGAAAACAAAACGGCAAAAAAAGGAAAGTGGATAGGGTAAGCTATGGCAGAAAGGTAAAATTGCTGTTTTTCTTTCCATATAAAAGTGAAGTTGCTGTGTTTTATGTGGCATATTTTAACAAACCATATATTTTGGTCATGTGAAAGTGCAATGCGATACTCTTCCTCTAGTAACCTCTTAATCAATAAAATGTTAGATTTGCATTTAATTGGTTTGCCATATATGTTCCTCTGTAAATAACTATGAATTTCTCTATTTCCTCTAGCAACCTCTTAACAATGGCTTAGATTGCGTATGTGGCACACTCTTATACAAGGACTGAAAAGTTTTAGTAAATTTTCATAGTTACCTTTATCTTTTCTATTGCATTCTTTGGCGTGAGCTTACAAGATATAATGACTATGATTTTTCTTGCTTTCTTTGAAATCTGCATAGACCTTACTTGATGAATATAAATTTGTTTCCCTTCTCAGGAACAAGTGACAAATCCTTCAGCAAGTTCATTTCATTTAGCAGGCCAGCTTGGTCTTCATGCTAATGGAGTGGTTACCAGTGACAATGCTAATGACACCTTGTACAGTGGTTGGTTATGTTTACTTAAGATTTTGAATAATTTGAGTTCGTATTCTGTAACAAAACATACTTCTGTACTTTCAATACTATTACTTTCCTGCTTGAAGATGCACATTCAAAAAAAATAAATTATCCCCAAAGTGCTACCACTTTTTATCCCCTTATTATTCCAGTTTGACCAATTAATTTACTGCAAAAACTGATAAAAACAGCAACTAAACTAGTTTAGGTTTATTAAGGAGGTGCTTTTGAAGGGAGATCCCACATGTAGTCTTCATTCAGTAGCCTATTTAAAGGTGGGGGATGGGATGACGGTCCACTGCTTTTGGGATTTGAGGATTAAGTTTTCTTTCGTTCTTGTGGGATGTCTTGGTGGATTATAGTACTTTAGGATATAAGGTGTACAACTCGTTTGGGTTTTGTTGGTGTTTAAATTTGTGTCAGTTAATACGGAGGTTAGAGGGCATGGTGTGTGGAGGTTTTTGTTTGTGTGTGGTCCTAATAGGCCGAGGGAGAGGAGGGAATTCTGGGACGAGGTGCTTTTTTGTTGTCCTAATTTGCATATATGGTGATTTTTATGTTATTAGGTCCTCTTCTCAAAATTTTGGAGGTTCAAGGATTAGAGCGAGTTGAACTTTAATGGGCTTATTAAGGATTGTGAATTAAGAGATAGTATCCTCTCTAATGCTTAATTTACTTGGTCTATTTTTGGTGAGCATATTGTCGTCAGTCGCATTGGTAGTTTTTTTGTACAGTAATGAGTGGGAGAATGAATTCCCTAGATTGGGATAGGTAGTTCTTCCTTGGGTATTTGTGACCATTTTCTCGTTGTTTTAGATTTTAGTCCCTGAAAGGGAGTGTTGAATTCATTTCTTATATGGTCTTTCTGAGTTGCTTAAGAATTAGAGTGAGCGGGAGGTGGAGGGTGGTGCAGCAAAAAGGATGCTTGTGCTGGGTAATTTGGTCTGTAAGCTTCTATGTCCATTACTATTCTGATCTGAAGAGAAGCTCAGAACACAATTAATTATGTTTAATTTTTTATTTCCACGGTAATGTTTGAAATGAACCAAAGAATAATAATATATTTTATTTTTCAATCACATGATTCTTCTATATTGTTCTGTCTTAACTTATCATAGTGTTCTTATGAAAATGAATTTGTTTCTCTTCACAGCCATAGGTGGTGCTACTGGGCAGCTTCTTGAACAAAATGATCAGGCATTTGAGCAGATTTCTGCAAATCTGAGAGCTAATAAGGTGAAATATTTTTGTTTTGATTCCATATTTTTGCTCGTAATAAAGTAGGAATTAGAATAATATGCCATGAGTGGTTGAAGAAGTTCTATTCAATTTTTATTTTTCTTTCTGGAAGGTCTCAAGTCAAATTTTGTCAGCATTTGTGTCTTCTGCATAACTCAACAATCTATTGATTGAGTTTGGGGAATAATGCATGTGCATTGTTCACCATTCATGTTGGGTGATTAGTTGTAAAATTAAGAAACGTTATTTTATATCAATGTCAAAATTTATGTTATTGAAATATTTAACCGACTGAAAATGAAATGGGATCAATAATGTACGCCTTGTATAAATGCTTTCAGTTGGAAATTTTAAATTGAATTTTTGGGATTATTCATAAATGAAATTCATAGTTCATAGATTTTATTTAAGAAAATTATGTGTTACGCAGAGCCCTTTATTGAGAAAAAAAAGAAGAAGAAGGCTTTCAGTACAAACTATTGAAAAGGAGGAGACAGTAGCAGCGTTGTGATTCCTTTGTTCTAGTACATAAAGATTTGACCTGCTCTTTATACTTTGTTATATGGGGTTGCATTCACGCTTTTAGACTGAGCTAATCTCTCATCTTTCTCATTTCAGTTTCATGAGAACGTTGCTCTTCTTTCCCAAGCTCGGGATAACATCCTCAAAATCCTGACCAAGTATGTTGAACATCTTATCTTGTTGTGTCATTTTTATATTTCCAGTCTGTATGATCCACTCCTTTTAGATGCTCCTGCATATACATTTGATGATTCATCCCCTAAATTTCTAAGATTTCAAACTTTTTTCTTAGGTGACAGGAATTATGAAAGTTCTTTATCATGACAAAACAATTATTCCTGTAACTGCGATTTTTTTATTAATGGAGTGACATTTGACAGTTTCAAAAATTATTTTTCTTCCATGTCTAATGTTCTAAAGTCGACAGCTTTTGTTAATACACGAATGCACGTATTATGGGTTATCTATGAGTAGGGATGCAAATGAACCGGACTATTCACAAGCAACTTGGTGTTTTATTTATCAAGCAGTCGACTCTGGCTCTGCCATTATACAAGGAGACGAGCTTCAGCTCCTTTTATGCTCATTTGCTTTATCAACTGAGCTTGAACAAGGATAAGCTTGACTCACTTAAGCTTGGGCCTGGGGGTTGACTTATTTGACCTATATATTGAAATAGAATCTAAGGGTTGGACTATAATCATGTCACATTGTGAGCCATTTTATTGGATGTGTTATACCTCAAGTCATATAATTTCATTTTATCAAACTTAGATTATATTTTATTGTAATATTATTTCGAACCTTCTATTGTTTAACAAATTTTAAATTTGATTTATGCTTTTTTTTTTCTTTTGATAAGTTGTGTGCTATTATTTTTTTACTGATCCAAACTTTTTATTTTGTCATAATTATTTTATGATAACATAAAGTCATAATATCTTGTTACAACATAAAGTCATAATAACAGGACAGTGCTTTTGTTAGGTCCATTATTTATATCTCTTCCAATGAATTTAGTTTATGAATGTAATAACTTGAAGGTATAAAGTCGCATATTTCATGTATGTGAATTGAATAATGTTCTATCAAATTTTGACATAACCTAGAGTAAATTAGAGCTAAATTATAAGTTATAAAAATTCTGGTTTAAGCTTATACAGAGAAGGGTAGACCTACGAAATACTAATGATGTCCATTCTTTGGAATTAATTAAAAAATAATAACTTTGTGTACTCGATGAATATTAAGTGAGTCTGTATGTTTTTTGTTCTCCTTTTAGCATATGAACTAACTATTAATCTATTTATTGCAGCTTGAATGATACACAAGAGGTGGTGGAGTTAAAGGGGATGCCACCTCTTCCAGTGGAAATGAATGAAGAGCTGAGTAAGATTTTTTCCCTCCGAGAATGAATCCCGACCATACCAACAATTTATAAGGCCTCAAATGGTGTAGGCATTGTTTTATTCTTTCTTTTCGTTTTAAGTTTTTAAGATTAAGATTTAATGCAGTACATCTTTCCAAATTTATCTGTATTACTGAATAAGATTTAAAGACTAGCTAATCTCTACTGATGTTGTACACCTTTTCGTTTACGCGGATAGTTATATATTTGCCTTGAGGTTTAAAATGGCTTGATTCTACTATTTTCATGAGGTTACTGCATGTAAGCCCCAAGTGATGCATAAACTTGATGTTATGATTTGGTTTTGGCTTGTTAAAGTATTTAGATGCATAATCTAATGTAATTTAGACTGTCAATGGAAGAAAATGGATTGAACGGTTAGGTCGAGGCATCTCAATTCTAGCTCAATTCTTCCAAGTAAAATTTCTGCTCACTAAAAGCATTATTATTAGAGGGGTTTCCTATTTAATTTGCAAGTGTTTTTACTCCAGTTGTGCTCTACAGAATAGGCTCTTAATTTCCTAATATTTCTGTGGATAGTTTTTATATAAAAATCTGACATTAACTTCATAATTGAATACTTTTGGGTTTGGAACTTTTCATACCAAATGGAAAGAAAATCCCAAGTGAAAGCTGATCAGCACCCAAGTATTGGGACATAAATGAGTTCCCCTAGTTTTGCCCTAATTAAAGATAAAGGAGTTTCAAAAAGAAATACAAGTAGCAACAAAACTACGTAAACATTCCAACAAACACAACTATCTACAAGCCTCCACTGAGCATCCATCCATGCCACTATCCCAATATATAAATCTTCCTAGAAGTTCATGCAGTCCTGTTAATCTCATAGTAAAAGGCAGCAAGTCAATATATTTCATCAGGCAAAATCAACTTGGCATGTTTGAGATCCTCTCGGAAACATTGCAATCTTCTGAATCAGTTCAAACCTTTCCTTTAAATTTCCAGAAGAAGTGCGTATGGTCTTTTTCTCCAAAACTTTTGCATTCTTTAAAATATAGCTTATCAGTGAATGCTTATCAGTAGATGGGAAAGCTCCAGGATAAGAAATCTGAACACTTTTGAAGCACGACAACAGACACTGGGGCACCTGTGATGGCCGAGTCCACCTTGATTCTCCAAAGTCAGGATAATATGTCTAATGAACACAGAAAATTAAAGTTACTACGTATTGCTAGTAAGAAAAGAACAATGACCTCTTTAGATCTCAACAAACCATAGTACAGGCGAGATGTTCCAAGTTATATGAGCTTTCAAGCAAGGTTGGTATTAAATGCAAGGTTGGTATTGATTTTGATGATAGTAGTGGCAAACTATCATCAAAATCAAGATTAGAAATTGAAGTCCAGCGGAACCTCCAATTTATAGATAAAACGCTGGTTGCAACTGCTTATTTTGTTGGAAGTAATGACAGAATCCAAGAATTTATTGAGTCCGGTAAAGTGCTGATTCTGTCGACCTTGCCAACATTTGCAGAAACGTTGTGGCGCTTTGAATTTGATACAGAAGATGTGGTTGCCATCGAGATCACTCTAGGGAGAAAGGCATGGAGAAAAAGCTTGTATTTCAGAACTCATTCACACGAAATGGTATGATTGTTGGATATCACTGGCAGTTGCAAAGAAAGGAAAAGTTGTTCAGTTTCAACAAAATGTATTGGGAAAAGAATGGACTCACTGATCATTGATAAGCAACCAAAACCTCACTACATATTGCTATATAGGGCTTGTTCGTTTTGGTGTGTTCGGTGTGGTGGAAAAGTGTGGTTGGGCGGCTCTTAAGCCCAAAGTTTGGGGCTTAAAAGCTGTGTTTGTGAGTTAAAAACCTTAACTTGAGATAAGTTGCGTTTAGACGAACAAAATTCTCAAGTGTGTTTGAACTCCAAAAGCCTCATAAACCCCAAAAACTCTAAGTAACCGAACATGCACATAAGCTACAAAATCTCAATGCATCAAATGTTGACAACACAGGTACCTTATGCTTATCTCTCTCCTCTCCACATCAATCTGTTCGTTTACTGAATATTATACAATATAAATTATTGGATTTAGTTTTGAAACCCCAGATTCAAGACAATGAAAAAACATGATTATTATGAAATGCATACATACAAGTAATAACAAATATCATGAATTTCAAGCTTTTATGTAATTAAAATCAAATGAGTATAATTCTGAAAACATCCATCATACTGCAAGTTTAATTTTGTACAGAGATTTCTGTTAATCATTTTGACAAACATCTTACGTGCAACTTTCGCGACGCCAAAACGCGCAGCCCAAAAGATGGCACATAGTTTCCAGTCTCAAAATTGCTTAATAATGTTTTGCTAATGAAAAATATATTTAAGGAAACTTTTATAGTTGGTGGGAAAAGAATTGACTTACCTTTTGATGTATGCAATTCACAGCGCATGCAAGAAGTGAACTGATTTTACCAACACCGACCAGGCAGTCTCAAATCTATATGGAGCAAGCCCTATATAACCCTTAATTTTCCCCCCGCTTGTATGGGTTTATTTTCTGGAAAATTCTACTTACCCATATTTTTTACCGGCTAGGTCCACACTAAAAATAAATGAGTGTGGCATATTTTTGAATTAAATAGATGAAAAAAGGTGAAACCACACTCATTTGTCTTTAGTGCTGAGTAAATGTAGAAGAACTCTTATTTTCCCTTCTCACCGAATTTTATTATTTTTCTACTTTGGGGCTTAGGTCTTGTTCTTTCTCTAAATTATGGGCATAGTTATCCGAATTGGACCGAATCAACCGGTTCAACTATGGATATTTACTTTAGTTTTTCAAAAAAACTTATTTAATTTTAAATAACACCATTATGAAAATTATAAACTCTTTGTAAAGTATTTCTAAATTCAAGATTTATGGTTTTCAAAAGGTAAGAGTATCACATTAATTTTGAGTTAAAAAATATCTCTTTTTCTACTTTATAAATTCGTACTTGATCTTATACTTTGGAGCCGAAGAAGTATTTGGTCGTAATACATTTTAAGTAATTTATAATATAAAATATTGAATTAATTTAAATCAATTAAATTCATATTATTTTAAAATTTTGAAGGTTACAAATTCATTATAAAAAATGTCAAATAAGACTTTTTTTTATGAAATAGATATTTGAATGTATTTGTCAACGAGTACATGATTCAAATGTATTTGCCAACAAGTATATGATTCAAATGTGTTCACGAGCATGATGACGTTTGCAAACTAGATCAAGTTAATTTGGATTTGTTCACGAGTTGTTCACAAACAAGTTGTGTTCGTGAGTGTGATGATGTTTGACTATGTTCGCGAATATAATGTTATTCAACTATATTGGTGAACATCCAACTACCCGAACTCGCATATATGTATTGGTTCTTCGAGTTCTATTAATAGCGTTCAGGTCGAGTTTGTCAACGTTCAATTAGGTTCAGATCGTTTGTAGCCCCAGAAAGAATACTCATGAGTATCTTGATCTTTTATTTTACATATTTAATTATCAACTTTTAAGTTATAATAAGAAAAATATTTCAACAAATAATAGAAAAAAAATTAAATAGAAATATTGTTTTCAACTTATAACGGGAAAAGTTTTCACTTAGGGTTCTAGTAATTGTTTTTTGTAATTTCGGGTTATAATTTATCATTAAAAAAAATAGTTATTGTTTATTTCAACAAGAGTTATATTTTATTCCTTCAAATTTTTTAACTTCATTATATATCTTCCACTTTTCATCATCTCCTAAAAGTAAGTCACACTCGCTACAAATTAGATTTGCGTAGGTGTTAACAGGTTTAAATAGGATCACATGCATTTACACTCAATTATGTTTTCAACAACCATGATTGCAAGCATGATTTTCCAGTCTTGATTTTCTTGTATTGAATACTTAATTTAGTGATCATAAATAGAGCATTTATATGTGCATATAATTGTTATCAGTTATCACTATTGTTGTTGTAATAAGTTATTGTTGAGGTAGTTATGTTATTATTGTGGTTTAAAACAGGGGTAGGAAAAGTATGAATTTGTTGTTTAAAAACCTTGAAAACAAGAAAAAATTGAAGAAAATTAATATTATTTTTTATTAAAAAAATGTTATTTTCGTGGGAAATAAGTTATTTTTGATGGAAATTCTATCGAAAATATCATAATATTTTCCATGGAATTATTTCCGACCAGCTTAATTACGACGGAATTTTTAACGAACATTTCTGTCAGAAATAACTTAATTATGACGGAATTATGCTATTTTCGACTAAATTTTGCGTGAAAAATAATATATATTTTTTCTTGTAGCGAGTGTTTCTCTATGAAGAACTAACTGTATGGGCGAATGTACATGGATAGAAAAACTATTTCATAGTTAAAAGAATGAGAGCGCAAATGTTACTAGCTCAGACATTCTATTTACAATTTGAAACATGTATCCATATAATGGTGTCTAAGATTTCATCGAGTCATCACTAGTGCTGGACTTACGATGATCAAGAAGAACTATTATATATATGTATATCATGCGGTCCAAAAGGAAGTTTCTTGATGTGTGTAACTGACATTATACTAATTGGTAATGACAAAGAGATGATTGTCGCAATTAAAGAATGACAGTCTTTACTGCTCAATAAAGGATAAGGGTAGAGCGTTTCTAACAACTGCAAACCTATAGATGTATTATCTTTAGAAACGAGGACTTTAACCTTGAAAGTTACAATTTAATATTCCTATAGTGAAGGTCAAGGTTTTTTTCTTCTTCTTCAGATTCCAGATGTCTCTAGTATTGAAAAATCAATGGATTAAATAGTGTGTTCTCATTTTCAGCAATAAGTTTTGTCAGTCAATATCTCGTCAACCTTATAGATTGCTTTGTAAAGAGTAATCACGTAGTTGCTTGGGGTAACTGAAGGGTTTTATGGATTATAAGTTATCTTGTCAAGTTTCAAGACTATTCATCGTTGGTTCCACTGAGTAAGGGAAGATCTGGATATCGTAGACTTCGAATTTATGCATCGTGGGTTTCTGCAATTAGAATAAATGAAAAACCCAGATGGGGTAAATTGACATAAATGTTTTCTACTTGAGATATTGATTGTAATAACCAAGACGATCATGCACTAATGTTATCAATGAAATGATGATCAATTGAGAAATTTTCCTGTGCAAGTAAATTGAATGAATGTGTATCTTCATATATATATATATATATATATATATATATATATATATAAGATAAAAAAAGAATATGATTAATCAAAGAATTAATGAGCTTAAATAGGTAACTCAGCTATGGAACAAAGACGAAAGTTAAGATGAATTAAATTACTTAAGATGATTACAAGTAAAATTAATTAAAGCTTAAGTTAATAATTAACTAGTTTGAATGTTGGCGTTGAATGGTAATGATAAAAAGTAAGGGTAACAAAATGATTAACTTATGTATGATGTTATAAAGGAAGGTCTAATTAAGGTAGCCCAATATAATGATTGGATGAGAATTAGGCTAAGCCCAATATGTTAGATATTTGTTAGTAAGGTGAGTAGGTATAATGTGGCCTAAGTGAATTAAGTAGCAAGCCTAAATTATAATACATCTTATGTGTTTAATTGGCCCAATCCATTAATTACTTGTAAGGCCGTTAATTTGACCCAAAGGAAGGAGCTCAAATAAGAATTAAGAAGCTAGGAGGGAGGTCTAAGAAGTGAGCCCAATTTTAATTATACAAGTCTAAGACTAGCCCAAATAATTGGCCCAAAGTAGGGTCCAATTTCTAGACCATGGGATATATATATATATATATATATATGAAGTTTAAAAAAAATACTCCTTAAAATTCGGGCTCCTAGAGCCCTTCTTCATTAAGCCTTGTAAACTTGGCGGTTTATGCATGTCTTTTTCCTTAAATTGTGGATATATTTTGGCTAATTAATTAAGCCTGAGCTTGATTAGCCACATGTTGGATGAATTAGGTGAAAACTAAGTAGGATTAACCTTGCTTTATAAATAGAACCCTTCACAAATATTCCCAAAGGTTTATCTCATTTTTTTTTTTACCAAATATTGGGAGAGCTAGAGAGGGAGTGAGAGTAAGAGAGAAATAAGAGAAAGTTTGAAGGTAATACACTAAGTGTGGGTGCTATTTTGTTGGGCAAGAGGAGAAGAATGAGTTCAAGCTATTCATTATAACCATCTAGCAGGGGAAGAGGTCATTAAGAAAAGGTTCAAAAGTATTCTAACTTCAACCATTTAGTTATGTTGCTCTATTTTTGTAAAGTAAATATCATGCATGTTTGGTTATGAGAGGATATGTGTGTTAGGGAATCATGGTGAATTCTGAAGGTATAAAGTAGTTATGATGGATATTATGTGTTATTATGTGTTAGAATACATAAAAACTTAAGATGGGAAGAAAATAAGAACACAAGTATTTTCACAGGTAAAACCTTAATATGAAACTGAAATTTTGAACGGTTATAACTCCCTGTGATTTTATTATTTTTGCAATCCAAAAACTTTGGGTGATAGATCTATGAGTTTTCAGACCCACTCAAGTGGAATGAATGAAAATATTAAAATTTCAATTTATGGTGATTTTTCTACCAAAATAGTCCGAACTACCGAAAAAACGTTAAACCCCATAATCTAGACTGTTTTTGGGGACTTAATCAGTGATATTAAATAAAAACCAATTGGATTATGAAAGTATATGTTTTAAAGAAGATCATGTCCAAAAATGAGCTCAATCTAACTTCGGATGAGTGATATATGGCCAAACAAAAGTTTAGGTTAAAACTAAAAAATTTGGAGTTTTATAACTCAGATAAGGCTAAAAAATTTACTGGAAGTACACACTAATATGAAGAATCTACCATGTACATTTCAGGAATTTTGGATAAAATCTCAAATTATAAAAAATGTTGTAATTTTGAGAACATACGACCCTTTTAAAAATAGTAAATAATGCTAAAAAAATTAAGAGAAAAATATTTTACACGGGAAATAAAATTAACTAATTGTTTTCAAAAGGAATAAAAATATTAAGGTATTTAGATATTTTTAATAAATAAATTTGAGTAAAGAAAATTAAGAAAAATAATTAAAGATAAATTGAAAAATTATATAATATATTTTTTCCAGACTAATTTGCAATAAAATGGGTGAACGTGACTAGCGAAGGGTGTTATGGTCATTTTTATGATCATGTTATATTGATAAGGAAATATAATGATTAGGTTAAATAAAGGATAAGATAAAATAAATGAATAATTAAAGCGTGAACAAATAAAATAATAAAATTATTTTTTTGTGAAGATGAGAGGAAATAAATAATGAATAAAAAGAGTAAACAAATAAAAATTATTTTATTTGAAGAATTCGAAGATGATGATAAATGAACTCAGTTTACACTAATGTGCAAGTCGAATAAAATTTGTACGTGTGGTCCGATAGAGACTAATCGATAGAATAATTTATTATAAATATAGGTTATCCGAAAGAATAGGAACTAGACCTAATGTTAGATGCTGAGACGGGCAAATATCCTTAACGTGTACACTTTTATTGCTTCGTACAAGTATGTTAAGTGCAATAATTATAGAAAGATATTTCATAATGAACTTGAATATAATTGTTCACATTCACATGTTTTCTAAAGTTTTACTCACACATTCTATCATTAACATTGCAAGTTTCGTAACTTGTTTTCTACCATGTGCAAGATTCCCAGAACTTGACCAATTTAATATTATGCAATTTCCCTAAACTTACTCAAATTGATATTATGCAAGTTTCCTGAATTACTCTAATTTTGATATTATGCCAATCTTGAAATGAATCTTGAATACTTTTATCATATCAAACGTGAATATTAGTGTTTGCATTTGTATGCCTTGTTCAAGCATCGAATTTGTAAAATATTTAAAGCCTTAAATGATCATAAGATGTTTGAGTAGAAAGATGAGACTGAGATGAACAACCCTTATATAAGGGGTATTTATTCTTATGTCGGGGAACCGACTCACGTGCTATGTTTAAATGTTATACATAACGTAAGGTACAATAGACTGATCACATATGTACTCGTAAAAAGTGTTTACAGTCCGTGTGATTGCTAAACACTCCGGAGGATTATCCTCCTAGGAGTTCACGGTCCATAATGACCACTCAGTAATGAAATACAAAGATTCCCTTTGAACAAAATTGTTCAATTGCTCATTATTCTGATTTGCTTATAAAGTAATATTCAATTGTTGAAAGTTTCGGAAAGCTTAAATTTTACTCATGATATGTCATCCTTTGAATGTTTTATACTTGTTGAGCAATTAGTTGCTCATTCTTGTTTAATCTAAATGTTACAATTAAGTCAAAGAAGGCTAAAAGTCTTGGTAGAGATAAAGAGGAAGGGAAAGACGATCAAGTAAATAGTGTCTGACTATAAGTTTTTGTATTGCATCTTAAGGTTTATTTTGATCTTTAGAAATGTTTAGACATTTTGTAATGAGTAAAGGTTAGAGAATCTAGGATGTACTTAAGCTATGTATCTAACGATGTAACTATTTAGTGTTAGATGAATGGTTAGATGTGATAAATGTGTTGTATCGTGAGCACCAAGTCCGAGTGTAAAAGTACCTGGATTTGAGGGTGTCACATTAATTATCATGATGCAGTTATTTTTTCTTAAATTTGATGTATATGATATTTATGGTAAATTATATACTTTTACTCATTATATATTATTTAAATACAAGTGTTTTTATAAGTCTGATAGGTTTATTAGCTCACTCACACTCGCAATCACATTTGGTGCTTTAGATAGCAAACAATTGGCGCTTTGGACAATGATATTGGTGCTGAGTAGCGAGTAAAGATGAGGCATTTTATATATTAAGGCTTTAGATAGCGAGCTATTAACACCTCAGTAAGCGGCTAACTAGCGCTTGGAAGCGAGCAAAAATATGATAAATTTATATGTCACATTGGTTAGAGTCGAGATGAGATTAATTGTTATTAATCAAATATGATAAGTCCCATTATCCATATAGCCTAAATTATAACCAGACGCAAAATTTTGAATTGACTCTTCGAAGTGCGAGCAATTTGAAAATTTGAGTTAGGCGCTTGGGAAGCGACTAGACTAGGGTTTGCATGACAAGATAATCAGACGTACACTCACTAGGTGCGATAGTCTGTCGTGGCATGTTATTTTAATAGTCAGGTGTGATATTTCAAAGTTGGCTATTTGAAAAGCGAGCAATTTAAAAATTCGAGTTAGTCACTAGAGGAGTGACTGAACTAAGATCTGTATGGCGTGACCAAGAGATATGGCTCCCAAAAAAGTGAGACTATCTGCCCTTATATGTTATTAGTTTCATGTGATTAGCAATCAATTTTAACAGGTGAAAGAATGGATCCCTGCTTCTTCATCGTGTTAGTTTTATAAGAACAAGGATTAGTTTCCTTAGTTCTTAGTGCCGTTTGTGACTTTTGATTATGTTACAAAGAGAAGGATTAATGTTGCTACTTTGATTTCGTTTCCTAAAGTCTGGACTATGAGACTATACGGGGTGATTATATGAAAGCAGTTTATCTGGATCTGAATAACATAAGGGCAAAAGGAAGACAACTTGGTTTTCACCGAGCTATGCACTTATAGCATGCAATTATAATGCTTTGAGTATTGATATAATTATAAATGAAAAAGAAAACCTAGATTAGTTCTAAAGGGGTTAAGTATGGCTCCTTGAAGGATCAGAGGTACTTAATTGGTGAAATCGAAGTTGGTTTGGGGTACTATGAGTTTATTGGGTTGTAGTCTCTGTGCAAACACTAATCGGTTTGACATAGAGCTCACATATTGTAATTTTTTATGAAAGGGTAGGTGTGTCTCTATTTTGGCCTTGACGAGTTTGATTTAGAGCTCTCGAATTGCAGGTAAACTCAACAAACACACAGTTCGTTGGCTATGAAGTTGGCACATTCAATAGCATGAGCATAGGTAACATTTTGGTTATAACGTCTGTAACACCCCCATGAATCCTCGTACTGACTACAGGCGACCTCGTGCATTAATGTACAACTTTATTCTTACTAACCACAACATTATGTAATAATATGTTGCTAAAAACTCAATAAATTTAAACTTTATAATATTTCTTTGAACTTTGCCTCAAAATCAAAATCTTTACATTGATCTTACAAACCCAGATCATTTATAAATCATGACCTAGTGTATTACAATTATTGTAAGTATACAAAAGCTCATATTTAAACAATAAATCACTATGACTATTTGTCGATTCCTCTTAACTAACCGAATTCACAATTATTAGTACTCGTCTTAAAGTATAATTTCCTTTTACTACTATTACAAGGTCTTAATTCAAGAATAATACAAAGCTGTAATTATCCCAACATATTAGATCAAGAGATTTAAACAATTATAACAACAAGGTTTTATAACTCAAAAATAACTTCAATCATTTACTTTGCGTTTACCGAGATTTTCAAATTCCTTGCACCTCGCTGAAAATGTTTGATTATAGCAAGAGTGAGCATGATGACTCAGCAAGTCTAACAGTTATCATACAACACGTAGTTCATATTTAAATCACGTTTCATGCTCAATGCTTCGCATTTTATATTGGCATCATGTTTCCAATGCTTTGTATTTATTTAATTACTTCAAGCTTATAATGCATCTCAATATTTACAAGTTATATAATTCATATAACACACTGAATTTCATAATATCAATTGTATATCAACTATTCATATCATATGACTGTTCGAATGCATATTTAAAATCAATTCGCATGTACAATAAGTGCACACATAACAGTTTATACATATAGTAACAGGTTTGCAAGAACATCACATAGTACTGAAAAACTTGCCTGATATGCATATTGACTTGAGCTACTACTCTGCATCTGCGTCCATCAGTAACGCTCACACAATTTACATTACTTCATTTGAAAGACCTAATTTCAAATAGGTTTATCTTTTAATTAGTAAAACACATAGAAATTCCTATATCATTCTCAAATAAATTGACACTTAAACACATAATTTTTTATTTAAAAAAAATTATAAGACAATATTATCACCATCGGATAATATTTTAGTTACCAACCCGTATTATTATACACCTAATAATACCTCAACCACTTACTAATGTTATTAAGTATTTAACAACATCTTAATTAGTTATTAATATTATTAATCTTTTAATAATATTTAAACCCTTACAATTATCATAAATCATTTAATAATAATCTAATCTTTCAATAATATTTAAATACTTAAACAATTAAATAAAAATTATTTAATCACTTTATCATTTCCTTAATTCCTTCACTTTATTTATTTAATATTAGTTAAGTAAATAATTAATTTAATTAACTTTACTTATTATTTATTATTACATAAACAATTACCTTATCTTCCTTTAATTATTATTTAATATTATTTAAATAATTAATTAATTAATTATCCTAATTTATTATTTAATATTAATTAAATTAATAAATAATTTTTTTATTAACTTTATCTCTGTTTAATTATTATTTAATATCATTTGAATAATAATTAATTAACTAATTATCTGTATTCATTATGCAATATTAATTAAATAATAAATAATTATCTTATTAACTTTATATCCTATTTTATTTATTATTTAATAATAAATAATTAGTTATTATCTTTATTTACTTTAATTATTATTTAATATCAATTAAATAACAATTAATCATAATAATGACTTTTATTTACTTTATTTATTATTTATTATATAAATAATAAATAATTAATAAACTTGGGTCTCAAATTAAATATATAATTTTTTAAAACATTTTTGACCTATTTAAAACGACCCGTTTTAAAAGACCGACCTGGAAAAAGTTATTTTTCAAAAAACATGGACCAGGACCCCGACCCTTGTCCTACAAAAACATTTTTTAGGGTTTCGACAGTCTGACCCCCGCTCACTCTGATGGCCATAACTTTCTCATTTTTTAACCTTTTTGAGTGATTTAATATTCATGCGTCTATAACTTCTTCCTCTACAACCTCTATTTAGATCAAACCTTCAAATTTTAAATGAAAATTAACTCAAAATAGCTCACAAGGACAAAGTAAAAACTAATTTCACAAATCTTAGATTCAATTACATCAAACTTTATGCCACAGGCATTATTTTTCTAGACCATCATATTTTATGACTCTATAACATTGTAATATATAATATACATTTTCAAAATAGATTATACAATTGAGTTTCATAGTTTAGAAAATTATTATAGCATCTAGATTTTTTTTTATCTTTAAAAACCATTCATAAAAACATATTTTTCTTCTTGAATCATTAGAAATTCATTTCAACTTCCTTTTTGTTCACTCAAAATAGGTTACACATGGATTTACACATAAAACGTGTGGATCCATGAATCACCCAACCAAAGTTGGTTTTCATAAACACATAGCTACTAAATCTAGGGTTTATCTTATCAAAACTCCATTTTAACTCATCTTACTAATAAAAGTGATTTACACACAAAATCACTAACATAACTTCCTTATACCATCAGAATCACCATGTTACACCATTAATCTAAATCTCTTACCACAAAAATGGAAGACAACAACCAAAACATAATAAAAAAACTGGGATTTTAAGAAATACTTTTGAACCTCATGAGTTCTTCTTTTTTTGAATAGATCTTTTATATGGCTTGATCCTCTTTCTCATTCCTTGTGAGATCCAACAATGGCTAGCTCATCTTTAGTTATTCCTCTCAAGCTTTGCTAAGCTTTTCTCTCTAGAGCTATCTCTTTCTTTTCTTTTTCTCTCTAGCTTTTCTTTTCCCTAACCCTTGGTGAAATAATGACAAATGAAATGCTTTGAGAAAGTTGTGATAGTATATTGCTATTAGCTAAAATGTATACTTACATCTAGTGTAAGTATACAACTACACTCCCTTTATCAATAGGCATATTAGCTTGGCAATTTTTTTCCTTACTTCTCTTAATGCTACAAAGCTTTCAAGGGAAGCTTCACACTCCCCCAATTTCTCCTTGGTCCAACAGAAATTTGGGGCCCACATGACCTCAAAAATCTTATTTTTTCTTTTCTTTTTAATACCTTAATTAAGTGTGTGTGTGTGTGTGTGTGTGTGTGTGTGTGTGTGTGTGTGTGTGTGTATCACTATATATGGGGCTAGTGTTTGAGCTTATAGTAAACAAAATATTGAGCTTTTTCAATTAATTTGTTTGGGCTCCCACTTTACATCCAATTGGCTACTAGATTAATTCCTATAGGGCTCCCAACAATTAAATCCATTGGACTCAAGGTTGGGCTACCATAATTAATTCATTGGGCTTGGAAGTAATTTCATTATTGGACTTCTCTATACATACATTAGGCCTCTAATTAATTTAAGTTGGGCCAACTAACACAAACTACACTAATTTGGTCATAAACAAAAATGTGAATTAGGGTTTGGGCTAATTAATACAAGTTTCACCCCAAGGTCAAACTTGTAATTAATCTTCATCAACCAAGGGTAAAATGGTCTCTAGGTGATTATTAGGGCATCAAAGTCATTACAAAATATTCTAGGACAAAATGATCATATCACATTTTCTCTAAACTTCCTATAAATGGAAACTTTCCTATATTGATAATTGTTGAAATCTTGTTTCGATCTATTCTTTATATATATATATATATATATATATATATATATATATATATATATATATTAGATTTGATGGGCATTCGTATGCTCATTCTTGCAAATATCTTTCTAAATTTCAGCAAAGGAAGTATAATGGAAATATCCGACGGTAAAGAGATTGATGAAGAGATAATTTATTATCGTCTTCATATTGTATAGTGAAATTTTAAATCTATATGACTTTTGTAATTGAAATTGTAGAAATTGAGATCCTAGAAATTGTAACACGATTCAAATTAATAACATTGCGAGTTTTATAGAAACTTATTGCATAATTTACTTTTAAGTTAATAAATGTTATGAATGAGGTTGCACAAGTCAGCACGAAATCTGACCGAGCAAATAGGTGAATTTTGGGGCGTGACAGAAGAAGGTAATTTAGGGGTTGGAAAAGAGTTCATTGAAAAGGTTCACATTGTATACATGGCGAACAAAAGTTATGAACAACCAGAGTTTGTTAGAGATTCACAGCATAAGACTTTTCTAAAAACTCTTGGAAATAAAGAAGTTGAGCTACAATCAACCTTATATAGTTACGTTCATGGGTTTTCGAGTTTCGCTATGTTACTTAATCGGTCTCAATTGAAACTACTTTTAAATTTTTTAAGAGCTATTTGTGTAGTACTTGATAAAAATTTTAGAGACATGATCGAAGTTCTGGAATTTATTGGAACAAAACCTCAATTGTTAAAAGGAAATCTTTCATTAGGTCTGCCAAAACGTTGGGTATAACGTTAGGTATATCGTTGGGGTCTTGGGTATTGGAAGATTGTCAAAATCCAAAAACTATATAGAGAATACATTGAAGCTTAGATATGAGGTGTGCAACTATTTCTTAAGTGGGAAAATTGGGAATGCATATAAAGCCATTGTTATTGTTGTTAAACTTTATAACCAGATTTCAAAACCAACTCAAAAGGGAGAAATTTGCTGGATATTTTCAAAACTTGTTATACCAAGAGGGATTGATCATTACACACACTTGGTCATAGGGTACATGGGTACTGCAACCATTACTGAAATCGACTACTTTAGTGGTCTGGCTGTTACATTAGCGGGTGGAACAACTATGCATATTGATTTTGTTATTCCTATAAATGGGAGTTTATCTGCTAGATTTAAAGCTTATATGGGAAAAACAAAGAGGTCTTGCATGGATTATGGTTTCCATATGGTAATTACAAAATGGAATGATGCCGTTCCAAATTAGATGGAAATTATAGAAAAAGAAAAAGAAAATGGAGATATTTGAAGGGCTAAAACGAATTATTGAACTTGGCATCACGGATCCAGAGGGACCTGTTCTTTTAAAGCCTCCAATGTTGGAAGTAGAGGCTATGACGCTCCCAAATTCGTGTCCCTTGAATCTCGAATTTGGTTCTCCACTGTACAACATTTTTCTTATTGTTCATGACTTACAACAATATTATAATTGCTAAATAACCATTTGTTTAAAACTTACAACATCTCTTTCTATTCCAGAATCGTAAGCTTTACATAAATTTTATTCAACTCATATCATATATATCATAATCTAGTTCATTACAAAGGGTATGTTTTTATCTATACAATCTTTCTTTAGCCCTCCTTGTATTTCAATAATACAAGTGTCTAACATATACAAATGTTTTACTAACAATTAATAGGTTTTCTAACCTACAACGTTACAACATATTATACCCTTCTAGGGTTACAACAAGATACAATATAATTCTAATCAGTAAGTTTTATTGTCAAAACTTAACTCCAACGACTTCAAATCGAAACCTTTTTCCTTTCGTTTGCCAATACAGGAATTTTTTTTGCTTCTCGGACTTCTCTGAAAATGTGTTTTAAAGCAAAAGTGAGCACGGCGGCTCAACAAGTTTAACAGTTACACATAACACATTATCTGTTTCACATGTTATATATACTCTGTATTTTATACCTATATCATGTTTTTCATGATTTTTATTTTATGAATGCTTCATATTTCTTATACATCACATATAATACACAACTAGCCTCTATCAAATTATGCTTCTATGTCGTACATACTTCACATGTAATCATATTTCACATATACTCAAACTTATTGGCTTCACATAACACAAATAACATCAATATATCTTCATATTAACCATTTAATATCACATTATAGCATAACAATGCACATAGAAACAAGTTCTGAAAAACTTGTCCGATTTGCTTATACCGTTTACGCTTGTTTATGTTCTTCGTATAACCTACATACGTTTATGAGATCGACATAAATATTAGTCATAATAAGACTTATTATATTAGTTTACTATAACTAATTTTTAACCATTACCCTAACTTCGACTTTTTAACATTTATGATAACTAATTTTTAAAACTTATTTACTTCATAACCCATCCGTACCAACTCGGAATTAACTTATCTTTAAATAGTAACCTATGTATAATATGATCTAACTACTCCAATAGGTGGCATAAATCTCAAAATTCTCGGACTCTAAAAGTCCGTTTTAAGGCCCTAAACCTGAGGGCCTTCTAGTCTTAAAGATTGTTGGACCCCGGCTTGCTTTAATGGTCATAATTTCTTCATTTCTAAATCTTTTTGGGTGATTCAAAAGCCCATGTGTTCGTAACTTCCTCCTCTACAACTTCTCTTCAGGTAAAACCACCCAGATCCAATCCGAAGTGGACTGAATTCGCTCATAAAAATAATATGTAAACTAACTTTATGTTTTTATGCTTTTATTACCAAACCATAACATGACATGCATTGTTTGGATAGTTTTGTTAGAGTTCATGCCCTAGATGCCAATTATTTGATGTAATTGCTTAATATTTTTTTATATTATATTTGATTGAATAAATGAATTATTTTATTATGATTTTATTTACTGCGTTATATAAATGTTAACATAATAAAATTCCTTAGAATAGTGATACGAATTATATAGCTTCAATTATGTGACTTGAACATGAGATTATATAATTACAATTAGTATCATTGCTCTTAAATGTCCCTAGTCGAGTATCATTGTTAATGGGACAACAATGATGCATTGAGACTAGTATGTGGATTGACTGATGGCCAAATCTCTTTGGTCATAAATATATGAGATATTGAGTCAATGCATAGGTACATGTTAGAGAACAATGTACTGGACTAACCCACCATGATAATTCTACGTGGAGCATTATGCAAAGTGTCATAAGAAATTCTCATAGTGACAATGATGTAATGATCCTCCGACCTGAAATCACTATATTATTACACTAGAATTTATGTACTTTGATATCATTAAAGGTCACCTTTAATAGGGTGGACAATAAATGTGATTATTGGGTACATCATGAATCGTGTGAGGAATATGAGTGATCTAGATGGAATTTAATCCTCCTATATATTAGGGGTGATATCCATAGGCCTCTTAATTGAGTAGGACTATGAAATGCATGGTCATGCTCAAATAGTGATTTGTTTCATATAGTCTACTCATTGATCAAGAAAACTCAGATTAAATTATGAAGAGTATGACACATTCCATGTCTCGAGTTTAATCTAGGATGTTAAGGTTAAAAGGATTAAATTACATCGAAACATTGGTCACGAAAAGGTTGCATCGAATCACCGATCTTATTATTATTTCGGTAGCAGTGATGTATTACTAGATGCCTCTCATTGTTTATAATTTTATAATATGATTTTAAAATTATTGCCAACATAATAATAACATATAGGTTCACACACTTAGAATGTATTTAAAAGATAATTAATTTAAATTATAAGTATTTAAATATGTAAATATGATTGATAGTATTTAAATTATGAATTTAAATTAATAAGATAATTTGTATATATATATATATAAATTCGGATTTTATTTTTCTATTTATTTTAGGTTTTGGTTAATTCCTATTAACTACTATATATACATGATATATCAGTAGTTTTTAGCACGTAAGGAATAACTAAAAACACTAGCAGCTTTCAGAAATAGGTTAGAGAGAAAAATAGTTCAGAATTCCTGATCTTGGTGGCTAGTACCGCGGCTCCCTATTTGATGCAGATCGTGTGACGATTCGTGAAGCGTTCGTGTAGATACCGTAGAAACATAATCGTTGAATTGCGTTAAAGATTCAAAGCGTTCCAGAATTCTCAATCGTCTCCATCGTCTCCATTCAAGCACGACTAATCGGTAAAACAAATCTAAACGCATGGATCCTATTTTAGGGTTTCAGAATATTTTTTTTTTTAAATTCCGCTGCTTTAATGTGTCGAAACCCTACAAGTTTATCATGTCAAATGACTTCCTAACCTTGTAATATGTAACACGACTTATAAATGTTTTAAATATTTGAAAGCATAAGTTCTAAATCTAAGATTTTCATTATGACATTAACAATAAACTAAAGTTTTAAGGAAAAAAAAACTTTTAAACCTTTAAAAGAAGATCTTCTTAGATGCTAGACATAGTGGCTAGATTCCTTCTTTCTTCTTCTTCTTTTCCTTCTACTAATACCCGAAATGGGTTTCTCATTCCTTAGTTTTCTCTCAAATGCTCTCTAACATTTCTTTCTCTAACGATCTCTACACTTATACTGGTGAATAAACAAATGAACAAAACATTTATTAGCACCTTGGTCCCTTTTATTTATAGAACTTTGGTAATCACCCTAAGTCCTCTTAATAAACTAACATAGGTGAATTAAAGTCTTAATCCATGTTTACTATCGTAGTGAATGACTACTTGATTGACTTGGTGATTGACTAGATGATTGACTACAATAAATAACAATCATCAAGATAACTTAAAAGCAGCCTCTTGAGTGTAAAAGAAGCAAGATAAAAGCTACAAGCCAACTCTCCTCCCATCTATTAACATCATATGGTTAACTCTCTACACTTAAGTGACCTAGGTTAACTCAACTTCCAACAATGGTCCAAGTTTATCATATTTACAAATATACATGTCTACACATTAACCACCAATTAACCCAAATAGGGTTAATACTCTACAACCATATATATATATATATATATATATATATCCAATATCACTAACATTTCTTGTACAAATCAAATCCTAGATCTACTTTTTTAGAAAATGCAATATGGTGATTGACTATCATTTGACGTAATTAATTGATTGACTAACTTGAATGACACTTGATTGACTAGGGTTGGTGGGAGTGGTTGAACAACTTTGTTCATTGAGTAAACTTAAAGCAACATGAAAGCTAACATTTTTTCTCTCTCTTGCTATCATACTACTAGTATACTTGCATTATCATTACATATAAATTGTATATCTATATTTACACCAATAAACTTAAACATGGTTAACTCTTATATCTCCACAAGACTTATGGTTATATTATTTTCACATCCTTGATCAATTCTCATCTGATTTATATATCTACATATCTATATTACTCTTACCAATTAACCCAAATAGGGTTAACCTTTCTTAACAATTAACTCATTTAAAGTTAACTATCTACAAATTCACCAATGCTTAAAAATTCTCCTAATACATTGACCAATACATGACCTTTAAATGTTTGGGCTTCTAATTTTACTTCTATTGGGCTCCTCATAATTCTTTTATATTGGACCCTTCATTTAAATTAATTGGGCTACCCAACACTAATAATACATCTCTCATATCTTGGGCTAGGTAATTCATTCAATTGGACTACCACACCATTCATACAATACTTGCCAACATAATTTAATTGGACTTATATTAGTTACTTCTTGGACAATCAATTAACATAATACTTAAGCTTATTATTTAATTACTCACATTCATGCAATTATTCTCATATTGGGCTAACTTAGTAAATTCATTTATTTCATTGGACTCCCATTAATTATAATCAGTTGGGTTAGTCTACTAGTCCTAATTAAATTATTTGGACTTTTCATTTATTTATAAATAAATATACATATACATACCTATATATGTATATACACCAATATATATATATATATATATATATATATATATACACGTTGATTTATTTAGCCAACTCATTAATCATCCTTTTGGTCATTGGGCTCATTATTTATATTTATTTACCTTGCCATAGTAATTTACTTGGGTCATATTCATTCTCTACAACCCTTGATAACATTATAGCACATTGGGCCTACTCACTTATATTCATTGGACTACATGATTAATAACCATATTTCTTTCAAATATTATTACAAGTTGGGCTCCTCACATAATTCTCTTAGGCTAGTCTACTAATATATAATTAAATTACCTGGTCTCTTCATGAGACTTAATCCATAAATTTATTTGGACCTCTTTATAATTACCAACAAGATTTAAAACAATTAGAATATTGGGCTTGTTTTAATCCATTATTGAACTTTATACTACAACTTGATAATTAAGTTAATTACTTAATTAATTAACTTCTTAATATTTTCATTCTAGACAATCATTCTAACTTTTCTATTTACTATCATAACTTTAACTCATAACTTATATAATTAACCTAATTAATTATATTTCATAACGTTCCTTCTTGTTCCATATTAAAACTAATTAATTTATTAATTTTATTGAGTATTAATTTACTCATATTCTTATTTGGTTAAAAAACACAACTTTAGATATATATGTATCTATATAACCACCTTCACTTCTTAATTGAATTTATTTTCTTAAAAAATCTTCCACATGCATTATTATAGTATTCTCACATAAACTCTTTCGTTAAACAATCTTATCAATTTTTAAATGTATTATATTACCTTACATTTATTATACTTTCAAGTATACATATTAATCACTTATAGGTTTTAAATTTTATAACCCATATTTCTCACATTTAATCTCTAAAAAATAAATTATGTTACAAATATTTACTCATTTTCTATACATCTCACTTCTCCAATTCAAAGTTTTAAACCTTAACCTTCCTTTAATCATTTATGATCTTATTTATAAGTATTGTAAATATCCGGGGTATTATAGAGGCAACTACTAGGGCTATTCGTTTGGCATATTTTGTTAACATACCTCTAAATGTTGTTCATTTTATGAGTTGTAATATCTCAAAATTTCAAACAAAGAAATAAAATTAATAAATGAGAAGTAAAAAAAATTCAAATTTAATTTCAAAAAGTAATTTTGGGAAATGGATTGCACCGTTGCGTTCGGAACGTCGAAATTAGTAAGTAAGGACTGTAAACACGATATGGGTTCGAGGTTGACTTTTTTTTGTCAAAGTCAACAGTTGACATTTAAGAATAAAAAGTCAAACTTGGAGTTCAAAGAGTAATTTGAATAAATGAATGTCACCACGACGTCGAAATTAATAAGAAATGACTATAAACATGAAAATTTGAGTTTTTAAGTCAAAAATTCAACAACAGGATTTAAGCACATAAATTGAGGCAACAAGGTAGGGCTCGGAAGGGGTTGGAACCTGTTGGAGACTGCTGGAATTTAGCGCATGGGATAAGGACTTGGTAGTTTAGACATTTTGACTAACCAAAATATTTGAATTTTAAAACTTATCAAATATGTTTTATAAAATGGAAATAAAAAACAAGTAAATCACTCCAATTCCACCCCCTATCTCACGGTAGTTTGCTGGTGAGAGGAGAGAGAAAGCCCAATCATGGAGAGGAAGAGGAGGAAATGAAAGTTAAGCCAAGAGGAAGAATAAGGAACCAAGAGAGGTAACTCAAAAACCCTAAGTTAAATTTTAATTATTTCTTTTGATTTTCATATTTAGATACTAAGTTTTATGGATTGTATGCAAAGAGGACATGATTATGTATGTATGTGATGAATTAAATTTGTATAAACATTAATCAAATAAGAGGAATCAAGCAATCAAATGAAGAACGAAAATATGAAATTTTGGTTTAAGGACTGTTTTTGTAACTAGCAATACCTTTTGTATATTTTGAGTTTTTGAGCTATTGCAAATCGAAGATTTGTAAGTTAAATACACGTAGGGAAAAGAATTGACTCAAAACTCTTTATAGATTGTCTGTAACATTTATGGGAAATGAGCTAGGAGAGGCTGCCAGAAAAATTGGCAGACAGTTTTTGAGGGACTGATTACATGATTTTTCTATTCTGATGGGAGCAAAATTTGGGTATCAAATGCAAATAAAAGTTGTAGATACGGAAGTCAACTACGCGTGGACATAAGAATCACTCAAAAAACTCCTTGTAGATTATTTGTTATGATTTTTCTAGTGAGACAGGGTAAGGCTGAAAACTAAAATAGTGCCGTTTCTATCTGGGCTTTTCTGAGGCTTATGTAAGGTTTTGTGTATGGAATCCATATATGCTACCAAAAGAAAAGTTGTAGTCCCAGAAGTTAGGAAAATAACCCCAGTGGTTTCATTGAATTTCACTGAATATATGAATTGTTATGATTTTTCAAGTAAGACTAGGTAGATTTTGGAATGTTCTGAACTAGATAAGAAAAACATACAATCTGATTTGTTTGAAGAAGGGCTAAAGTCAGGGTTTAGATAAAGTTAAAGTAGACTGTGTAAACTTTAATTTAGTGTAAGAATGAACAAAAACGAATAAGTAGCGAAGGAGTTATGATTAAACGAATTCGTTAATAATTAAAATAGTTAAAACGAGTTTTGTAGTTCATTTTGAAATGAAACTTGAAAAAATGATATCTTTTAAAATAAAATAACATATTTTAACGCGAAGAATTTTTTTTTCATGATTTTGGTGATTTTTGAGTTATATTTTGAATGATAAAGAAATTAAGAGAGATGTTAGAATTTAGTTACGGGAAGTAAATTAATGAAAGTAAATGCTACTATAGAAAAATTAATTTGTTGATGAAATATATTTTATAATGTTGTAGAAAAATTTAGTTACTGAAAGAAAATTAATGAAAGTAAATGCTATTATACAAAAAATAATTTGTTGAAGAAATATATTCTATAATGCTATTATAGTAAATTCTAGAATTTGTTGATGTTATAGTGTGTAACATATTCTATAATGTTATAGAATTTGTATTTTCCTTAAACATTTGAGCCTTTATTCATTTTGGAATTCGAAAAATATGTATTAAGCAGTTTACGATAATTATTTGATTAATTTGTTCAGTTCGAGGCTTCTAATTAATACAGATATCCCAGAGGTTGTTGATTTCAATAATAGGTATATTACATTCTTCTGTTTACCCTTATTAATTTCTTATTGTTGAAAATTTAATTATTTTTATTTACACCGCACTTTTGTTTGCCTGAATAACAGTCTTTCAGTTGAAAAAAATTATTCATTTGCATTAAGTCATATGTCTAGCCATAGCACAAATTCAATTATAGATGAATTCCTCCATAACTGTGAAAGGAAAACTCTTAATGAGATACGGGATGCAACAGAGGTAAAACAATTGTTGCAACACCTTTCTTTTGTCATCATATAAACTACATTTTAAATGTATTGTTATCTTAATTTCTTTTGTTGTTTTTCTATGGATCAATCTAGGAGTCAACATGTGTCGTACTTGCTATTATTCTTTGCATAGAAATCGCATACAATTGGTTTTACAATTCTTACAGAAAATGCCTAAAAAAAATGACAGTGGAAAATATTGTTGTGATTAATGTTGTGACTATGTGAAGTATGTCATAGCAAGGTATTGTAATCCAAATATTTTCTTATGGGGTATATTACACAAATACTTTGACACTAATTTTCTAACTTGGTAAATCTATTTTTTAAAATAGATTCAAAGTTCAAGTTAAAATAATGGATGATACAGCCAGTTAGTCATGCACAATAGGCCGACTTGGCCTGGTCTGGCCTATGTCTGTCAGGCCTTGGCCATTGACCAAGTTGAGTCGGGCCTTTGACTTTCGACCAGCAGACCAGGTCAGGTCGAGCCAGGCTTGGTGCTTGAAAAGGGAGCCTGCAGGCCAGCCCGGTCCGATCCGATCCGATCCGATCCATTCAATTTATTTTTTAATAATTTTAAATACTATAAAAATACCAATTAAAATTTTAAACTTAATTGATGTATTAATTAAAAGTAATGTATTATAACTTACAAATTACAATAATGAATAAAAATATTGCGCAATTTTAAAGTTATTGTATTTTTTTATACTAACATTAATAAAAAAATAAAAAATTATG
This sequence comes from Hedera helix, assembly GCA_947179155.2. Lineage (NCBI taxonomy): Eukaryota > Viridiplantae > Streptophyta > Magnoliopsida > Apiales > Araliaceae > Hedera > Hedera helix. The sequence goes on along the minus strand of OX359277.1, from coordinate 29,398,692 downwards.
AAAAGTATCTTTTTTTATTATTATTATTTTATAAATGACTTTCTAGTTTTTACGCTAAATATTTATTAAAATGAAGATGTAATTAAAGATCTACAAAAAGTGTAGGTTACTAGCAAGGAAAATCTGTATATATATTACACTACCCAATGTGTTTTTTTGAATTTCTTTATTCATATATAAACAACATACATGAATGAACGTATTGAAAAATGCCAATTTTATTTAGTTTATTGAATGAGTTGTCGCAAAGAGAAAGTTTTCGTCTATAGTGGGAGAATTGAAGTAGCAAAGAAAGAAAACTGACAGGTCGAGCCGGGCTTTGGGTGAACCAGGTCAGGTCTCAGGCCAAGCCAGGCTTGTTGGCAGGTCAAGCCAAGCCAGATCTGAGCCCAAAAAATGTGGCTTGTTCGTGGCCTCTAGGCCGACCCAAGCTGGACCATACCTTGGCCAGGCCGGGTTGCAAGCCACATGCCATTTGGGCACCATTACATCCAGTGCATCTTTTGTTCTGTTTGATAAAGAAGCCCAACAAGTAATAGGAAAATCAGCTTATGAACTAAGGGATCACTTACTTAAGGTAAATTTTTAATTTAACTTTTATTAAATAATTATTGTATATAATTGCTTTTAACTCAAAAAAAATGTGTTAAAGAGTGACGACTCGGACTGTTTTTCGAATGAGCTCAATTTATTGTTGCATAAGAGGTTTTTTTTCAAAATAAAAATACCATCTTATAATTTGAAGGCAAATTATGCGACATTCGTAGTTGCTAGAATGACTGACGATAAAAAAACAAATTGACGCTTACCCAAACTTATGTGATGGAACTTAAATATTATTATCACGCGTACTTATTATCACATATATTTTACTTATTTTAAAAATTATAAATATAATTGATATCAAAATTATTTGCCTATATTTCTATAATTTATTCTTCATATTTTGAAGCATCAACTTGGAATATTATTAGTATATGTATTGAGTATTATTATTGCTATTACTACTTCTCTAGACCGTTTTGGACTCTTTGTATTCTTTTACTGGGATGTGACCAGAGATTGAGACTTGAGGTATGCCGTTTTAACCAACTTTTTATCGTCGTATAAATATGAAATGTCGTGTTTTTAATTGACACCTGATGACTAATTCACTCACTTATGAGTTCCTTTTTATTTTTTAGCAACACTACATTAACCCTATCTCTCATTCCCTTTCAAGCTGCATTTTTTTTTATATATATTTTGTTGATTGTACATATGTTTACATGCACTTTAGTTTAAGTGTTTTTTCTAAATGGGCTTTAGCCTTTAGCTATAGCTAATATTTGGATGCACGTTTAAAACTGCAAACTAGGCAAAAATAGGGAATTGTTTATTTTGCTAGAGCATTGATGTATTACTTTGATTTAATAGTATTATGTGACCTACTATGTGGCCTAGCAAGTGTTCTTTATATGATCTTTTTGCTGATTATCAAGTATTTTTTGACAAAACTGAATGATTATATAATTGTATACAAGGAGCGAAATTATATGAGTTACTTTGTTATATATTTATCTGCTAAATTTTCATTTTATATATATACCACAACCTTATTATATTTTAATTTATTAAACTCATATATAAATTTATAATCAACAAAATGAATAATCCCGCCGCAAAGCGCGGATTTGTATCTAGTTAAATATTAGGATGTAGCTCATAAGATGGATGAGTCTATCTTAGGTTGTACTTGATAAAATTAAATGTTAAAATTTGAAGAGTTTAGATATTTGAATAATGTAAAGCATTTGTCTAGAATTATATCTAAATGAAGAAATACTGTTTGATAATTATTTTTTTTTAAATATCTGAATAATAGTATTTTGCCATTTTAATCATCTGAGTTGTCTAAAAAATGTATTTGATAATTTTAAATATACAGTAGAATAAAGAAAAGAAGGAATTATATTGTTAAAAACATTTATATAAAAATAGTCATATGTTATAGTGAATAAATATTAAACAAATAACTTTAAAAAAAATAGCAACAATGCATAATATGATGACTATTACATTAGATAAAAAAAAATGTATCAAGTGTAATAGAACAACAACATAATGCAATATTTCAAAGAAGAATTATACTTTCTCCGTTTCAAAATATAAAATTATTATTGATTTTTTAAAGTCAATTTAAAATATTTTCAAACTCATAATTAACATAAATTTCTTTGATTTTAGTTCATACAATGATGAATATTGAAAAATATCAACAACAAAAAAATAATACTTATTGTAAGATTTATTGATTAATAATTTTTAGTCATTCTAATTTTAATTTTAAAATATCTCAAATTGACTTTTCAAATATCAATAACGATCTTAGAATTTGAAATGGAGGAAGCATAATATTATTGAAGCTATTTTTGTCCATAAATTTAAATTTTTTAGTAAGATGCAACTCTTAATAATTTAGACTCGGAGGCAACTAGCGAGTTAGAGGCACTAAGAGGAATACTTCTTTTTTTACCAAATAAGTTCAGCCTCCTAATGAATTAGATAGATGGCTTTTAAGAGACTTTAAGATATAATCAAACACCACCTTAGACTCATATTTCTAGCCTAAAATGACCATCAAATTAGTTACAACACCATTGCACCTTGTGAGAAAGGCTCACATTGTCTAGTTGTCCTGTGAAAATGAAATTTAAACCAACATCCTCATGTTTTTTTAATGATATTTGTACTAATTATTATTCTATTAAATTAAAAGAAACTTGAAAACTAATATTAAGTATACTACTTATATTTCTATTTACCAATTAAATAAGAGATTATACATTATACTCCCTCCCAACCAAATTAAGAATCTCTTAGATCCTATTATATATATATATATATATATATATATATATATATATATATATATATATATATAGAGAGAGAGAGAGAGAGAGAGAGAGGAAAGATAATCTAAAACATGCCTTACCAAGTGCCTTAGATAAGTTTGGTTAATGCTACTTATATAGTTTTCTATAAAATTTAAAATTAATTTTTTTTATAAAACTCAAAATTACATCCTCTTGTTAAATAATTTTAGTCAAATATAACTAAAATATTTGTTGCCTAAATTGAAATAGTAATCTACACACAAGTATACGCGGCCCACAAGTAATAAAGTGATAAAGTCGTGTGTCGAACCCATAGGGAATTAATAATAATTGTTACCAAATACTAATTTAATATCAAATTAATTTTATTTAAACAAACGTAATTAATTTATAAAGTAAAACTAATTAAAATTACTAACTGAATTAAATTAATAAAAAGATTAAATCAAATTAAAAATAGTTAAAATCACAATTTTTTTCAATGTTTCATTTAAATCTCTTCACTTCTTTTTTAATTAATTAACTATATAGAATTGTTAACTAAGATTTCTTAACTATTTATTAACCTTTTTTAAGAATTAATAAAAAGATGTATTCTAATTAAGTTGCTATATTGCTATGCAAAATAACTTGAGATAAACTTATTAAGATCCAACTCTCAACAAAGTTACATGTGGCATATAGATATTTTTATCCTATGCACCATTATGCTACTCTTCCTATAAAGAATAAACAAATTCACATGTTATCATATCCGGATCTAATCCTAGAATTCCTTTTCCAATTACTTCTAAGATATCACAATTATTACGTAAATAATTATACATGAACGCACTAAATATGATAAAAAAAAACTCATATATAATCATTAATAATTAAAAAGAAAATAAATTAAATTAAACTACACATTAGATTCAATTGCAATCTCAATAATAAAAATTAGCTATCTACAAATAATTCAACATCTTAAAATTACAAAAATAAAAGAGAAAAAAAAAATCAAATCTGTGTTGATATCTATCTATCACTCGGATCACAATCTTTAATCTTCAAGCTCCGCCTTTAATTCTTGAATCATTCGCGTTGAATATTTGCTTCTAACTATGTTAAACTAATTCTATTCTAATATATGTTAATGTATGTCAATATCCTGAAAATAAGAGTTACATAGAGTATTTATAGGAGTAGAATGATAATCTTAAGCATTAGTGAAAAAGAAATCTAATTCAGAATCAAATTAGTCCAACACTCGCGAATAATCCCATTCTGGTAATTAATGCGCACGCTAAACATTCCCTTCACACACTTTGACCCGTCAACGACCGTCCGCTGCAACATGTGCGCATGGCGCACACTTTCCACAGCCACTGCCACAAACGGTGTCGTTTCGAGTTTTAAATGATAACAGTCATCCGTGCATTACGCGAATGTTGCCTGCTATTTCTATGCTCCCATACAGTGTCGTTTCTGCCCCGGTGCTAGTTTGCCTAAGTGTGCATGGCGCGCTCAGCTTGGTTCTATTTATTTACGATTATGCCACCGGCTTCTTGCAGAATTACACTTTTTGCCATCAGGTTGTTGTAGATTTTACAGATTTGTCATTCATTCTTTATTTCCTACAAAATAAAATATAAAATAATATAAAAATACTAAAAATAATAATAACACATACTAATAAATAAAATATCTAAAATACTAAAAATACTTTAAAACTCATGAATAATTAAGTCTAAAAATATATAATAAATAGGAATAAAATTCAATTATAAATATTATCTTAGATAACATATTTCCATATTTATATGAATAGGCATAGGCGGGCTGTAAATGGTAATCGAAAAATTCGTATTTGTCCGCATCAATATTAAAAAAAAAATCGGATGTTATTCGCATTCGAAAAAAAATGGATATATCCGTATTCGGTTTAAAGGTATCCGCAAATGAACGGATATGAATACGGATATAGGCATATTCGTATTCGTTTAACATCCTACCGTAATTATATCTACCAGATATCCAGGATTCGATATCCAAATTCGAATCAGTATCCGAATAACTTATATATATATATAATAAGCAAAATATTTTTTTAAAGTTACATCCCTTATATAATAATTAGTTTTCACTATTATATGAAAATTATTTTTGAAATATGTCATTTCATTTCTAAAAAATAGGAAATAACACTTTTATTATAATATTAATAAACTGAAATAAATTTATTTAAGTATAGTTAATAGATTTTTACTATTATAAAGTTAAAATATCTAAAATGTATCATTTAACAAGTGTTATAAATGTTATAAGTATCATTTAACAAGTATTACAATATAACTTTTGGATCATTTAACAAGTGTTATAAATGTTATAAATATCTTTTAAATGTTATAATTATAGATTATAAATATTCATACACACTACAGTATTATTTCAAATTAACACATAAAATGGACATCTATTTATTAATGGACATCTAAACATTAATAAGTAGAACATTCATTTTGAATTTAGAACTTCAAAAATAATAAAAACTTATTTGGATTGTAATTTAGAGCATTGATTATTGTATTTATTCAAAATAATTAAATTAACATTCATGCATTAATATGTATGACTTAAACTTTAAATTATGATTGGTTATGAGTAATTATTCAATTTTATTTTATTTTATTTTTTGGTAAATAATTTGAATGAATTTTATATTAGGTGACTGATAAACGAATTCAGATACTCAAATATTCAAATAATCTGTTTATTCGAATAAAATAAACGAAAACAGATATTATCCATATTCGGATATTATTTTGAATACCGGATATAAATAGTATTTTTAAAATCCATCGAATACCGAATACAGATACGGATAACGAATTAATTTTTCATATACGAATACGGATACTATTGTATTTGGATTCATTTATATCCGTTTACACTCCTAGGCATAGCTCAATAATTACCTGCATAAATCCTCTCAATAAGTTCAGACTACATTTGTATTGTTAGAAGACGACCTACTTTATTTTTTTATTTTTTGGGTACTTTAAGTCATTGTGTTATATGCAAATATTATTTGGAGATTTTATTAAAGATTCTCTTTTAATTTAATTGTAACCGTTATAAAAGAATGGTTATATTTACATTTTTTTTATAATAATATTTTTACAATGTAGCTCTCAATTAAATTAAAATTGAGTCTCATACTTGAGCAATTATAACTTGTAAAATTTTCAAATTTTTAGTAAAATTAACCTCCAAATAATGTTAGTTTTTAAATTTGATTTCCACTAATATATTGGTATTTTATGTTAAAATTAACTTATTGAAAAGACATGTAGCTATTATAAGAAAAAAAGGGATTATATTTACAATTTTATTTAAAAAAATAAATGTTTACAAAGTTTCTCTCATGTAAATGAAAATTGGGTCGCATACTTGAGCAATTATAATTTGTAAAATTTTCGTATTTTTAGTAGAACCTCCAAAATCTAAATAATTTTAGAGTCCTTAAATTTGATCTCCACTAATATATTCATCTTAATAATTAAAAATGGAGCCATGTTTATTTGTCATTTTTACGAATAAGCTTTATGGGTAAAATTTATAGGTAAGTCTAGAATTTTTCAATAATCCTTAAATTTGATCTCAACAAATATGTTAAAACATATAAATTTTATAAAAGGGCAATTATATTTATATTTTTAAAAATATTTTACAATATTGCTCTCATATAAATGAAATTTTGGGTCCCAATTTAAGAACTTATGATTTGTAAAAATTTCAAAATTTTTAATTGAATAAATAATCATTTCCGGTTAATAGTCCTACTAATTATTACCTCTTTTGAAATCAATTCGTAAAATTTTAAAATATAAAATTAATATAAATTCACCAAATAATTATAATAAACTGCTTAAAACATATATAAATTTAAATTATAAATTTTATTATTTTTAAAATTTACATAAATTACGTTAATTTTAAATTTATAATTTTAAAAATTAATAAAAAAATAGTCAGTCACGACACGAGGAAAAGAAAATGATGGAGTGAGCAGTCCACTACCAAATTAAGAGAAACTCCAAAACAAATTTGCTACTGCCACTAAACATTTATTATATTTATTGTCTATTTGACTTGTAATACGTACCCATTTCCATTTCACTGTCATCAACGATCACATTTTCCACATACATGCAATTCATCTCCATATAAATACAAGAAATCTTTCAAAAACAACAAATACAAACGTAATCTGATTATCGTAGCATTAATTCATACTCCTCAACTACTGTCCATTTTCCACCTCTTCATATGGGTCTTCTAAGCATTAATTTCAAATCCCTTGAATTTTTTGACCATTTTTCGAAGTCTTTAATTTTTCTATGTGGGATTTTGAAACGCTTGCATTTTTGGGTTTAAAGGGGCTGTTCTGAGATTCTTAAAAGTGGGTTCACATTTTCTTGAAAAGTAAAGCTTGCTTGTTGCATGTATTGAAAATGGCCAACTCATTTGCAAACCAGAACCAATCGCGTCGCCCTGCAAATGGGTCATTTTCCTACAACGGGAATCATCAGAACAACCGGAATTCTGTTCCGCCGGTGCGAAATCCGGCTGCCCTTCCGTGGTTCCGGTATAGGCCCGGAGTTCATGCGGTTTGGACTGCTGAAGAGGATGCAATTTTGGAGGAAAGTCTTGTAAAGTGAGTCACTTTTCACTTTTTTCTTTTTTTTTTCCCTAATAATAATAATAATAAATAAATAAATTGATTTGAAGTTTTGTGGAATGTGGAGTACGAATTTGAGTTCTTGGAATGAGTTTTTTTTTTATGGTTTTATCATTTATGAGCTTATGAATGTATTGATAGATCTTTGTTTTTTTTTGCTTTTGACTGTCTTGCTCTTTTTTTGGGAGGGATTTTGGTGTAAATTTAGTCATTTTGCTATGCATGGATTTAATTTGGGAGTTTTTAAATTTATAATGGTGAATAGAAATTAAATTTTAATGTAGTTATTTGTTCCTTTCAATTCCTTAATGTGGCAGAGTTGACAAATAAATAGTAACATTTATGATTTATTTTTTTTAAATCCAAATAGTTTAATTCATCTGCAAATAGGCTGGCATTCAATTTCCAAAATTTGAATTTTAATGCCTCAGATAGTGGTAATTTATTGTTGAAGTTTGGAGTACAAATTATTTCCTACACCTGTATAATTTCGAAACTGGATTCAGCTAATTCAGTATGCTCTCCAATATGACATTTCTGAGAGCCAATGAATTTGCTTATATGATAATTACATACTTCGTCAATGTTTTGCCGTGAAAAAGTTTTTTTGGGTTCTTCCTTCATTTAATTACTAGAGAAGACGGAAAATCTACAATTAAATTCAAAGCAGAAGTTTCCTGCATATAAGATAGAATTTGTTGTTCTTTCATTCTGTTTCCAAGTATGGTGATTAAATTACACAATTTCATAATGTTGAAGTATTTTAAGCTTTCAGTCATTTTTGCTTATGTTTTTCTTTTAATCATAAGATAATAAGATCTATTCATATTTCTTTTTATCTGAAAGATTTGTTAAGTACACTATTGAAATTTTATGATTTTTGGTGGCTTCATATATATCAACTGGGCCAAATTTGATACTTAATTTTAGATACAAAATGTTAAGATTCCAGAGTTGGTTTTTTGCATAGTTCAATTTTCACTATAAGCTCTGTACCAGTTTCTTCTGGTTTTAATTTAACATTTTGTCATCATTAGTGCCATGCATGTCTATTGCAGTTGAATAATATACTCTTGTAAAATATCCAACAGATTTGCATCTGATTGTAAGATAGTCCGTTACGCTAAGATATCTAGGATGTTAAAGAACAAGACAGTGCGAGATGTAGCGGTGCGCTGCATAATGCGGATGGTAAGTTCCAAACGTTTTCATGGCCTATTAATTCCGAGAGTTGTGCTTTCTGATGAATTATTATTGACCTTAGTTATGTGTACATAATTTATGTGGTTACTCAAATAGCAGCGTTAAAGTTTCGGTGTAAGCATTTCCAGTTGCTGTGGGCATGGTACTCAAGTGAGACGCAGGCAAATGAAATCAGTGGCTAGTGTATCTTTGGGAATCTCCTACTTTAAAGGATTTCTTTTTAAGGCTGCTTTGTTCAGAAGGATTGTTGTTGCTTTTTGCTAGTAGTAAACATTCAGTTCAATTAATAAGTTTATGGCTTCGTATTCGTGCAAACCTATGGTTGGAATATATTAGGAGTTTATTTATGACTTTTAAAAAGTTTATTAGCCCCCATTTATGGATTTCCATTTTGGATAATTGTTTGAGATATTTTGTGCTCATTATTGCATTGCCTTATCCCTGCTTAATGGTTTTGAAAAGTACATTGTGACCTCTCACTCCAAATTTGAATTAAAATACTTTACTAATTTACTTGATTTGCAACTTTATTGACACTCAAATTTCAGTTTTCCATTTTCGTCAACTCAACATTATTGTTCACAAGATCAGCCTTAAGTTAATTTGGAGTGCCTTTATATTTTATGGCAAAGCTCAACTTTACTGAATGAAGCCTTAAAGTTGATCACACATATCATCATTTGCCATGTTAATCTATCAAAAGCCATAACATTCGTATCTTTGCAGTTACATGTTCGCTTACCCCTTTACCCATACTGGGATTTTCAGTTTTGTTTTAAGTTTTTCTTCTCCTTTATCTTCTCTTAAGGCCCTAAGTCAAAACAGATCAGTCCTTTGTCAGTGTCTGAATAATGTTAACTATATAAGTTCTCACAGAAGCATTCTTTTCATTACTTACTGCCCTTGTTTGATATAAAATTCTCTAGGCATCTGAAACTCTGATATATATATATATATAATATGCCTTTGTTTCCTTTAAACTCCATTTCATTGACCCTCCTACAATTGCTTGTGAAACGTCTCCTCAAATAGTCCAAGATATTAATAAATGGTCCAACTGTCAATATACCTTCTCAAAATTATTGAAGTACAGCATTGGTAATTCCCAAATGTTAAGATATTTGCTCTAGAAAAATTTTCCCACTGGATCTCTAAGGAATGTGGGTCATATGTTGACCGAGAAGACTTGACTGAGAGGCCCAGCACTACAAAAGGCACCGAGAGGGTTGTTATCGACTCGCAAGGCTCAATAAGAGATTGTCAGATTGGACTGATAGCTAGAGATACACAGAAAACCGAAGAGGAGTGATTTCTTGTTAGGCCAACCCTCTCGGGCTAGATTGGTCAAGATAGTGGTGCCTGCTTGGCAACTAGGCAAGTGATCTGGGGGTGCTCCCAACTTCTGTAAATACTACTTCATTTGATATAAGATAGAGGAACTTTTGGAGACTTGAGAACTCTTTAGTATTACTTCTAAAAGCAATTCTTGCTTGTGCTCTCCCCTTTACAGTTACTTGATCGAGAGTCTATGTCCTCTTCAAACCCAACCCATTTCTCTAGGCGGAACCCGAACTTGTCATTCCTAACCTACACACTGTAAAAATGGAGCTATGATCTTTTTGGATGCTTATCAACAGAGGTACTTTTGTAACATGTCTCTAACATGCTTTCAGTGTATCCATATTCTCGCTCCTAGTCCTACAACTTTGCCTAGCTTGAAGTTAAGTAAAAAATCATAAACAAAAGACCTATGATCCTTGGATATCTTTGTCAAAAAGTCATAGTTCTAGCATAAAAAAGCCATTTGGTTATTATAGTCTAATTTCTAAAGCTTAAGTTGTTTGGATTTTCCAAAAATGTATATTTTGGTGTAACAAATGTTAATATGTTTTTTGATAAGTAAAACCAAATGTTAAAACAATTTGTCATAACCAAATGTATGCACTTGTTTGTATGTGTATGTTTGTGCATAGACACACTATGACGTATAGACACCTCCTAGAACCTTTGAGTTAATGTCGGGGTCGTCTTGGACACATGCACCCCCAAATATCACTTGGGCACAAATCCACGACATGCAATCATAATTAATTTTATTTTAATTTTTAGATGTTGACACTGCTAGAACACGGTTGGACATGAATGGGACACAATTGAATAAGTAAAAAATAAACTATTAAGAATTTATATAGTTATGATGTATTTATTTTATCGGTCTCAAGATCAAAAGCTTTAAGATAAAGTATTGAACCAAATATATTGAAGAAAACTGACAACAAATACTATTAATAGCAGTACTGTTCAACTACATCTGGTGATATTACTCTATAAGTTTATGATATAGTAGTACTATTAGACTGCATCTGGTAATATTTAAACTATGTAATGTGTGGTGAACATGTCTACTAAAATTGTTTGTGACAATTTGTTTAATAAATTGATAGTAGTAATTAAATTTATTTATTGTATAGAAAAAATTATATTTATTTAATATTAATCAAAAAAATAAATATCCTCAAGGTATTTTATCCCATTTTTGGAAATTGTGTGTCCCATATCGTATCCAGGTTTGCATCGATGCTTCGTAGCAAACACACAAACACACACATATATATAGACACACGCGCATATATATATGAATCATAGTATATTTATATCTCTCACTATTGATTATATGATCTCACAAGTAAAACATGTAAGTTCAACAAATGGTAATAATGCCTTATGTTAGAAAATAAAGTATTGTACACATATATACATATATATACATGGTTGTGGCAAACCAAACGACATAGATTTTTGAGTAATAAAATAATAAAATCACAAAACTGTCATCAGTGTAACTAGTGAATAGACAAAGTTGTCATTAATGAAATGCTTGGGCCACAAGCCAATTAGTTGTGGTTGTTGTAGCTATGTTATGCTATATATTAGCATTTATACATTGTTGATGCTTTTTTCTCATAGTTCAAGCTTTTATATGAGTTGCTTACTTAACATAGTATCAGAGCTCTAGGTATGAAAGGTTTTGGGTTCAAATCTTCCCCGTGTGCATGTACAACTGTCCAAAAAAGATCAAATGGCTAACAATAAACCTTGTCTACAGTATAGTTATGAGAATGACGCTCGCAATATAATTTGTGAAGGGAATTTTAACAAAATATATTCTTATTCGTGGTTTAGGGTATTTAAAAGGAAATATTTACCAACAAAAAACTTCACACTAATTACCCTTCAAAAAATAAAAATTAAACAAAAAACGTAAAACACTTGTGGAGTTCGTGCTCTCCATTTCTTTAAGTTACTTTAGCAATATTTAACATTTTGGAATATGAAAGTTAACAACAATATTCTCAATTAACGTCATCAATGCCATTTCGGATACCTAAACAATCATAGAATTAAAGAACACAAGTCATACTGAAACACATGTAAACTTGGAATTGATTTAGTCTATCACAACTCTAGAGAAAGGTAAAACCCATATCGCGATATGTTTTGTTAAAATTTTCGTCTACAAACTATATTGGCGACGACACTATTTACAAATATGCCACCATCTACATCATAGTTTGTGGACATGAGAATTTTAATACGAGGGAATTTTGACAATTTTTATAGTGAGCCCAAGTATGCAGTATAGTTTGTGTCATCCTCATAATTAAAATGCAGACGAGATTTATCTTGAATCATTCAAGCTTTTATTGGAAAACTAGATATGCGTTGGATAGATAGTGTTTCATATCCAATGTTTGCTATGAATCATTCTCATATGTGTGTGTGTATAAAATAGTTGCCTCTCAATGTTTCCTGGATTTATCTGTAGCCTACTATGTCATAGGATTTACATGTCAGTGTGACGTATTGAATCTGTGTCCATGTTTAATAATACCTGCAATAGTATTCTTGGTGTTGGTGGTAAATACATATTTTAGAAGTATAAGGAATTTATTATACATGCGTATATGCATTTATACATATATATATGTTTTAAATGACTGCGATAGTGTTGTCCTGTTGATGGCCCAAATTAATTTATTTATTCATTAGGTCATAAGGAAGCTTCTGTATTAAGTAAAGACAAGGTCTTTTGTTTTATTTTATATATATAGGGTAGTAGATATGCTCTGGGATAAATATCGGCAAATTTAATTGAGAGTTGTCGGCTAAGTCTTTAGAAATGAGCTGTTTTCTGAGAAAAATGGGGAAACTTGTACAAAAGTATTCTATTTTCACTGTCTTCGAGTCTTGCTCTGCGAAAATACTTTTATAAATTTAGGTTTCAAAAGAATACTTCCTCATCTATTGACTAGTATTTGAATTCTTGGATTGGAGTCCATGATGTGTTTTTCTGCCCTCTGATCTTTTTTGCAGCTTCATGAGCATTTTATGTTAGGTTAATTTGGTATTCCCGGTATACGTGGTTTGTGTTGATTACACCCGGTGGTTGGCCCATTGCACACCCGCCACCCGGGTTTTATAGTCATTAAAATAAAAAAGTTGACAAAGTGTGACTTAGTTTGACCTATGGAAGTAGGGCTTAAGCAGTGTAACCTTGTTATATATGAAGGCAAAAATGGATTTCAAGATAGCATAAGCACATTAAAGGCAGATAATTACTCCTTTTTACCGACAAATTACTTTAGTGATTTATATTTTTATTATGTCGTCTTAATTGAACAAGTTCATTTGTCCTAACTGATTTTCTCATATCCAGAGAAAACAAAACGACAAAAGAAGGAAAGTGGATAGCGTAAGCAATGGCAGAAAGGTAAAATTGCTGTTTTTCTTTCCATATAAAAGTGAAGTTGCTGTGTTTTATGTGCCATATTTTAACAAACCATATGTTTTGGTCATGTGAAAATGGTCTTAAGTGGTCGCGCAATGCGATACTCTTCCTCTAGTAACCCCTTAATCAATAAAATGTTAGATTTGCATTTAATTGGTTTGCCATATATGTTCCTCTGTAAATAACTATGAATTTCTCTATTTCCTCTAGCAACCTCTTAACAATTGCTTAGATTGCGTATGTGGCACACTCTTATACAAGGACTGAAAAGGTTTAGTAAATTTTCAGAGTTACCTTTATCTTTTCTATTGCATTCTTTGACGTGAGCTTACAAGATATAATGACTATGATTTTTCTTGCTTTCTTTGAAATCTGCATAGACCTTACTTGATGAATATAAATTTGTTTTCCCTTCTCAGGAACAAGTGACAAATCCTTCAGCAAGTTCATTTCATTTAGCAGGCCAGCCTGGTCTTCATGCTAATGGAGTGGTTACCAGCGACAATGCTAATGGCACCTCGTACAGTGGTTGGTTATGTTTACTTAAGATTTTGAATAATTTGAGTTCGTATTCTGTAACAAAACATACTTCTGTACTTTCAATATTATTACTTTCCTGCTTGAAGATGCACGTTCAAAAAAAATAAATTATCTCCAAAGATCTACCACTTTTTATCCCTTTATTATTCCAGTTTGACTAATTAATTTACTGCGAAAACTGATAAAAACGGCAACTAAACTAGTTTAGGTTTATTAAGGAGGTGCTTTTGAAGGCAGATCCCACATGTAGTCTTCATTCAGTAGCCTATTTAAAGGTGGGGGATGGGATGACGGTCCACTGCTTTTGGGATTTGAGGATTAAGTTTTCCTTCCTTCTTGTGGGGTGTCTTGGTGGATTATAGTACTTTAGGATATAAGGTGTACAACTCGTTTGGGTTTTGTTGGTGTTTAAATTTGTGTCAGTTAATACGGAGGTTAGAGGGCATGGTGTGTGGAGGTTTTTTGTTTGTATATGGTCCTAATAGGCCGAGGGAGAGGAAGGAATTCTGGGATGGGGTGCTTTTTTATAGTCCTAATTTGCATATATGATGATTTTTATGTTATTAGGTCCACTTCTCAAAATTTTCGAGGTTCAAGGATTAGAGCGAGTTGAACTTTAATGGGTTTATTAAGGATTGTAAATTAAGAGATATTATCCTCTCTAATGCTCAATTTACTTGGTCTATTTTTGGTGAGCATATTCTCGTCAGTCACATTGGTAGTTTTTTTGTACAGTAATGAGTGGGAGAATGAATTCCCTAGATTGGGATAGGCAGTTCTTCCTTGGGTATTTGTGACCATTTTCTCGTTGTTTTAGATGTTAGTCCCTGAAAGGGAGTGTCAAATTCATTTCTCATATGGTCTTTCTGAGTTGCTTAAGAATTAGAGTGAGCGGGAGGTGGAGGGTGGCGCAGCAAAAGGGATGCTTGTTCTGGGTAATTTGGTCTGCAAGCTTCTATAGCCTTTACTATTCTGATCTGAAGAGAAGCTCATAACACTTTTAATTATGTTTAATTTTTTATTTCCACGGTAATGTCTGAAATGAACCAAAGAATAATAATATATTTTATTTTTCAATCACATGATTCTTCTATATTGTTCTGTCTTAACTTATCATAGTGTTCTTATGAAAATGAATTTGTTTCTCTTCACAACCATAGGTGGTGCTACTGGGCAGCTTCTTGAACAAAATGATCAGGCATTTGAGTAGATTTCTGCAAATCTGAGAGCTAATAAGGTGAAATATTTTTGTTTTGATTCCATATTTTTGCTCGTAATAAAGTAGGAATTAGAATAATATGCCATGAGTGGTTGAAGAAGTTCTTTCCAATTTTTATTTTTCTTTCTGGAAGGTCTCAAGTCAAATTTTGTCAGCATTTGTGTCTTTTGCATAACTCAACAATCTATTGATTGAGTTTGGGGAATAATGTGTGTGCATTGTTCACCATTCATGTTGGGTGGTTAGTTGTAAAATTAAGAAACGTTATTTTATATCAACATCAAAATTTATGTTATTGAAATATTTAATTGACAGAAAATGAAATGGGATCAATAGTGTACGCCTTGTATAAATGCTTTCAGTTGGAAATTTTAAATTGAATTTTTGGGATTATTCATAAATGAAATTCATAGTTCATAAATTTTATTTAAGAAAATTATGTGTTACGCAGAGCCCTTTATTGAGAATAAAAAGAAGAAGAAGGCTTTCAGTACAAACTATTGAAAAGGAGGAGACAGTAGCAGCGTTGTGATTCCTTTGTTCTAGTACATAAAGATTTGACCTGCTCTTTATACTTTGTTATATGGGGTTGCATTCATGCTTTTAGACTGAGCTAATCTCTTATCTTTCTCCTTTCAGTTTCATGAGAACGTTGCTCTTCTTTCCCAAGCTCGGGATAACATCCTCAAAATCTTGACCAAGTATGTTGCACATCTTATCTTGTTGCGTCATTTTTATATTTCCAGTCTGTATGATCCACTCCTTTTAGATGCTCCTGCATATACATTTGATGATTCATCCCCTAAATTTCTAAGATTTCAAACTTTTTTCTTAGGTGACATGAATTATAAAAGTTCTTTATCATGACAAAACAATTATTCCTGTAACTGCGATTTTTTATTAATGGAGTGACATTTGACAGTTTCAAAAATTATTTTTCTTCCATGTCTCATGTTCTAAAGTCAACAGCTTTTGTTAATACGCGAATGCACGTATTATGCGTTATCTATGAGTAGGGATGCAAATGAACCGAACTATTCACAAGCAACTTGGTGTTTTATTTATCAAGCAGTCGACTCTGGCTCTGCCATTATATAAGGAGACGAGCTTCAGCTCCTTTTATGCTCATTTGCTTTATCAGCTGAGCTTGAACAAGGATAAGCTTGGCTCACTTAAGCTTGGGCCTGGGGGTCGACTTACTTGACCTATATATTGAAATAAAATCTAAGGGTTGGACTATAATCATGTCACATTGTGAGCCATTTTATTCGATGTGTTATACTTCAAGTCATATAATTTGATTTTATCAAACTTAGATAATATTTTATTGTAATATTATTTCAAACCTTCTATTGTTTAACAAATTTTAAATTTGATTTATGCTTCTTTTTTTCTTTTTCTTTTGGTAAGTTGTATGCTATTATTTTTTTACTGATCCAGACTTTTTATTTTGTCATAATTATTTTATGACAACATAAAGTCATAATAACTTATGACAACATAAAGTCATAATAACAGGACATTGCTTTTGTTAGGTCCAATATTTATACCTATTCCAATGAATTTAGTTTATGAATGTAATAACTTGAAGGTATAAAGTCGCATATTTCATGTATGTGAATTGAATTATGTTCTATCAAATTTTGACATAACCTAGAGTAAATTAGAGCTAAATTATAAGTTATAGAAATTCTGGTTTAAGCTTATACAGAGAAGGGTAGACCTACGAAATACTAATGATGTCCATTCTTTGGAATTAATTAAAAAATAATAACTTTGTGTAGTCAATGAATCTTAAGTGAGTCTGTATTTTTGTGTTCTCTTTTTAGCATATGAACTAACTATTAATCTATTTATTGCAGCTTGAATGATACACAAGAGGTGGTGGAGTTAAAGAGGATGCCACCTCTTCCGGTGGAAATGAATGAAGAGTTGAGTAAGATTTTTTCCCTCCGAGAATGAATCCCGACCAATACCAACAATTTATAAGGCCTCAAATGGTGTAGGCATTGTTTTTTTCTTTCTTTTCGTTTTAAGTTTTTAAGATTAAGATTTAATGCAGTACATCTTTCCAAATTTATCAGTATTACTGAATAAGATTTAAAGACTAGCTAATCTTTACTAGATGTTGTACACCTTTTCGCTTATGCAGGTAGTTACATATCTGCCTAGAGATTTAAAATGGCTTGATTCTACTATTTTCATGAGGTTACTGCATGTAAGCCCCAAGTGATGCATAAACTTGATGTTATGATTTGGTTTTGGCTTGTTAAAGTATTTAGACGCATAATCTAATGTAATTTAGACTGTCAAAGGAAGAAAATGGATTGAATGGTTCGGTTCATCCGATTGCAGTACCGTTTATTTTTCTGCTATAGTTTTGTCGAGGCATCTCAATTCTTGGTGGGGGGTTGAGAAGTGTTCTTTGCGTGGCGGTGTGTGCTTGTGCTCACCTATATAGTTTGTGGCTTTTATATAAATTTGCTGGCTAGGGTTTGAGGATCTGTTTTGCTAGCCATAGGTCAAGTGCTGGTTTTAAGATTGGATGAGGGCTTTATAGGCTGGTGGCTATAGTTTTATTTGTATTTGGTGAGTTATGTTTTGCCTTGCAAGTTTAATATTTGGTTCTTCTGTTTATTATCATGATTTGATTTATTTACTATAGTTTTTTGTGTCATTTTAATCGTAGGTAGGGTTTAGGTTCATATTATTGGCAAGTCACCCTCTCAGCAGGTTAATGTTTCAATAAAAAATTCCTAGCTAATCATTAGACAAAGATGATTTAATTTCTGATTTTCTATAATTGGAAAGGCTGGAAACTTGATAACCTTCATGGTATAACCCAAGACTATTAAATTATATTATAATTTCTGAACTAATAGTTTCAAGTTTAAATTTAAAAACAAACAAAACACTTAGGTTATATTTGTTTATAAAAAACATACTTGTGATTGGATTATTTGTATTAATTTAATACTATTTTGAACTATTTTATTCCATGATGGGAGATTAAATAATCTTATAGATTATTTTTTTATCATTCTTAAGGCTATTTATGTGAGGGATTATATAATCCCATGAAAAAATTAAGATTAATAGTCCCTCTTATTTTAAATTATTAAATGGCTTGATGGGATTAATAATTCAATATTAAAGGATTAATAATCCCTTATCAAATGATTAAATTGTGTAAAGTAGTATTAAATTATCGTAAATAATCCAATTCTAAGTATACTTTTGACAAACAAATATAGTCTTGGGATTAATAATTTTATTCTAAGTGTAATTTTTATAAACAAATATAATCTTAAAATTATAATTCATGTCTTGAGATTATAATTCTGAAATTATAATTTTTATAAATAAATATGAATTTAATTTGAGCCATACATAACAGATGTATTTATCTAGAGGTCTGCTCATTACCTAACCTAGACGGTTGGTAATTAAACAAAGTCGGTCACATATATAGGCGGCTAAAATATATATTTTCAAATCAACTTAATTATTTTCTTAAAGTCGTTTAATTTGAGCCTTACAATAATAGCAAATTAAGTGCAAGTCGTACAAGTCTAGCTACCAAATCAACCATCACATGCTTACATTAAACATGACTCCAACATTAATTGACACCCTTTTTATCATCTGAAATAGCAAGCATGTTACATGTTTCCAAGTTCAATGGCAGTGCTGCTGGGACATAAATGGAGTCATTCCCATATACGTTAGACAATCAACTGTTTATCACAATTTCAATGATTCAAATCAAATACTCCTTTCCAAAATAAGTCATTTTCAAAGTTCACGAATTCTAGGAAAAAATTAAAAAAAAAAAACTAATACAATATTTATTTACAAGAATTATACTTCGAATAAAACTATTAATCACAAGTGTCTTATTAATTTTTAAATTTAGACTTGAAAATATTAGTTCAGAGATTATTAAATGACTTAATATGGGAGACTATTTAATACTATGTTCAACCAGATATTATAATCCCAAGACTATTTAATCTTATATTAATAATTTTGAAATTATAATGATTATAATCTCGAGAATATAATTCTTACAAACAAATACGTCCTAAAAAGTTTTTCTTAGAATACATGAACTTAGAAAACGGGTCTTCATTCTGGAAAGGAGTACTTCGAATACGGGTCTTCATTTTGGGTCCAAAGTTAAACAGAGGAAATCAAAGGTAATAATCTAGTAGCAAGTCCTTCCCTTTACTGCATATTTGTATCCAACAAATTGAACACTTCTAGAGTCGACAAATCTAGAGTGTCTTCAAAAGGGGGCTTTTGTTTTAGATACCACTTGCAAACAAAATTGAACACAGGCCTTACAGAGTAAGAGAAGCCACAGAGCAAAGATGAGTTTCTCATAGATTCCCACTCAAACCTTTCCCAAGTTCCCCTTAGGATTAAAATCATAAAATGCAATACTATTGGTTCCCCTAGTTTTGCCCTAACTAAAGATAAAGGAGTTTCCAAAAGAAATACAAGTAGCAACAAAACTATGTAAACATACCAACAAACACAACTATCTACAAGCCTCCACCGAGCATCCATCCATGCCACTATCCCAATATATAAATCTTCCTAGAAGTTCATGCAGTCCTGTTAATCTCATAGTAAAAGGCAGCCAGTCAATATATTTCATCAGGCAAAATCAACTTGGCATGTTTGAGATCCTCTCGGAAACATTGCAATCTTCTGAATCAGTTCAAACCTTTCCTTTAAATTTCCAGAAGAAGTGCGTATAGTCATTTTCTCCAAAACTTCTGCATTCTTTAAAATATAGCTTATCAGTGAATGCTTATCAGTAGATGGGAAGGCTCCAGGATAAGAAATCTGAACACTTTTGAAGCACGACAACAGACACTGGGGCACCTGTGATGGCTGAGTCCACCTTGATTCTCCAAAGTCAGGACAATACGTCTAATGAACACAGAAAATTAAAGTTACTACGTATTGCCAGTAAGGAAAGAACAATGACATCTTTAGATCTCAACAAACCATAGTACAGGCGAGATGTTCCAAGTTATATGAGCTTTCAAGCAAGGTTGGTACTAAATGCCAGTCAGAGCTTGAAAATTCCAACTCAAGCCGGGTTAAATTATGAAACACTGGCACACCAAAATCAGATGCTAACGCAAGAGACTGCACAAAAAGTTTGATTACAAGTTAAAAGGAAGTTGTTGATCACCTTTTTTTTTTTTGTGTTCTCGTAATGTCTAAAGAATAACAACTTACATCCAATGTACTGCATGATAACGATAGGAACTTCACGTTACAGACACCTTTAAGAAGTTCGAGTACACAATTACAGTGAAGGGGAGAAAACCTTCCTTTATACCTTATCTCGATATCTACTTTAAGTAAAGAGGATAACATTTCCACCAAGATTTCCTCCACCTCATGTTCAGTCACAAGATTCAGGTATTTAAGTTCTGGGGCATTTATTTGAAGCTTGCACTTATCGTATGTAGGAAACACTAAACTAACATCCTCACTGTATTGAAGACCTCTCAAAGCAGGAGCATATATACCCAAGTCTGGTACAATATCCTCGGCAGTAGTTTGTATGATCAACCCTTCAAGAACTGGGCAACTAAAGAAATGCATGCAATCAGATTCATCATTTGCGTATTTAATAGGAATAGGATGCATAATCTTAATATTAGGAACGCAAACCGAGTCTTCCGCAAGTTTGGAATGCGATTCATCAATTGCGTATTTAACATAAATGAGATGCAGAATCTTAAGATTTGGGAAGCATACAGACTTTACAGGAATCTTGAAAATCATACTAGCACCACTTAGTTTTAAGACGACAATTGTCTTGCAAGTGAAAAGAATCCGAGGAATCTCTATAGATGGCAAATGAGAGACACTGAGATCCAGTTCTCGAATGTTACGTGCTAGGGCAGCAGAAATCCATTCAGCAGCTTGGAACCTGTCACACACTAGTTCATTACTACAAGCAAAACGGAACTTGCATATGCATTGTGGATTGAGAAGGAGAAGGACCCTGTCGACAAAACGCATAAAACTCCGTTTCTTCATCTCATCATTAGACGTCTTTCTCTCTTTTCGGCGCTTATCTGTAGAATTCTTTTCAGGATATAGTAGTGGCAAACTATCGTCAAAATCAAGATTAGAAATTGAAGTCCAGCGGAACCTCCAATTTGTAGATAAAATGCTGGTTGCAACTGCATATTTTGTTGGAAGTAATGAGAGAATCCAAGAAATTATTGAGTCCGGTAAAGTGCTGATTCTGTCGACCTTCCCAACATTTGCAGAAACATTGTGGTGGCGCTTTGAATTTGATACGGAAGATGTGGTTGCCATCGACATAACTCTAGGAGAAAAAGCTTGTATTTCAGAACTCATTCACACAAAATGGTATGATTGTTGGATATCACTGTTAGTTGCAAAGAAAGGAAAAGTTGTTCAGTTTCAACAAAATGTATTGGGAAAAGAATGGACTCACTGATAATTGATAAGAAACCAAAATCTCACTACATATTGCTATATAGGGCGTGTTCGTTTTGGTGCGTTGGTGGAAAAGTGCGTTTGCTCGGCTCTTAAAAGCAAAGTTTGGGGTTAAAAGCTGTGATTGTGAGTTAAAAAGCTTCATTTGAAATAAGTTGCGTTTAGACGAACAAGATTCTCAAGTGTGTTTGAACTGCAAAAGCCTCGTAAGCCCCAAAAGCTCTAAGTAACCGAACATGCACATAAGCTACAAAATCTCAATGCATCAAATGTTGACAACACAGGTACCATATGCCTATCTCTCTCCTCTCCACATCAATCTGTTTGTTTACTGAATATCATACAATAGAATTTATTGGATTTAGTTTTCCCCAGATTCAAGAAAATGAAAAAACATGATATTATGAAATGTATACATACAAGTAATAACAAATATAATGAATTTCGAGTTTTTATGTAATTAAAATCAAATGGGTATAATTCTGAAAACATCATCATACCGCAAGTTTAATTTTGTACAAAGATTTATGTTAATCATTTTGACAAACATCTTACGTGCAACTTTCGCGACGCCAAAACTCGCAGCCCAAAAAATGGCACATAGTTTCCAGTCTCAAAATTGCTCAATAATAAGGACACTTATATTTAGTGGGAAAAGAATTGACTTACTTTCGGACGAATTCAATTCACGGCGCATGCAAGAAGTGAACTGATTTCAGCAACACCGACGATGCAGTCTCAAATCTATATAGTTACGCAAGCCCTTAATCACCTTTATTGTTTCCCGCTTGTATGGGTTTATTTTCGGGTTTATTTTCCCCTTCTCACGGGATTTTATTATTTTTGTGCTTTGCGGGCCTGCGGCTTAGGTCTTTTTCTTTCTCCAACTTCAGAACCGGTTCAGCTGTGAACCGATACTCTAATTGGTTCGGTTTTTTAAATACTGGACCTATAATTAAATCGCCCTAACCTGCTTGAATCGGGCGGTTATTTACAAAATTGTCTGAATTTATAAAAAACTAGACCGATCTAAAAAACAATTAGGAAAAAAGTTATTTTCGAAATAAATTGTGTTTACTCTCAATTTTTCTATCCCTTTCGCACCTTTCCTTTCTTCCATAGCTCAATAAAAAATAAATGCAAATCAAAACAATTCCATAATTAGTCCTATTTTTTATTTTTAGATAGTTTAAAAAATATTAGTAATTGTATTAATAAATTTAAGTGGATTCATATGAATTTTAAATGTTAAAATATTTTAAATATTTTTTTGATCTTATAGTTTAGAACAAATTGGGTAATTTCTAGTTGGTACTTTATAATTTATTTAGTAGAAATTTATGTTCTTTAAGTAAAATGCATGATTTACTAATATATATTATTTTTAAAAATAAATTGATACTAAAATCTGACTCAACTGGTTTAACCACCAGTTGAACTACTAAACCATTGAATTAGTAGCTCCAGCGATTCAATGTCCAATCCAATTCTAATAACTATGCTTATGGGACTCTATTATATAAGGGAGAGAATCTCTTGTCAGCAATCACAATTATGGATAATCCAAATTAAAATATGAGAATCAATATATTCAATAAGTTGTTGCATATATTAATACTCAACTACTTTCTTGAGAATACTTAGGACCTATTCGGGAGTCACTTTTTTTTTTTTCGACTTAAAGTTAAAATTTTAGTAGATTTATAAGTTAAAATTTTAGTAGATTTATAAGTAAAAGTGTTCGGCATTACTTTTACTTATAAGTCGGGAATTATAAGTACTAGTTATGGATGTGTTCGGTTCATAATGACTTATAAGTTAAAATAAAATGTAAAGATTATTAAAATAACTTTCACTAAAAATAACATGTTAAAATAAGAGGGCAAAATAGACATTTCAATAGGTTTAACCAAAACTTAAAAAATGACTTATAAATTGGCATATAAGTCAGAAACAAACACCTTTTTTTAACAAAACCAACTTATAAGTTGGGTTGACCAACTTATAAGTTGGCGCTGAACAGACCCTTATTTGACATGAATTTTTAACTTTGCCCCTAAAAATGAAAAAATAAAACATACCATCTTCAATAACTACTTGACAAATGTTAGCAGAAAATTTTCAACCTTCAAGAATCTTAATCATTTAAACTTGTTATAGCTTATTTTTTTTTTATTTTTTTTTCAAATATGGGGAATTCAAGCCTATATTGTAAAGAATCATCAATCCTCTGAAATCATTTTGAAATAAATAAATATGTGATTGTTACACTAGAATGAACCATTGACATGCCAAAATTGTAAATTTTATTTTTAAAAAAAATGTATGAAATAATTCATTTCTCTCTTTATTCTATACCATTCATAAGAATTGATAGCTTTTTCAATAAGAATATAAAAGGAGGTATAATGCATATGCAATTAATTATTTTACATAGCTAAAAAATGTGATGATCGACTAATTAAGAAATTAATATTTTTGCATATAGAACTCACATGTAGAGCATATAGAAACAGTTGGCAAATTTGTTAAACTCTTATTTTTTCCGAAGGAATTATAATATGATATTCTCGTTGGCAAATTTCAAGAATCTTAAATACAATGTATTGTTTATTTAATGTATTATGTATCAAAATTATATTTTTATTTTATATTATTTATTGTTTAACCAAGTTTGACTCAACATTTCTGCTAACTATCTGAAAGAACTTCTTGCAGATAGTTAGCTTGAAAAGTTTATACTAACATTCCTCAAGAAGTAGTTCAGGATAGTATGATTTTTTTCCCTTTCTTTATTTATATTATGAGGGGCAATATTAGAAATTTAAGTCAAATAAGTATCATCAAGAAGTTGTTGTGGACCCATTTTTATTTTTTGGGGTAGTATTTGTTGAGTTTTATACATTGAAAGAATTAGGCTTGCAAATGAACCGAATTATTCGTGAACATGTTTAGTTTGGTTCGATAAGGTTTGATTCGATTAAATTATTGAGTCTAGTTCGCACAAGATATTGAGTTCGACTAAACGATCAAACATATTAACGAACTATATGGTTCAGTTCGTCTATGTTATAAACAATTCGGGTTCAGTTAGTTCGCAAACTGTTCGAGATCGATTTATATTACTTACATATTTTAAAATTGTAAATACAACTCCATTTTTTTTAATGATTGGGCATTGCATATTTAATTCTAAAATTTGTCTTATCAATAATTCTTAAATTTGTAGTAATTTTCATTTTTCATTACTTAAACATTTTTTTAATAATTGATTATACTTTTGAGATGCTGTTGCAAGCACCCAAAAATAAAATCTTACTTTTGAAAAATATTAATGTAGTAGTGTAAGCAAGAGTCGATCCCACAGAGAATGGTTAATTTAATTTTATGTTTTCGTAAATCAAAATTGGAGGGTTTTGAATTAATTATTTAACTAATTAAAATTTAAACAAATAAAACTAAATAATAAATAATAAAGATTAGAAAAATCAATTAAAACAAACTTCAGTTCCTTAGTTCAGTATCCCCTTCTTTTAATCAACAAATTAATCAAGTTATTATTATATTTTCCTTCAATTGAAATTAATAATCCTAGATAACTGACAATCGTCAAGCTACTCGAAATTCTCCTTAAATTATAAATCTAATGCAGCAATCGCTCACAAAAGACCCTAACTATCATACAACCTTAAACTATCAGTCTAGATTTAATGTAATATCCCGGATATTTCAGAAGATTTATAAATAAAATCTTTGATGATGAAATAAAGGTTAGCTGTTAAAACCTAGTTTAAGAAGCGAAAGGTGTTTAGAAATGATTAAAATATTTTAATCTAATCTATGTGTTAGGAATAACGTATAATGGTTAATATATATAAAGTGTAAAGAGAGACTTGCGTTATAAAATGACTCTAAGAAGAAGTAATTATGTGGATTAAATTGTGCCAAAAATATGGTATACGAAATCTACATGTATATGGGTATTTTTTTTATTTTTATGTTACCAAGATTATTAAAGAATGAAAAAGAAAGCTAACATGACTTAAATTTGAAAAAAAAAGAAGAAGAAGTTATGTTTAATCAATGATCAAAAAACGCTGTGTGTCATAATCACTCGAGTTCATTGATTAAATTATGGGTCAACAAGGAGGCCATGTGTCTTAAAGTATTTAATTAGCTACATGGGGTATGTTTCAAAATTTGGTTATTTAATTAACTGAATGGAATGAGGGCCTTTAAATGCTAGGATATTATGTTAACTAATTAAATAATAAATTTAATTAAAGTATTGTATTAATTCTCAAAAATGGTTTTAAGACCCAAGGTTTTTAATTAATAAATGGGTTATGAGTCATGAGGACAATTAAGTTTAATGAATTCGTATGGGTGGGTAATTAATTTTTATTAAGCCCAAATCTAAATTCTTTAAAGCCCAACATTTGTCTATGTGATATAAGGATTAAGCCTGTAATAACCCCAAATTTTTAGTCTTAAATTATGGGAATTATTTATGATTTAAATAAATAAATTTATAAAATTGTTGTATTTATTTAATTATTGGTGGAATTAGTTAAAGGAAGGTTTATTAATGGGATTATTAAATTAGTAAACCAAGCCTGGCTAAATTCTAATTTTATATGTTGACAATAATTATAATTGTGACAATTAAATAATTATTGTGCAACCTGGTGAGAAAATTCTTTTTACGTACGTATATGATTTTAAACGAAAAAGAATGGGCTAACGCGGGTGGAAATTTAATTATTACGTAATTAAATTTGTCAATTTAATTTCATAATGTAATAATTAAATTTAAGTTATTATTAACTTAAATAGAGTATTGGGTAATTAATATTAAACCCATTCTGTGAGTTGACTAGTAAGGGGGCAGCCCATTTCGGTAGAGTAAAATCCTTGGCAGCTCACTATCTTAGTTAATCACACAAGCCCAATCTTAGCAGTCCATGTCTTTACTTCAACTACCAGCCCGTCCATATAGCCTAGTAGCTCAGTAATCTTTCTTCAGTTAGTACGCAATCGTGTAATATCTCTTGATCAAAGAAAGTAACTGAGGCCAACTGCAACAAAGGGACGCTTATTTGGGACTGATGGGGGCGTGTCCGACAAAATGGTTGGGGATTGGGCGCGGCAGGAAGGGGGTGTAGCTCGAGGATGTCAGTCGGCCGCGATATTAAATTTGGACGACACAGAGAGAGAGAAGGGAAAGTGAGTTAATATAAGCCAGCCTTCATCTTCCTTTTCTGAATTTTTTTCATCAAACGAGAGAAAAATGAGCAGAGGTGAGAATGAAATAGCGATGAGATCGGTTGGAGAAAGCTTAGCCAGGAAGGGAGTTTCGTAAGCCGTGGTTATCCTCCGTTAACAAGTTAACATCCGAAGGAGGTAAAACCGAAACCCTCTTTGCCGTATGTCTATTTTTCCATGGCTGGGTTGTCAGGTATGGGTAAGAAATCCTCCTAAACTCAAGTTGCTACACTTATGCTGGTATTTAACTTTTGTTAAGTTCTTGTATTGTATTTACTGATGGTTGCTTGTGGGAGTTGTTGACTGTGTTTTATGGGGATCACGGTGGATTCATGGAGAGACAAGGTTGGTACAGGGCTGGAGTTATTTGATAAATGTGCTGTATGTGGTTAAATATTAGTTATCTTGATGACAACTAGTGTATGCATACTACATGTTTGCTAAAATGCTTAAATGAGAAAATCTTGCTAAGTTGTAAATTTTAGTTTACAAAATGATATTTTCACACTGAAAAAGACTAATGACATATGATTTTAAATTCTTGGAACTTCAATTTTAGAACAAGAATAGCTAACAAAGTATATCGGTATTTATTATGTGTTAAAGAAAAAGGAGCTACTATGTTCTTATAAAACACGGGTTGTTTGCTTATCAAATAAATGGGTTGTTTTGTTCTTAAAGAAAACAAGGGAATGCTATAGTTTTTAAACCAAACGAGAGAAGTTCCTTAAGTTCTAATTGTTGAATGTTATGTGTTTAAAATAAGGGTTGTTATGTCCTTATTTTTAATTAAGGACTGCTATGTGGCTGCTATTTGTTCAAATGGTTGTTATGTTTAAACAGGGGCTGTTTTGTTTCTTTAAACAATGATGGCTGCTACGTTTTCAAATGAAAGAGAAAAGGGCTGTCATGTATTCTAAATTAAAGGACTGTTATATAGTAAAGGGGCTGCTATATGGCCAATTAAAAGCAAGGGTTGCTGTAGTTTTTTTTAAGTCAAATGAAGACTGCTATGTATTTATTCTTAAACAAGGGGCTGTTTTGTTTCTCAAATAAACAGGGGTTGTTATGTTGTTAAATAAAGGGCTACTATATGTTTTAAATAAAACTAAGAAATGTTTGCTAAGTATTATGTTTTGAAGAGTGGTTTTCAAATCAAATGAGTCCATAGGTTGTTAAGTTGTGAAATCCATGGGTTGTGTGCTATGTGGTAAATACATGCATTATTGTTGTCATGGTGGATGAATCCACGACATAGATGACCATACAAATGTTTCGAACTCATGGATTATGTATTAAAGTCAGTGTAACCTCCATGAGTTTTAAATGAATCTACGTGAGGCACATGGATTTTATTTTGGTGAAAACCAATTTATGATGAAAAAGTCATTTTTAAAGATTCATGGGGGTGTAATATGAGTCTACATGTGTTGAGGATGTATTATAGGTGCTATGTATTGCCAAATAGCATGCTAGTTTGAAATTGTGTAAGAAAACTATGTTTTGATTATATAAACCTAGTTTTGCATGTTAAATAATTCTATTTTGAACAAAATGATTTTTGGGAAGTATGAATGGAGTTATGTGTGTATTAATACATCAAAGGGATGTATAGATGATTTATGTGGTAATTATGTGAAAAGAATTTAATGATTTCAAAAGAAATGTTTTTTAACGAAAACTAACCTTAAGTTGGTTAAATCCAACTCAAGGGTCATTTTTGGCCATTTTGAGTTTTAAAAGGTGAAACAAGGTGGAAAAGTCTTGCTTTATGTTTTCACACATGTCTACATTGATTTTGTTGTCATCGGACGAAAATGAGTTTGAAAATGTGTTTTAGGCGATCAAAATCGATCGTTGTAAACTAAAACGATCTTTATGGACAAACGCCGTCTTTTGAAAACCTTTGTCGCTTTTACAAGTGTAGACATGTGTATTAGGTGGTATAGAGGCTAAACCAAGTGTCGGATTTGAGTTTAGACATGTTTGGCCAAAAATCACAAGTTGATGGCAAAGTTAGAAAAGTGAAAAATGCGTGAAACGCAGTTTTTCGGACCTTTGTTTTCAGAACTTAGTAAATCCGTCTTAGCCAAACAAAATTTTTAGAAAATACTATGTAGTATGGTATAGCTAGAGTTCAAAGTTGAGCTTAATCGGAGTTATAATGAAGGAGTTAAAATTCCTCAATGTATGTATGAAAATCAAGAATTTTGCAGAAAACCAATTCTGCAGAAAATTGGTCAAGTCTGAAACTGTTATAAATTGAGTTTTTCGGGATCTTGCCAAACTGTTTTGGACAGGTTAGATTTTTTAAAAATATTACGTAGTATGAGGTAGAACATATCCGAAAATGGATTCAATCCGATGTATAACGAGTGAGATAAAAATTCGCAAAACTCGCTCGAAAATCATGAAAATGAAAATTTTCCAGAAAATTTTCCTGCAGAATTTGGCCATTACAGACTGCCTGGGGCAGTGTTGTGCTGTTTTTGGACACGCCGAGCCATTTTGGTTCGTCAAGTCAATTTTTAAGCATTACGTAAATTTTTAATATGTTGTTCAGTTTTTTGTGTAGAGTCCAAATATATAATTGATGCGTAGCACTTTTTGGACAACCCCAAAAGTTAAAAATCGAACTTGGAAGAAAATTTTGGAGATAAGTTAAAATTCGGTATTATAAAAACCAATACATGGTTTGATTCAAACAGATATGGTTAAGAGTTATAAGTAACTCATTGGGAATCAATGTTATTTAGCATAAAGGCAATAAAATACAATTAGAATCTTAAAAAAAAAAAATAAGATTTAACACCGAGGTTATATATTGACTGGCATTTATTATCAATCTCACATATAGTGTAGGTTGTACAAGGAACGCAAATTGGCAACGTAAGCGGTAAAGCGGTTAAGACAAGTCTTTCAGAACTTGCTCCTATGTGTTAAATGTTTTTATAAGGAAACATGTGATTATATGCCTCTGTGCAATAACATGCGATATATTGTCAATGTGCATAGATATTTGTTTTATATTGAGCTGATATGATATTATGAATATGGTGCATGAGACGCATGAAGCATAGTATTAAATGCAGAGCATGATATGCATAATATATGTATG
Source organism: Hedera helix (assembly GCA_947179155.2). NCBI lineage: Eukaryota > Viridiplantae > Streptophyta > Magnoliopsida > Apiales > Araliaceae > Hedera > Hedera helix. The sequence goes on along the minus strand of OX359277.1, from coordinate 29,368,461 downwards.
AATTGCAAAGCATGAGATGCATGAAGCATGATAAAATGTGGCTACGTGTTATGTGATAACTGTTGGACTTGCTGAGCCGTCGTGCTCATTCCACTTTAAAACAAACAGTTTCATGAAAATGCGAGAAGGCAGGAATTTCCGATAAAGCGAAAGGTTATAGAAGACTAATTGCGTAGTTTCGCGCGAAGTGTTAAATTGTTTGTTATAATTAATCAATTGGAGGAATGAAATTCATTAAAGGTATAAATTGTCTAACGTGTATTTTGATATTAAATCTTATCGTTAGCAATTGATGTGTGTGATTGTAGGAATCTATTAAAGTTAACCTCAGTTGTAAATTTTAATATAGAATCTTGTAATAAGACACCATCAAAGTATCAGGGTCCAATTAGAGGTACATATAAATAAATCTCAAATTATCGATTAGAGATGTGTAAATACAGAAAGATTTGTATGACTAGGTGAATGATAATTATATTCACAGGTTTTTATATTGGGTTAAAAATCATAGTGTTTATGATGATATTAAATTTGATCATAAGGATATGATCAAAGATCTAAAGACGGAATGTAAAGGCTTCGATTCTGAGACAGGATCATGCTAAGTTGTATAAACTCTATTTTAAACAATTATAATTTTGTTATAAGTTATGAATGAGTTTGTAATAGTTTAAAAATAAACTAGATTTATCAATTAGAATACTGAGGGTTATTGTGGATTTAAGTACAAGGTTGTACGCTAATGCACGGGATCCGCTGTGGCTAGCACGGGGAATTCCGGGGTGTAACATTTAATATAACAATTGCATTAAAAATTAGAGAATTAGGTTATTCCAAGCAACAATCATAACATCGCAGATTATTTAACTTGTCATTTTGATAATCATAACAATATTCAAAAGTTTGTCCACAATCAAATATTATTAATTGCTACTTATGATCAGATAAAATATCGTTTGCTTAATATCAAATCTTAATCTAGCATATGATAAATTATTGATTAACTTAACAGACCCTTATCAAATTAATCAAGCAAATATCATAAAATAATTAAAACAGATTATCAAGAATAAATATCATACATGAAGGAATAAATTATAAAACTCAATTAAAACATCAATTAAAAAATAAGGTTCAACATCCCTTTAGAACTGAAAATAAAAACTTAGCCTGACATCCTTCAAAATAATCTCTACTAGTTGAAAAACTCTCTCCAAGAAATTAGAAGAAAGATATCCCAAAAACTTGCAATCAATAATGAGAGAGTGACCCTCTATTTATAGACCTCTAACTTGTCCAAACTCTAATAGGATTTACAATTAAAAATAAAAGAAAAATAAAATAATTATTATCCTAACCCTAGTTGGAAGTCTAAATAAAATATTAAAAATAAAATAAAAAATTATTGCTTCATTTTCCAAATTAAAATAGGATTTTTATTCTACTGATTTATTGCATTGCAGTATAGGAAATCCAAAATAAGTAACAAAATCTGACAGCCGCCTCTTTCTCTCTCTTCCTCTGATGCGTCAGCGCATGTAATATACGCGTGTGCTTTTTACCGTTAGCACTTGTAAGACACGCGCCTTATCCTCCGCCAAACGTTCGCGCATTGCGCGGACTGCTCTTCAGTGTCTGCTGCCAAAACGTCGTCGTTGTTTCGTTGCTTCTCCTTTCCTCGCGCATTGTGCAGTCGGTCTCTTTTCATGTAATTACGATTCTACCACCAATGTTGGTTAATTACGAAATTTCCATTTAACTTTTGCAGAATTTACAGTATTGCCCCCAAACTTATTTTTCCTACAAAATAAAATATAAAATAAATAAAAATAATATAAAAATACTAAAAATAATAAAAACACATAATAATTAATAAAACACCTAAAATACTAAAAATAAATAAAAACTCATAAATAAATAAAAAATATAAAAATACTATAAAATTACCTAAATTAACATAAATTAACTAAAATCCTATAAAACCTATTAAAACCAAAATAAGTTAATAATTAAACATTTAAGCACACAATAAATATAAAAACTAAGTATTAGGAAATAAAAATATCGTATAATTTAACCCTATCAAATATATAAGTTAACTTTTTATTAAATAATTAATAAATAATAATGTGTTTCCTCACCCTTAATTAGTAAAAATAATTTTGGATTTTAGTTAATATTTTTACCATAGATTGTTGGATTAGTAAAATTTACATAATTAATAATATAATATTATGGTAATATAATCATTTTGTAAATCACATAAATTAAGTCATATATAAAACGGGATTACAAAAGGCAGGGATGAAATAAAGAAAACTCGTCTACACCTTGCCCCATTACCATCCCTACCCTAGTTATAACTATTATTGTTTGATTCCAGAAATTTAAAGTTACTATAAATTATCTAAAACATGATATAATTTCTGTAATCTGAAATATGATATAAATATTAATTTCTTAAAAGTTAATTTAAAATTTTAAAATTAATATGGAATTGATTAATATTTTTCAATAAAATTATGAACCTATAAATTATTCAAAATGTGAAAATAATTATGAGATTTGTTGTTTTCGTTATCAGCTCAACAACTTTTTAGGATTGCAAAAACTTAACATATAGTATATTATTTTCTCTGTTTCAAAATATTCGTTATTGACAAATAATGACTATTGTAAACTGTTATATTAGAAACCAAAATAGGCGGTCATACATATCTGAATTATATCTAAAGTAGTATTGTTAATACATATACTAAAGTAGACATGTCATACATGTCTGAATTACACATTTAATTTATACATGGAGTAGAACACATTTATATACTTGATTTTAATTTATTCATGGAGTAGAACACATTTATATGTGGACTCCTCTCAAATGATTAAAAAGACCCATTTAAATTATAGCTTAAAACCCCATCTTTAAAAGCTTCATTTTAGCTCAAATTTTAATATAAAATTATATAATACTACTTATTGTGAGATTTATTATTTCATAATAAATTATCTTAATTTGAGTTTTAAAATATATGAAATGAACCTTCAAAAATTAATGATCTTATGTTTTGGCACGGATGGAGTAACTAAAGATGGGGGAGTTTTCAAAAGAAACACATCAACAAAACAGACTCCATGGACCATCCATCCATGCAACTGTGCCAATATAAATATATTCCAGCAAGGTTAATTCATAGAATCCTGCCAATATTTGATTGTAAATAGGCAGGCACAGCAAATTGACACATCAGCTAGAATCAACTTGGCATGCATGTTTGAGATCCACTAGGAAACATTGCAATCTTCTGAATGAACCTAAACTTTGCCTTTAAATCATCTAAGCAAGTGCTTATAGCCATTTTTTCCCAAAACTTTGCATTCTTCAAAATATAGCTTAGCAGTGATAGCTCATCACTTGTAGCTGCGGAGTGTCGGCAGTAAGAAATCTGAACATTTTTTAGGCGCGACGACAGGCAATTAGGCACATGTGATGGCTGAATCCAGCTTGGATTTACAAAGCCAAAAAACATCTTGGTGCCAGAATATGACATGCCCTAACGAAATCAGAAAAATGAAGTTCCTGAGTATTGCAAGTATGCAAGGAAAGAACAACGACATGTTGGGTTGGGTCCGTTTGGCAACTATTTCTATTTTTATGTTTCTAGTTCCCAATTAATAATATATAATTAATAATATATAATTTATATACACTGTATTAATTCATAATAAACTTTTTTAATTACAACTGTTCATAAATAATTAATTTATTAATTATTTTGAAAAATAATATAAATTAGTTTATTATTTAATTTTAAAATATTATAAAGATATATATATATATATATAAAGGAGATATGAGTCATATGTGATTAAAATTTGATTTATAAAATTATAAAATTTTAATTTGATCTCTTATAATAAAAAATTTATAAAAAATAAATAAAATCAATTTATATATAATATTTAAAAAAATTAAATTTTATTTTATATTATAAAATAATTTATTTATTTTTCTTCATTGAGGTGAATTGACCCGCTACCATAGATGTAATAGCCCTGACTCCATCGTCATTATGACTGAGCCAAACACTCTCAAAAAGAATAAACCCAATTTCTGCTTTGACCAAGGAAAATAAATCCCCCAGCACAATTTTATGAAAATGTCATACTCCTAACTGATTATATTTTTGTAACTGTAAACTTCTCTCGAGTGAACCTTACTCTTTATATGAAAAATTATGAAAATAGAGTTTTTACTTGTAAAAATTATTTTATTATATTAAAATTATAGATTTGGCTCTTTTTTATTACACATTTTTTTTAATTTTATCTTATATACAAATTATTTAATCTTAATAACATTGTTAATTAATAGTATATAAAATATATTAATAAATAATTGATGATATTAAAATCAATTGTATTAAAAATTAAAATTATTAAAAATATTTTTACCGTTAATAATTTAAAATAATTTTAATTATTAAAATTTTGATAAAAAAATTCATTTTTCATCAAATAATAAAAAAGTTTTTACTTTCATGTTCAGAATAATTATACTATTTAATATTATGAATTAATTAACTGATATTAATTTTAATTATACTATATAAAATTATAAAAATATAATATATTAGACCAAATTAAAGATAAAGTGTAATAAAGAGGAGTCAATTCCTAAAATTGTTAATATATTTTTGAGTAGAAGGGAGTGTATGAGATGATGTGTCCATAGGCGAAGTACTCCATACGTGTGCCACACGTTTGAGTGCAGTGTATCTAAACAACAGTCCGGCGTCAACCATACTAAAGTCAAATTTCAAAGTAAAGTACGAAGATGATTGATGGGATGGATAAGCAATGACTTTTTCAAAACAAATTTAATTGAAATCGTATACTTATTTTGATCAATCATATTAAGTATTAATTATATTTATTAATTTTTAATTAATTAAATTAAATATTAATTATATTTTTTAATTTTTATATTATCGCTTAAACGTTCATTAAAAAAAATAAAAGAAATATATCATCGTATCTACTCTAAAAAATAATCCATATATTATAATTTTGTCCCCGTCCATCTATAATGTCATCACTTGAGGGGAAAAAATAAAAATCGACCAAATTTAATATATAAAGTCGGAAGCCCGACTATGGTATAGATAATTTTTGATTTTTTTCAATTTTATCTTAAATTACCTTTCAACTTTTAAGAATAATTTTATTTTGATTTTTTTATATTAATAATTATTTTATCTTTTTATTTTTTTAAATTTTTTTTATTTTATTTCACATAATTTATACACACAAATATTAATTAAATATAAACCCGTCAAACCTAACCCACCTCAGAAAGTACCAAAATGATACTTCTGTTCCAAATCAAAATAAAATATTAGCCATTGACGATTGAGACCACCTCTTTTATTTGCCATCATATTTCCTGGTTTGTAGGTAGGTAGATGGGACCTTGGCATGCAATTTCCCGGCACAACTTAATGAGGGTTAGGTGTATCTTTTTGACTAAACGACTTAAAGCAGCCCAAAATGAATATTGCCAAGTGTTGGGCAATATGAAATTCTCAATTTTCTTGTTTTATAGTAATAATAATAATAATAATAATAATAAAGCCCACTTGTTGCGAGTTTCACACGTATATAATACACTCCACTCACGGAAAAGGGGAAATAAGATCTTGACCACAAAAAAATGGACTAAAATTAGGGTGTTTCTTGGCTTTTGCTCTCGTAGTAATGAATTTGTTTGAATAAGATTTGTGAAAGGGGGTTGATACTATTGACAAAATTATAAGTAGAAGATAATTATTTAATTTTTGAATGAATGTGTTTTAACTAGTAAAATAAGGTGCAAAATCACAACAAAAGTTGTTACTATTGGCCAAAAAATTGACAATAGTTTTATTTATTTCTACACTTTTTAAGTTGGTTAACAAGTTTATTCGATTATTAATATTTATGCTGGTAAGAGTTAATGTGTTTAGAGATTTAAACGCATTATATTCTTTTTAGTGTGTTGCGTTTAAATAAAAAAACGTTACGTTTGTGAGTTAAATAATAAATTGCATTTAAAATAAAAAAAAATGATATATATTCTATGAATTTATGTATCAACTTTTTTATTGTGAGTCACAAATATTAGTGGTAATTATTTTAAAAAAATATGTAATACGGTGAATCATTGTTATAATTTTGTCCAACCTCAGAAGGTATGTCTCGAGCGCAAGTAACAATAAAAAATTAATTTGACAAAAAATTATCGTAATATATAACAAGACTCGATTAATTTTTTTTTTACTTATAAATAAATAAAAAAATTAAGTGTGTTTTAACATTCAAACACTCAAAATATTTTACTCCAAACTCCGTATAACCAAACATAAATAATATCACCTCCTTTATTCCAAATTAAAAGTTTACATTTTCTTTTTACAAGGAACTAGCCTCCTTTGTTCCTGTAACTTTTGAAGTTTTTTTTTTTTTTCTTCTTATAAGGAAGTAGCTAAAACTACCCTTCTCTCTCTGCTCTCTAGACATATATAGAAGTCGATAAACCTTGAGGAAAGCATTTTCTTTAACTAATTATATATTGGGAATTGATTATACCAAATCCACCTCTTCCTGATTTTATAATGAAGTTTGAGATTCTACTGGTGTTTTAGTTGGAATGGGTTTTAATAAAATACTATAATAATATATAGCTCTGAAGAGTCAAATAGGATCCTTCCTTTGAAGGGTCTGCACTCTGCAGTTTATATATACATAATTTCTTATTATTTATCACTTTCTGTGAAAAGCATTTGAAAGTTGGGAATTAAAGCTTTATTTCTTATTAAAGGAATAATATCTTTCGGCTCATTCCATTCATATTCGAGGTGGGTTTCCTTTTTCTAAGCCTCAAGAAACTGAATTTTGAAAAAATATATTGGTTTCAAAATGGGTATTACTAATTGTCTGAGAAGTTGAATTTTTTGGGGGATTGGGATTTTGGAGAGATAAACGTTTATCATTAAAGTGCAGATTATTTACATCAAAAGCTGTAAAACCCAGAAACTGAAGCTTCACCAAAGCAATTTTTTGTCTAGATATTGCTGGAAAAATTATGAGTTTCTATGTATCTGGTAAGTTCATGAAAATCTCTGTATTTCTTTGTATAATTACTTTTTGTGGGTTTTTTCTTTTTAAATGTATATTTCTTTCTATGAATTATTACATGAATTTGTGATTTAACACTTTGAAGAAGAACAGTTAACGTTCATTTTTTTTTTGGTAAATGGGTAATGAATACATATTTGATTTGCTACTGAAAATGTTATTTTTATGCTATAATTAAGCAATATTTGAGCACTACCAAAAATGATTTTATGCTTTCTATCTATAAAGAATCAGGCTGCTTTGTAGAGAGTTGCTGCTCCCACTGATTTTCATAGAAAATTGACCTTTTTACTCATTTCACATTAACTTTACTTGCTTTTTGGGAAGCTTTTGATTTTGCAGTTTAATATTCTTGCAATTTTTTTCCAAAGTATAAAAGCTAGAACTCAAATACAATAATCAGTAGAAATCATCACCTCTGTGTGTATGCTTTAATGGGTAAACTTTCTTCCTTAGCAACCATTTGCTAAAATTTCTTCCTTCAAATTGACGAAGAAATTGTTCAGTTTGACTGATGGGGTTTCTTAATTTGCAGGTTTAATGATGGGTTTGGCATATGGCACAAAAATGGCACTATCTTTCTCTCTTATGGTTACGTTGGTAGTCTTAAACCTCTCTCTTATTACAGGGCAAACAATCTCTTCTGGCTTTGAAGAAGGTGAGTTTTGCTTCTGTTTTATAAATCTATCTGTGTTTCTGTCCTATTCCCTCCCTCACAAATTGGGTATCTCACATTTCCAAAACTTAGAAGGATAAAACTTGGGGCTCAAGATGAATATCTGGAAATTGTCCCGAATGCAACTTTTGCTTTAAGGTTCCTATAGAAAGAAGTGGTAATTTCCGGGATATTTATCCGGTGCCCCTAGTTTTATCCAACTTGATATGGGTATGAAAAAGTCAAAATGTGTTATCATTTTGGGACATAGAGAGTATTATTCACTAAAGTTTGATTAATTAGTTTTTATTGTAAGTTGATATCCCACCTTGGAACTATTGCCCCAGTTTGGCCTGAGGAATTTTGATCTCAACCAAGTTTCAGGTTGAGCATATGTGATTTTGTGAGAAATGTTTTCAGTTTGGGAAAAAGATAATGTAAATTATATGATTAATAAACTATCAACATAAATAGATACTCCATGAAAAAAGATTTGGAACTTGAAAAACGTAACATTTAAGAGATTATTTAGGAATTCAAGTTAAATGGTCAGTTGAATTATATCATCCATTGCTGTGCCTGTGTTGAGGTTGGAATTTTTTGTATTAACTAATAATTTATTTTGAAAAAGAAACCGAAATTGTGAAGCATAATGCACATGCTTGGATCTTGATATAACCTTGGCCGAGTTACTAATAGTTTTCATTAAATAAATTTGTGATTTTTGAAGGATTTTTTTTTGTAGAAACAGAAAATGCCTCGCAACCCATTAGAGTTAAAGATGATACTGTAAGGCCGGATCCTTTAAATCATCTCAATAAATACCGAGGAGGATATGAAATCAGAGACTTGCATTATTGGAGTGTAAGATTGCAAATCTTTGTCTCTATTTATATATATTAGTCTCAAAAGTTAAAACATTTCTGTTCTATCATGTTATACAGTCAACATTATATACAGGGATACCCGGCTACACCTTGGGAGTTCTTTGGCTTCTCTGTGGATTAGTTTATGGAGTTTCTCTTCTCGCGGGCAGATTCTGTTACAAAAGAAATGATAATAGAAAGCCGAAGAAAAGGTCCTCGTATTTCAGGCGGGGCAACCACCAGCCAATTCTTCTCGCATTTTTCTTCACAATCCTAGCAGTGTAAGCCTTGCAATTCTCTAGCATAGAATATTCCCTTTGTCCCGAAATGAGAATCCCATTTGACATTTTGATTTTTCTTACACAAACAAAATTTCGCATACGACACACTCAGAGCCCCGGACATACTGTAATAATTTGTAACAAGTCAAGAAGTCAAATATGACGGATGGAGGGAATATACTTCTGACCGTAAAATAGGAAACTGATGAGATTCTTTTTTCAACTTTTCAGGACTGCATCAGCGCTAGTTCTTGGAGGGGATGCCAAATTCCATTCTAGAGCAAAAGCTGTGGTTGACATTCTAATTGATACTGCAGATGAGGCATCTGTAACCATATATAACACAACAGGAGCAATGAAAGTCATGAGTGTTAACTTGGATTCAGCTTATGGAGGGACTGATGAGGATTCTAGCTTCCTTAATTCTACTTCCAAAACGCTCGACTCTCGGGCTGCAGATATTGAAAGAGAAGCCAAGAAGAACAGGCATAAAATTGATCTCGGCCTTACGATTGTATATATAGTAACAACATCCCTTATTTCTTTGAACTTGGTTGCTGCCATTGCCCTATCAGGTCTCTGTATATTTCCTTGTTCTTGATTTTCCGTTAAAAGCCTGTTTATACTTATATAACTCTTACAGAATTTAAAATTTCTCTTTCTGCAGTGTTTGGGATCCTAAAACTACGTCAAGCTCGTAACCTGTAAGTTGCACTGAATCAATTAATTGCTGACAAAGCGCGAAATGGAGGGATTATCTTTTCTAATGAAGTTTCCTTAAACATACAGATTTATCATATTCTGTTGGTTGCTCGTGGTCTTTTGTTGGTTGTTCTTTGGGTTGTATTTCTTCATAGAAAAGTAAGCGTCTTAAATTTTCCTTCTGTTATGCGCTTCATTCAAATCCAACATATTTATGTCCAAAATAAAAAATATATAAACTACACAGAGTCAGCAAGATAATGAACAAAAAAATCATTTTTTTTTTCAGGTTTGCAGGAGATACATGCACAGCCCTTGAAAGCTTCCAACAAGATCCTTACAATAACACCTTAAGCTCAATCCTCCCCTGCGATGAATTGGTTTCAATGCAATCAGTCCTAAAAGATGTTAGTGCAGGGGTTTACAATCTTGTGAATCAGGTAAAGTTGAAAACTACACAGATTTCAACATATAGGCAGGATAGAATTGTGATACTTGAGTTGGCCAGACATTACAAGTATTAGTATCCTCTTCCATCTTATTTCTCCTACCAAACAAAGGAATAGTATCCATTTTCTTTTCACCTTCATCTTCCTTCTGTTATTCTTTCTAATAAAATCGACCCCAAGCTGAACAAAACGATAGATAACTAAAAATAGATATTTGCCTTTCAAAATTCTCGTGTAGCTGAATTACTTCAAAACCATTGCAGGTAAATGCAAATTTATCGGGCTCACAAGAAGATTCATTTGTTCAGATCTGCAATCCTTTCTCAGCGCCACCGGATTACACTTACCAGCCAGAGAACTGTCCAACTACAGCAATTCGCATTGGAGATATCCCTAAGGTATGTGAAAGCATAAAGTGTTATCCGAGCTAAACATCATATTGAACACAACTTCATAAGCATTATGGACATTCAAGCTTGTATAATTTTATTTATAAAATCTGAAAGTCTTGCCTCTCAAGTACTAATACAATTCATACCCAAATTTTAACTATACAATTTGTTTATTAATGTAAGCTAACCTATCATAAGTGGATCAGTTTTCATGGAAAAGGAAGTTGAACTTTATTGGTATATTCAATTCATTAGTTTTTTTCTTACCTGTAGGAATTAAGACTGATTACATGTTCTGATTCCAACAACAATGGAAGCTGTAATGGGGGAATATACATCTCCAATAGTGATTTTAGAAGACTAGAGGCTTACACAACTTCGATGCAAAACCTACTGAATTCCTATCCAAGTATGGACAGCCTAGTTGAATGTCAAACAGTGAAGGATGCTTTTTCTGAAATCCTTCAAAAACACTGCAAACCTTTAAAGAGAGACTCACGGATGATATGGGCAGCGACGGTGTTTCTCTCAATTGTAATGGTGGTTTTGGTTCTGTTATGGACAATCCAAGCACGCCATGTGCAAAGAGATCAGTTTTCAGGTAGTTCTGTGAATCCTCATTTCGCAATGACAGAGATGATGGTATCAAAATCAGTTAAGGAGATCAAGAATGACTCGGATCCTAGTTCAGTGGTGTAAATATTCAATACATGTTTCCAGACAACACGATGTAAACATCGTGATTAAGGGTTCGTTTGGTTAGTAGCGTTTGCGGTGGTAGCGTTTGTGATGGTAGCGTTCGTAGTGTTTGGACCTCCAAAGGCACTGCACTGTTTTTTGTGCATTGCATGAGCCTCGAATGTTGCGTTTGCAGTGGTAGCGTTCGTAGTGTTTGGACCTCCAAAGGCACTGCACTTTTTTTTGCATTGCGTTTGAGCCTTTTGTTAGTAAATAAGCTGCGTTTTAAATAAGATGTTGCTAGACGGATAAGATTTTGAAGTGCGTCTGTGTATCTAAGCACTCAGAAAGCTGTGTAACCCAACATGCACCAAAAGTAGATTCAGTTTTGAAAAGATGACAAAGAGGGATACGAAGATTATAGGGCAATAGAATTAGGGGTTCAGAGTTGAGGTGGAATTAGGGATTTAGAGTTGAGGATAGAAATTGTACAGAGTAGTTATAATGATGCCAATTTGTTTTTCCTTAAAGAAATATTTCATCTTTGTTCAACCAATTGCAGATAAATTAATTTGTAAATATTTTATAAAACACGAACTCAAGCTACGCTATGAACTATTTGATAGGCTTGTGTAATCCAAGCAAAGTGCATTGGTAGAATAATAAAAGCTCACTAATGGCTCCTGAAGAATTTCTAGCCTGCCGTGAGAGTGCTTCAATAAGCTCACTGCCTGATAAGAATGCTTCAATTTGACGATAATTTCCATACAAGACTGCTTGTAAAACCATTAGTTTACGCCATCTAATAGTAGTTTTGTCATTTAAATATTTCAAGAGAGAATTAAGAAATTAGAGTACACGTTGTTATTGGATGACTTAAACTAATAGCTTTCGGTCTAACATGCAAGTTTTCAACAATTATTGAGGCATAATGACCAAGTTAGGATGTTAAATGTTGATACATAGACCTCAAGAAAGGCAATTGGTTATCAATTATGAATCTCAATTCATTACTAAATCACATCATATTCATTAAGATAAGTAATTTTGTAGGATACAGATTAGCAACTTTGGATTCATGAGCCAAGAAAAGATTATTCTACAAAAAGGAGAATGCTAAGATGTCTATCTGGAAGTCCATAATCTTCCAAAAGAAACAGGGGAGTCAAGCAGAGTAAAAGAAAGCCGGCCAAGTGAAGCAAAAGACTAGGGCATCAGTTCAATTTCCCTTCTAACTCCTGCAATAAAGTACTGCAACTTTAAGAACACAATAACATGATACTTGAAAGGAAATGGGGAAGAATATTCGAAGAAAGCTAACTATAGTCAGTTAAACACAACACAATTCGCAGACGCATAAAGACAAATATAAGAGCAAAAGTTTCTAAAACCCAAAGAGTGAAGATATTCGCCTATAAACATTCGTAATCCAACCAGCTAATACCAACAGCAGGCATACATGTAATATAAGCATCGAGAAGTTTGTAGTGAGTGAGAGCTCTTTTTAGAATGTTATGCTGAACCCAAGCTTATGTACTTCAAGGAGTTCACAACAATGAGAAAGTGATATTACAACAATCAGCAATTCAGTACCGCTTTTCTATCTATCCAGGGTTTGTCCCCATGAAAACTCCACTTATATATGCATGCTGTATGTGGCCCAATCAGCCAAATCAGTGTACACTGAGATACATCATTTTGTGGCTACCTTTCAGTCAGAGGCCTTGGTTCAAACTGTTAAACAATAGCTATTTTACATATTAAAAAATGCTAATAACGTAGTAGCTATCTAAATAAAAGCACTACATTTACTAATAATGTAATAGCTAAAATACCCCAAATATGTCATATACCTAACTGTTCCTGACCCACGTATAACAAGAAAACACAAAAAAAAACTCAGCAACAACTAAACAACCTAAATAAAGACATACAGAAGAAGCTAATGACCTAAAGTAAAGTATTAAAGTATCCAGAATGCAATGCCTTGAAAAAAAGCCAATTTCCAAACTCTAGAGTTCTGCACTTCTTTGAATTTTTATGGGAAGCATCAGTTTCAGACAGAGGGTTTAGTCAGAATAGTTAAACAAGAGCAATCCCCATGCAAGGCACATATAATGGCTAAACTTTGATATAATATATCAATTTTTCATGCTTTCAGAAAATACTTGCAGTCTTCTGCTAAGGACTGTTCTTAGGAATCCAGAAACTCCAAGGCACTGTGGACCAAATACTACAGCAAACAAATATAGTCCAACTGTCGATGAATCATAAGCAAAGTAAGTGGACAGTGTAGCGAAAAGGGTAATGGTAAACCAAAGGAGGAAGTCAATTTAGTATGAGGTGTGTTCCTAGAAAAAATAGTCCGTGAGCTAAACAGGTACCCGGAATTTCTATCATTGAAAGATGCAAAAAAAACTGTTGATAGAGGATACTAAATAACACCTCAATAAGCTCAATTTAGGAAGGGAAGGTATATAATTGTCTACATCAAATTAAAATAAATATGACCCACTAATTATTTTTGCAATCAATGGCTTACACATTGGTTAACTATATGAGTCTTTTCCTAGACCTCAAAACCCATTGTATCCACCCAGGACCATAACAAAATACAAACTTTCCAATACACTATCAATCAAAAGCTGAACGGTTTAAGAACAAGACCTCCGCCACAATTTTGTACATGAGCATTTAAACACTAGCTAAATATGATCAAAAGTAAAAATCCCCAAATAAATTTATCAGCAATTGACCACAAAAACTAACACAAACCAACATAATTAAATAATAATAATAAATTAGAAAAATTTAGCAGAGTATCACCTGGGGATTGGAATTGTTAGGAAGGACCTGTTCGAGACTGGAGACTCTAGTGTCTAGGACATCAAATTGCTGCTTCAACTAACCAAAAAAAAAAAAAATCAAAAACCACGAATTTCATACAAATCATATATATATATATATATATATATATATATATATATATATATATATATATATATATATATAATACACACACATTTATAATTGTGTATAAACTACAAGTATTGTGAAAATTAAAGGAGAAAGAGAGAAAAATAAGAATCATACATGGGTAGCGAGAATTTGGCGATCGACCCATAGATCTTTGAAGACGAAGTGCGTAATTGCAGCTGCTGAGGATCCGAAGCCCAACGTGAACCATAACAATCTTGTTCTTATCATTTTCTCTTCCTTCTTTGAATTTCTGTTCTCAGAGGATTCAATATGAAGAATTTCTTATGTATCTCAGCTTGTAGAAAGAGATACAGCTTGTAGAAAGAAACCCTAAAAATTTGGGGAAAATTAGGAAGCGTTAACAATATGTTTTCCACTTTTGTGATTTTGTTTTTGTTTTGTAAAGTAACAACTAATAACTAATAATCTAAATCTATATTTGGAAAGAAGATGGGAGCAATTATTTTTCTATTTTATCTATTACTTTTCTCTTATTCTTAATTCTTATATATTATCTACACAAAATTAACGGACAAAAAAAAAAAAAATAAAAAAAAAAATATATATATATATATATATAAACTAGTACCTTACAATTTTTTAATTACAAGTGCATAATTCATATTTGAAACCCTGTTTCGACACTTGTGTGTTAAATTTGTCTGTCAGTGACAAAGTTTCAAATTTAGCAAATTTGAAATATCTTATTCAAGACGATTGAACGCTGAATTTCTTTGATCATATCTATTATTTGCTGATTGATATCTTTATTCTACTATTTTTTAATAGCGATAAAAAACACGAGCAAATGTGTTTATTTATTAATTCTCAGAAGGCTCTCCTTCTAGTGCCAAACGATAACGTTATATTTCAATTGGCTCAACTATCAGAGTTGAGATCTTTGAAATACTTGAAAATTAATAATAACAATGGAGGTTATAAGTCTGAAAATAAATGATTGTTTAAAAAGGTACCAAAAGCCTTCCATTATTGAAAAATAAAAATACAAGTGCACTGATATATACAAGAACCGCCCACTAAAATAAAGTCTAATCCTTTATAAAGTTGGTGCATTTTGAAGTCTTGAGTTATACCTACTAATTTTCGTACAACTCAAATAAGTTTCGGAATCCTTTAGGGATTCGGCCCCTAAGGGGTTCGGAGCACCGCTCCTTAACACATAAATAGATGAGTGAATAGGAATTTGAATTGAAACTTATTTTTTTACTTTAATTTTTTTAATCTGTTTAAAAATATATATTTAGACATCCTTCCGGTGAAGTCATCGGTCTCAATGACAAATAATTATTCAATAGTCTTAAAACAAATTCATATAATGTTTTATACTAATAAAATCTCTTTATTTCAGTGAATTCATAGCTACAAGTAATAAAACATCATTAAAATAAAAAATAAAAATTATTAACCTGAAATATCACGTAAAATTATTCCAAAACCATTAAATAATTTTTCCTCGTTGACATATTAGTCACCCAACATCAAAGGTAATTGTGAATGTGGGGTGATTTTGTTAGCATAGTGGGACCCCCAAACTTAATTAATTTCCATAAAGTTAAATGAAGATTGATGGAGATTATAATTTTTGCAGGCCACTTTGTTTTCTAAATCCGACAAAGTCTATTACATCAAAATTATCCAGGTAGTAACCAACAAGAAGGACAATATTATTGTTGCTCCTAATTGCCATTTGAATGTCTTGCTCCTCTAAATTTATTAGCACTACCCATCAATGTCTAATCATCTCCTTGTAATCAATATTTAGTGTCACTAATTATCTTTCATAGATAAAGAATTCATTCTTAGAATCTTCCTAAAGATTCTTGTAGTCGTATAATGTTCAAAACTAAAAGACATTCTTTGTTTCCTTCTTTAATAATTAACAATTTCAAGCGACTTAAGCTAAGGCTATAACTCTCATTTTTTTTAATTATTAATTTTAATTACTTCTCGTGAAAGTATTGGATGATTAACATTTAATTATTTTCGTAAACATTATAGCGGTCTATGATTGTAAATATACAAGAGTTTATCTTACGATTACAGAAGAAATGTTAATTTTTTGAGTAATATCACGGTGATAAAAATTGTTGCAAAAAATTAAATACAAAATAATGTATCGAAATATAATTTGTGAATGGTCTGCAATATATGGATGAGTCCAATAATTATAATCAATAAATATTATCTATATTATTTTATACCCTCTTTTTATATCCAATCTTTTAATACTAAAATATTATTGTATATTTTTATTAAAAGAAAAAAGCTGCGGAAGAAATGTGGTTTATATGGACTCCACATATTGAGAGAGAAAAAGGAAATGTGATTTGGTACGAAAGAATTGAGGGGGGAAAGAAATGGTCATTTTGACTAATATTTTTTTTTTAACATTTGGTAAGTTAAGTTTAATTGGCATGATCATTTCAACGAAATCGTGTTTCCTATATACATTATAATCTCAATTTCAATAAGTAAAAAAATAAAAATAAAATGTTAAAAATAAAAATACTCTCACCCAGATATATATATATATATATTATTTATTTTTTTATAGCAGATCTCAACCTAGAGTCCTAGAAGACTAAAATCTGACAATTTAAATGGTTCTCGTCCGCAATATACTACGGACGGTCTTAAATGTCCAAAACACCCCCAGCATGCATTTAATACATTCACAGCCCCAGTATTATCCTACGGACGGTAAATACTAGGTCTTACTCAAGAAAACGATGACGTTTTGAATCCATTCACCGTCCACAATATTATACTGCGAACGGTGAAACTAACACTAGTTTAATTATAAAATTGCATTTGTCTTTGTTCATAGCAATCATTTTAGATCTCATCTCATTTTCACAGTAGCGATCTAGGCAGTTATAATTATGATTATCAAATTTTTTATTTCTTCATGCAGATAACATGAATCTGCAACAAGGATACGCATGAGAAATAGAAAATTTATAGCCTTAATTATAAAATTGTATTCGTCATTGGTTCATAGTAATCATTTTGGATCTCATCTCATTTTCACAGTAGCGGCTTGAGTTGTTCGACTTAAGGCTATTAAATTTTCTTTATCATCTTGGGTATTCTTATTCTTACTGATTCATGTGACTTGGGCAAATGACATGAATCTGCAACGAGAATACTTAGGAGATAAATGCAATTTTTAGTCTTATAATCATTCGTTCGCAATTTAATAATGCAAACAGGGGAAATCAAACGACAGCATCCAAAACGACATCGTTTAGGGAATGCTTTACGTCTAGACCTCGTCCGCAGTATTAAACTGCAGACGGGAAATTCAAACGACGTCGTTTAGGGACTACCCTATTCCTTTCATCTACAGTTAATATTGCAAACGTGGGAGATCAAATGACTGTGTCCAAAATGACGTCGTTTAGGGATTGCCTTATGAATTCTCTAAGTTCGTAGTTTAATATTGCGGATGCTGGGTTTTAAATTTTTTTGTTGGAATCAATTTTTGGGAATTTCAAGCGATTACTTTGGGATAACAATCGTTTTTTCATTAATGGCCAGAAAATTATCTCTGCTATTTGAATCTGAGTAATCCAATCCACTATAAATAAGACGGAGGATTGTTTCCTGCTTTCCAATACTCAAAACTCTCAGAAAGAAAAGAAATATATATTCTTTTTGGGCATAAATGTTGTCCATGTCCATTTTTTTCATTCTAGTCATTGATCATTGTTTATTGCTTATTGTTCATAGTTTTGACTGTAGCGAGCTAAGTAGATATTGCTTATTTTTCATTGTTCATTATTTTGACAGTACTGATCTAGATAATTAAAAAAATTTACTGCTCGCAGTATTAAACTGCGGCAGTATTAAATTGCGGATGAGGTTTACCTTCGAGAAGGATGAAAAAGATCTGGGCAAAGAATTATTGAAGAAACTTTGTGAAAACGCAGCAACATCGTTATGAAAACGATATTGTTGCGTTTTTACAGAGATTGTTCAAAAATTATTCACCCAGATCTGTTACACTTCCTCGAGTAGACCTCGTCTGCAGTTTAATACTGCGGACGGTAAAAAAAATTAGTTACCTCGTCTGTAGCATACTACTGCGGATGAAAACACTTTAAAACGTCGTCGTTTAAAATAATGGTATGCATTTAATTAAACTATTAGTGTCATTATTGTAAATACACCTGTCCACAGTATAATACTATGGACGGGAGTATTTACAATAATGTCATGCATTTAATTAAATTATTAGTGGCATTATTATAAATATGTCCGTCCGCAGTATTATATTACGGACGGAGTCTTTTTAAAACTATTAGTTTTCTTCTTCTCCTGCATAGTACCTTTGCAGATTCATGTTATCTAAGATGATTGACAAACATAAATCAGTAAAAATACTATGCAAGAAGAAGAATAAAAAATAAATTAATAGTCTTAATTCAAACAACCCAGATTGGTACTGTCAAAATGAAATGAAGAAATGAGTTTTATATTTAAGTCTATTAATTTTCCATTCCACCTTATTATTCTCGTTACAGATTCATGTTATCTGAGATGAGTGAAAAACATGTATGGCCATGGAAGACAACATACTCCAGTATTTCCTTCAAATTATTTTGGCATTATTTTTTCTCATCAACCTAGACAACTTGAATCCGTAAGAATTAGAATACGCAAGATCAAATAGAAAATTTAATAGCCTTAAATACAGCTACTCCGTTCGAGATCTATGAAGAATACAAGACTTAAACGAAAGCATGGATTCACGTTTAATGTATATTTATAATAAAATTTGTGCGTTTCACCTGGACGATGAATTTTAAAAGACATTAGCTCAGTCCGTATTATAATACTGCGGACGGTGAGTATATTCATTTGCTCAAGTAAGGCCTAGTATTCACCGTATGTAGTATAACACTGCAGATGGTGAGTGTATTCAAAACGTCATCATTTCCTCGAGTAAGGCCTAGTATTTATCTTCCGCAATATAATACTGTGGGTAGTGAGTGTATTAAATGCATGTCGGGGGGTGTTTTGGACATTTAAGACCATCTGCACTATAATAGTGCGAATACCTGGATATTATATTGCAGACGATGACCATTTAAACCGTCAGATTTAGTCTGTATTAAACACATGTTGGGGTGTTTTGGATATTTAAGACCATCTGCAGTATAATACTGCGATACCTGAATATTATATTGCAGACGATGACAATTTAAGACGTCAAATCTAAGTCTAGACGGCTAAGGTATGTTATAAGGATGACCATTTACAATGTTGTCAATATATATAGTTAGTTAGGGATATTTTGGTCATTACATTTTATTTTATTCTATTCTGATATAACTTTTAAGTAATGTATCAAATTCATGAATAAAGTGTACGATTCCCGATCATATTATGATCTGATTCCAATACCAGCCACCATTCTTTTCCGTTCAAAATAACTCCGTCCAACCAAACGGCTCGTTAGTATTAAGCAAGAAATAAGGAAACTAGTATATCAATTTTATTTTAATATATATAGGGAAAGGGAATATGTGGCTTATCACAATCAAACTTGACTATTGATATCTCAGAAAAGTCAAGATAGTGGTTGGCCAAGAGGGCCCACTTGGAGACATGGGATCTCAGTAAGAAATGCAAAGATTGCTTAAAGTCAGCTAGAGGATAGGCAAAAAAGAATCAACCAATTTAATTCTAATCTGAGTAGACTCATAATAGGGAATACTCTAACTTGAGAACCAGGGCTTGGCCATCTTTCGTTTACAGTCGACGTTTTGACAAAATTTGTCTGTTGGCAATTGAATGTTTCGATTTAGTTCGATTCATGGGCGCATCTGCAAATGTTTTCCCATGGGCCAATGCTGCATATTCCCTTTTCTCACTATATATTATCTCAAAAAATTAATATTATGTTTGAATTGAATAAATGAAATAAAAAAAAGAATAAAATAATTTTAAAACATTTCAAGTTTATGTTAGATTGTAAATGGTGGTGGATGTTGTAATAGGATGAAAAAATTATCATATATAGATATTCCAATGGAATGGATCTCATTCATAATCTCTAACAAGAAGTAAAAATTAAGAAAGTAAAATGAATTTTTATTCTATCAAAATAATTTATCATCCGAAATAATCACAAAATATATTATTTTTTATTGTATTTATTTCTCAAATTCATTCTTCAATTCAAACATACCATAAAATTCAAACATACCATAAGAGTGGAGGGGGAAAAGTTGGCTTGCGTTGGATGGTTGGTGAAGAGAATTTTTTTTGAATTTCTACATTTTCTTTTCAAAAAAGTAGCATGACTTCTGAAAAATACATCACTAAAACTTGTATAATACTACACTTATTTTGCCAAATGTATACTTCATTTATCTCAAAATGTAAAATCATTATTAACATTTTAAAATTAACTTAAGATATTTTAAAATTTTAAATTAACATGATTTTCTGTAATTTTAGTCGATGCAATAATAAATTTTATAAATTATCTAAAAGGTACAATTCATTGCAAATTATTTCATAATTTAAATAAATTATTTCAATAATTTTAACTTTAAAAATATCTTCATTTGACTTTTAAAACTTAATAATAATTTTATAATTTAGAATAGAGAAAGAGTATATAATTTTACTTTGAAGAGGTTAGGTGGTAATTTTGTACCCCACCGGTTTATCTTCTTTTATTAAGCATGGAGACGCACATCAATTTTTGGGGCATTCACGTAGAGGTGATCAAAATTCAATAAACTTAACTAAATATAACCACCACCTGTCACCTTTTATCTTATTATATAGTATTGTGAAAGTTTTAATTCTATTATTATCTCATAAGTAGGTGAAAGTTACATATGCATATATCAATTAATGGAAAGAAGAGACATAAGGAATGAACAAGACAGAAAATGAACTTGTTTAGAGCTCAGATTGAGAACAAATATAGAAAGTGTTATGTTTTTGAAGTTGTCACACAAGTCAATTAGGATGGTGGAAATAATAACCATGCTCATTGTTAGCCCGATGGTAGTATATTTCAATTAATTTCAATTACTAAGGCTTTTTTTTTGTTCGTGGTGATTGAGGATTTAAATAACGCGATCTAGAATCGATTAACGAGTAAAATTACATACGAAAAATCGGGTTAGATTTAATTTAGTAAAAAAATAAAAATAAAAATCGGGTTTATTTTTAAAAATGCGATTCGTTTTTACAGTTATTTTCATCTATAGTGAATAATTTACAGATTTAATAAAGCCAGTTCAGTTTTGAACTGTTCAAATTCTATTCTCCACAAGAGATTTACCAAACTGGCCGGAGAATTTTTGTTTCCTTTCCAAAACCTACTACTCAAGTTATTTTCTTTTTTTTTTTAAATTGTACTTTTTCGAAAATTAAAAATTAAAAAATTGTACCTGTCATTTGTACTTATGATGAACATGTCATGTGGGTACTTTCATATTTTCATCTCTTTGTCAGACAAAAATAATTCTGTTCTAGAACTTTTTCAGAAAGTAGAGGGGGCCGGGGGAGATGAGCAAAACTTTTTCCATCTCGAATGGTGTGCAGCATCCACGAATTGTTTAGAATTATGAATTATTTGTACGCGTGAATTATTTGCATATCGCAGAATTATTTTGCGGTATGTAATTTTTTTTTCTTTCATTCTTAAAAATTATAAATTATCTTATATAAAATATAAAAGGAAAAAAAATTAATATACCGTATAATAATTATGTGAAAATTAAAATATTTTTTTGAGTTTTGATAAGTAAAAAAAAATAAAAATGACACATATTGCATAAAAGTTATGCGATATGTCAAAAAAAATATATTTAGAAGTTGAGAAGCAGAGTGTGTTTTATTGTTAGGTTTCTACAGCAAATTTTTTTTTTTAAAAAATGGTGCATACCACATAATAATTATGTAATATTATTTTTAAAAAAAATTTGATTTTATCGCATAACTGTTATGCAATAAGGCTAATAACAATTATGCGGTATATTATTTTCTTCCTCATTGGATATTACAACGGACGGCCAAAGATTAAATTTAATAAAATAGTGCTCCCATCTAACTTTGAGTATTAATAATTCTCATATATATATATATATATATATATATTACAGAGTAACAAAGCAAAGGAAGTCGAAGTGAAGACGGTTGTTCAATGATTGGATGGAGAAGGGAGCTCTTCGTGTTTGTCTTCTTGTCCAATTTTTAGGTCTTGGAATTTTTTCTAGGGATATTTCCACCTTTCAGATCTTGTATTTTCTTTTGGTTACTTGATCCTATAGAGACATTTCTTGAAAGAATATTTTGGTATATTCACATTGTTTATTTATGATATTCATCTCTCAAATATATATTTTAATTCACACGCTTTTATAAATCTAAGCACTCCTTAGCTGGCATTAAAAACTTATACTCCATATTTTATTATGTCCATTTAAAAAAAAACATTTTTTTTAAATATATAAAGGGTTTGCCTGCGACACTTAATTAAGACATAATTCTTTTGATATTAAATTTTACGGCTAAAATATGTTATTGAGAACAAATTATTTGAAGAAAATATATTTTAATGTGTTTTAAGCTAACTTCAGTTCACTACGCTTTATACGCCAATGGTCGTATTCAATGTATAAGTCTCCCTTGAAGAATAAAAGGCCAAATGTAGGTAATGTTACCTCCATAAAAGTAGACCGTATCTAGGACTTGAATTAGTAATATGAGTTCAAGTCTGTTGTAAAGGGGTAGTTGAGTAATTTTATGTGTACAAATTATGAAAAAATACTATTATTTTATATATTAAATGATATAAAATAATATAAAAAATCATTAAACTTTATCAATATTTAAATAGTAAGAGCGACATAATACTTTTTTTCTTTATATATATATATATATAATTTGTGCCATATAAAACTATCTCTATTTCTACAGTATTTTGTATAACATTCTACTTTTTGTCAAGCATAAACTGGTCAAATACTAATTAGCATGTTTCCTTATGTGTTCTATCATGTTTCTTTTGAAGTTTCCCTTTATCTCTCTATATCAAAGGTAGGCAAACACAAAAAAAAAACAACTCAAACAATATTTTGGATGGTATTAATTTTCCTTCAGAAGAATAAAGGGTAAAGAAACCAAAACCTAAGTTTAAGTTGTTCTTGATTACTCTTTTATACATCACTTCTATGTTAGTACTTATCATGTATCTTTCTTTCCTCTCTATTCTTGTTTCTCTCTATTTTTTAGACAAAAACTCTAACCTCTATCCTAGATCTATATTCTTGTACTCTAATAATTTCTCCCTTCTTATAGAGTTTGTTTTCTCCTTTTGTGAGACTTGTTGTTCTCTTTTGTGGAATTTATTTTCTCCATGATATGATTGATTTCTTTATCTTTTATGAAAGTATTTCATTAACATCTCTTAAGAGACTTTGTTTTTTTTCAGTTGGGACATTTTTTTTCGTTCGTGAGAAATTTAATTTTCAATACGTAAATCGTTGAAGATAAATTTTTCAGATTTTGATGTGACGTCATCATGACCCGGTTCTTCCTCTACTTATATTGAAAAACTTCTCAAATTTGTGTATTTTGTTATTACTTTTGAAATATGATTGTTTTTCCGGAGTATTCTGGTGTTCACTAGTTGTTGCTATGATCGACACTTTTCTTGATTATCTATTATTATGTTTGAAAGGATTATCTTTTCAATTCTTTGTATTGTAATTTTTTTTATCATTTGTAACACAGTCTACAGTTTCAATATATTTCAATCGATTACGCTGTTTGATCCAAAAAGAAATTGTTCTGGTTTAAGTGCTAAAAGTGTATTACTATGAATGTCTAGTAAAACATTTGCTAAAATCTATTCAAAAGCAGCATCAATCCAAATAACAATCAAAAACAAATTAAGAAAATCTACGCAGTTTCAATATATAGCAAAGTTCTTGAAATTCAATTGTAGTCCACTGACCATAATTGGACTGCATGACAGTTCATCTCTACTAAGCAATTCTTAAAATTACCCCGAATTCGAATATATAGAGATTTATTTGTTAGCTTCTCTAATGCCATGCCGATTAAACATTAATTTATAGATATTTGTAAGTATAATAAGTAACATGATCACCTAATTAAGAGCATAACAAAAGGCATTCTTGTGTTGAATAATTCTTTAATTAATTTGAAGTTCTTCGCCAACTGAATTGTATTAACAAGACAAAATTTATTGTTATAATAGGTTCTTGGCCACTGAAGTTTAACTTTTTAAGGCTAACTTTTCACATTTTATTATATGAAGTTGGAGTAGGGTCTATTTCAACAGCAATATTAATGAGAGGTATATTTAATTATTTATATCTTAGTACTATATTATGATGTTCTAATTTTCAATTATTTTTTACCATCATTTTTAGTATCACATACACCTGTCACTCCTAATTAGTATATATTTGGGATATACAATATTTGAGAAAATAAAATTATTCTTAATAGTATCATTTTAAATATATATTTCTAATTTTAGAACATTTCGTAAGAGGAGTACATATATTTTCAAAACCTGTATTATTAAAATTTAGCAAGCTATACATTTCAATCTTCGGGGATAACGAGAGAATTTAAGAGATACTTACTTTCATTTTATAACGTTTTACTCTGAGTTTGCTGATTAATAAATTCAAATCGTAAAACAAAAATGATTGAAAAAAATTAAAAGATTCAAATTCAACACCACTAGCATCGTTCAATTTTACCACCCTCTCGAAAGTTATATTAAATATACGTGTACCATGGGAGAAATTATTTCATGGCAAATGATCCGCTTCTTCGATTAAGTTGGGTGTAATCTAGTCAAACAAAGTCTATATATATCAATTAATATTAATTGCTTTTATCATCATATATTTCGTTTTATTAATTAATTAGCTGAGGAAATTGGTTGTTACTTATTTTTCTTTCGGATTACCTACATTTCCATATTATAATAAAGATTACCTAATTGGTTATATTCTCTCTATCGGAAGAAATGTTTTATCCCATAACAAAAACCATATTAAATTAATAATATGATGACATTGACATCATCACTTTGGATTTATATTTTTGTCCTGCAATTGCTAGCTTTATATCGATAAGGTGCGTCAAAATTCCTTGCTACAATAGTGAAAATTTCAATTGGATAAAAAATTTCATTATTCAATAATCTAATTGAACAATATTGTATTAGGTTCATTTTCGAGTCTTCTTTTAACCAGCCTTTTTAGAACCATAGTCGAACTTTTTCAAGCGTGTTTCAGTTTTTTCTTTTGACTTTTTGTTCAAGACCTAAGACAAAATGGATTCGTATGTGTATTAATTAAGGTTTGCTTAATTAAGGTTTGACTTCTAGCCATTAGATTATTCAATGAACGATAAGAGATTTGTTTGTTGGAATTGTGTCCATAGCAAACGCTTACTATATATATATGAAAGATGGTTTTTTGGTTACTTTCCAGAACATAAACAAAAAACATATATAAAACTGTAAATATTTACGGAGCATGTCATGCAGTATGCTCACTCGACATATGAACCATTATCTAAAAAGATTAAAACTCATTATTGGTTAAAAAATATATATATTGCATGCTTATGCATAAATTAGTTGTTGAGTATAACTTAATTAACCTACTGGTGACTACTGCATGGCTCACAAAAAAAATGATAATATTTCATCTTGATATGTTACTTTGTTACCGATAGATGATACCATAGCTTGATAGTGACCCCAAGAGTACAATAATACTAGGGCTTCCAAATTTTGAATAGGGTTAATATATTCTTGCCTATCTTTCTCCAATATCCTACCTGAAAAATAACATTTGATTTGGAGCTAGCTAGCCTGCAAAAGTTTCCATAGAGAGCTCTATCATAAACCATGGATAGAGCCCTTTTCGCTCCAAAAGGAACACAATTCTTGCAATACACCAACGAATATGATCATCAAAGCAATAATGTTCATCATCAGCTAGACATGCAAATCACATCTAGTAGCCAGTCATCGGATTCAGGTGAACTGTGTGCAGATGGAAAGTGGGCTGCAAAGCTCCTCCGGGAATGTGCAAAAGCAATATCCGATAAGGACTCGAGTAAGATCCACAACCTTTTATGGATGTTAAATGAGCTTGCATTTCCTTATGGAGATTGTGATCAGAAATTAGCATCTTATTTCTTACAAGCTTTATTTTGTAAGGCAACTGAATCCGGGCAAAGATGTTATAAAACCCTAATTTCAGTTGCTGAAAAAAGCCATTCTTTTGATTCTGCTAGGAAGTTGATATTGAAGTTCCAAGAGGTTAGCCCTTGGACAACTTTTGGTCATGTAGCATCAAATGGGGCTATTTTGGAAGCCTTAGAAGGGGAGACCAAACTTCATATAATTGACATAAGTAATACACTTTGTACTCAATGGCCTACTTTGTTAGAAGCATTGGCTACAAGAAATGATGAGACGCCACGTTTAAAGCTTACTGTTGTGGCAACTGAGAACATGGTAAGATCCGTGATGAAAGAGATAGCACAGAGGATGGAGAAGTTTGCAAGGCTAATGGGAGTTCCATTTGAGTTTAATGTAGTAACGGGGTTGAATCAATTGGGGGAGCTTAAAAAAGAGGCGTTTGGAGTTCAAGAGGATGAGGCTATTGCCATAAATTGTATGGGTGCTTTGCGAAGAGTGGAAGTAGAGGAAAGAGGGAATGTTATTAGGATGCTTCGCTCGCTAAACCCTAGAGTTATAACAATTGTTGAAGAAGAAGCTGATTTTTCTAGCTCAAGAAATGACTTTGTGAAGTGCTTTGAAGAATGCCTTGGTTTCTACACATTGTACTTTGAGATGCTAGAAGAGAGCTTTGTGCCTACTAGTAATGAAAGATTGATGTTGGAAAGGGAATGTGCTAGAAGCTTGGTGAGGGTTTTGGCTTGCGATCAAGAACAAGAAAATGGTACTATTGGGGGAGATTGTGAGAGGAGGGAAAGAGGAAGCCAATGGTCTGGGAGGCTAAAAAAAGATTTTACACAATTTTCGTTTAGTGATGATATCGTTGATGATGTTAAGGCGCTGCTAAAGAGATATCGATCCGGATGGTCCCTTGTGCTACCGCAAGAAAATGACTTAGGGCTCTACTTGACATGGAAAGAGGAACCATTAGTGTGGGCTGCAGCATGGAAACCCTAATAATGGTGGTGACATTATTAGGGTATTCATTTACTAGTATTTGAAAGGCTTACAAGTGAACATAGATAGAGTGCTTTGGGTGCAAGCAAGCAAACTTTTGAGTTTTGATTTTTCAGGTTCAAGTACTTTTCTTATTGCTAGAGATCTATATAGCTTTATGTTTTGGGAGTTTTGTGTTGCTTTTATTAAATTTGTGCTTTTGTTTTTCCATTGTTACCTCTTGTTTGGGAGTGTTTGCACTTGTGCTTTCTTTTATAAATTCCATATACATCATGTTCTTCCATTTCCCATTTTGGATTTGTTTTCTTAGTTTCTTATGTTCATCCAGCTACTTGATTGTCAGACATTATATATATATATATATATATATATATATATATATATATATATATATATGGTGGAATTTTCATGTTTATTATTCATTCAATTCTTCTAAGATTAATTGCTGCTAGTGGCTTCTCTTTAGATCTGTCTGTCTGACAAACAAAAGCTCTAGACAGACAGACAAGCACACGCACAAGCTCATATCTAAATATGTGCGATTCTTTTATGCAAATAATTGAATTGCTTCTGTATAGGTTTTATACGAATGTCAGTTTCTTCTTGACATACATTCATTCATCTTGAGCTGATGCCTACTTATCCAATTGATAAACACATATTAATATAATTACCATAAATTTCATGTGAAAACATAATTGGAGGTATAACTCAAAACATAATGACAGGATCTAATTAAACAAAAATTATGATCAATCAATAATTAAGATAATTTAATTTCAATGATCATGATGCTTATGATAAAACATTATCTCAATTGGAAAACGGAAAAAAAATGACTTCTGATGGTTTTTACTTCTGCAATCGTATATTACAAGTTGTATTTTCTGCGACATAAGTTGTACCTTCAGTCTATAGTATAACTTGGGGTTAAATTATTTTTTTCTACCGTATATATCACTTTTTTTACGATCGTGTCAATGTATTTTATTACTTTTAAAAAAATTGAATTTTTCGTCCAAATCTATTAAAGTTAACAGGTTGTTGACGTGACATGCCACATCATATTTTATATGTTAAATTGATGATATGGTATGCCACGTCAACATTCTACTAATTTTTAATAGAATTTGACAGAAAATTCAATTTTTGTAAAAAAAAATTCAATACAGTGATGCGATTGTAAAAATAAATCAGTTTAATAATGCATATGCAAATTAGTGTTCAATACAGTGAGAAAAAATTGATTTAATCCACATAACTTGTAATGTATGACTGTTGATAGAACTTGTCAAGCTGTCAACACTCACTAATATCGCAAATTTCGTAAATCCTTGTCTTAATTAAGAAGTTCATTTTGGAAAAATGTATACAAAAGATTAACATAGTTTCAATGATCTTGGTGCTAATGATCAAACATTATCTCAAGTGGAAAACGAAAATAAACAACTTTAAATGATTTTATTTCTGCAGTCCGATATTACAAGTTGTACTTTTTTATTGTCAATTGCACCTTGAGTCTATATAACTTACAATAGAATGCAGGACTACTGATAGAAATCTATCAGCACTCACTGATATCCCACAAATCTTGCAAATCCTTTTCTTAATTAAAAGGGTCCTTGGAAAATGTTTGGTCATTCTATAGAGTAGATATAAAAAATTGTCTAGAGTACTAATGACCTTTTTCAGTATGCTTCTTGAAATCAATTTTAAAATATAATTTGATAGGTGCTTAGCTATGATAATTCCAACCTTTTGGTATGTAAGATAAGTAGTGCTTCAATCATCAATACCTGTATAATATGCCTAAAAAAAATTGCAAGCTATATCTAGAGCATGTTCATTGAAGCATTATTAAGATCGAGATATTTATAATAATTAAACAGTAAATGAACAGAACTAGATTTTGACAAAATGAAAATTTAGAGGCTTTGAGCTCTGACAAGTACACATACAAACAGGTGATCGGCATAAAGAATTGAATATGGTCCCAGGAGAAGAGTACATATATAATGGCAAGCAAGAATTATACCAACTAATCTCATGGCTGCCTTTCTGTCTAGTGATATGAATAGCATATTTTTGGCTTTAATTACCATACACACATGCATGGACTATGAAGCAGTAGCCTTTGCCAACATCTTCTAGTGGAAACCAACTTTATATGACTACAGGTATTTTAGTCCTGCTTACACGTTCGCAAAAGTTTTTCACCCATCATTCCATTATTGTTAGGAACTAGAAGAATCTCATTTACTAAATTTATAAAGTTTATAGATATATTTTTATTTCAGATTTATTTTATATAAATTTGTTAAGTGTTTAGTTTAGTAATGCTAACATGACATAATATTGAAGTTGTGATGGTAAACTTGAGAATATTGTGTCATTTTACAGTACGTTTAATATAATTATGACTCTTTTTTTAGAGCAAATTACAAAAGTGTCCCCTCATGTTTACACTCAAATGCAACATAAACGTTAATATGTTATTTTTTGCAATCTCATAGCTAACGTTTTAATTTTTTGTAAAATCGTCCCCTCTGACCAATTTTTGTCAAAATAAATGAATCATGTGCACAATTAATATATGAGTTTTTAAAGGGTAAATAGTTTGTTTACACACTAAAAAATATGAGTTTTTAAATGGTAAAATATTTATTATCTTACTTTAAATATTTATTGTAAGTACATGAGAAAAATATGAAACTAATATTGGTAGTTTTGTGTGTGCAATATTTATAAACTTCAGTTAGGGCTTTATTTTGGGTAGGAGTTAAGTTTGATAGTATGTATTTTAAATGTATTTTGGATATTTATGACTGACTTACTATAAATGGTATGTTTTATTTCAATTGAATAGTTTGGAGATTTGTGTGGCTATATCAATTAATTTGCATTCATGAATGTATACTTGGAATACAATATAAGTGAATTTTTTAGAACCAAAAAAATTATAAGTGAATTTTGACATGGATCAGACAGAATATGAGTTGTTCTTTCAACTACAATACAATTGTTTTTCAACAAATAGATAAGGAATGGGAGAGATAGGCATGAGTTTATTATAAGAGGGAATAATATTTTATTAATTATTGTGTTTTAAGATTTATCCCTCTAATTAAAAGGAGCATTTCATAAACAGGCTATTTTTTCTTTAAAAACTCACATATTAATTGTCCACATAATTCATTTATTTTTATCAAAATTGGTCAAAGGGGCCTGTTTTACAAAATATTAAAACGTTAGTTATGAGATTGTAAAAATTGAAATATTAACGTATATATGTTGAATTTGAGTATAAACATGAAAAGACACTTTTATAATTTTCTCCTTTTTTTAAGCCATTGATATTATGTTGCATGTTTAAAGTGTCATTAAAAAAATTACAATAGTGCCGTTAAATTTGTATTTCCAATCAAACCCACAATTTTAACTAAAAATGTGCATATGGAGAGCTTACACCCGCTAATAACGTTTGAAGAACAAGAAGAATAAAAAAAAATACGTATTTACTTTGATGGTATAACTTTTTTTTAACAATATCGACAATTTAATTCTAAAAAAAATATTTGTAAAATTAAAATATTTTGAATATAAGTTTCTCTCCATCGATCTCTCCGAGTCTGCGTATGAAATAAATCCAGCCGGCCGCAAAAGCTTCCAACATCATGAATCTTATCCTATCTATTTTTTATTCTTTAATAAAGTTGTCACTATGTTTATTAATGTTGACAAGAAATAAATAAATAAATAAATAATACATGGTTCCTAGTTTCTTGAAATGAAATAAAGTTCTTGAAGAACTATACCCTACTTTCTTGAAATGAAATAAAGTTTTTTCATTAATCAATATCAACCGAATAAAAAAGAAATAAAAGGAAGAAAATTGAAAGAATCAACCAAGCATCTAATCCATGATGGTTTGCCTCAGTACGTAGAGACTAAACCAGTTGGGCACCACGGGTGTAAGCCACTTTTGAACGAGGGCTCAACCCATTGTAGCCTCTCTTGTTCTCTATTGGTTTGTTCAATAATAATTATGGTCAAATCAAAGTCCATTTAGCTTGTCGTACAAATCTTTCATGTTAAATTTCATCTACTGGTGGAAGGATATATTGAACTGAAAAAGTTTGAAAATTTAGTGCAAGTATACATGACTAGACTGGCTAATTTAAAGTTTATCTACTTCTATTTTTCCAGCCTAAATATTAAAGATAACAAAGTGCAAATTCAGATTAACTGGTGATCACAAAAGTTTGAACAGAAAGTCAAAAAAAACAAGAAGAAGGATCATACAAACACTCGCGATCTGTGTTCTAAAAATTGTTAGACAGGACTAGATCAGCGAAAGGGAAGTTTAGCGCCTAAACTATTTAGGCGGTGTCTAGGCCTTTTTCTAGATGATCTTCTTTATATATTTATTTTTATTGTATACTAGTTAGTTCGGTGTCTCATGTCAAGCAAGAGTTTACAATTGTATTGTATTTTTATTAATTGCAATTTATATTATTAAATGTCACTTTATGGTTATTAAGTGTGATACTATGAATGACAGTGAAAAAATAATAATAAATTAAGACTATCATATCACTTTATTATTCTAAAATAGAAATATATCTCTAATTTGGATCAAACTAAAAATAAAATTGTATTCGTGACTTAAAATGGAGCGAATAATAGTTAAAAATCATATATAAAGTGATTTTTAAATGTTAATTGTCGACGCCGGGATTTCGTCGTCTCGTTTTTTATTATTAAAATGTCCCTTTCCAATTTTAGCCTTTTGAATTAAATGTGATTTTGAAAAGGGTCGGCTTAATGTCGACGGGTTTTGAAAGATCGATTTTTTATGAGCCAATTGACCAGAGTCGCCAGTTGGTATATTTGAAATGGATGTACCAACTCATCCGAGTTTGTTTTCGTAATCGCTGGCTCATATGTGACTCCGAGTTAATTGGTCCGCAAACCGAGATTCATAGAGTTCGGGGGCTTGCTTAAGCGAGGGGAAGGTGTTAGGCACCCCCCGACTTCCGTGAAACACGGTTACCGCAATCTCGATGTTTTCCTATCCTTTTAAATCCTAAAATGTGTGTGCGCGCGTGTGTGTGCGTGTATGCCTAAATAAACGTTTGTGGTGCGTTTTGCATAAAAGTTGCTTTGATTCTATATGGCAAATGTGTTTATCTGGAAAGCGTTTTAGACATCATTTGACCCAATTGACAAGACTTCATTTTTTTACAATAAAGATTGATTTTAATTTCGAAAGCGATGGGGGGGTTTATTAGGTGTCGTTTTCATAAAACAATTTGTAAACTTTTGTCAAATAGGTATCGAGACTATACATTGCCCTCTAATAATAAAATGAACAAAATGAAGGCAACTTCTAGAACTTTTTCACCCTATGCACAAAGTTTAATGAAAACATTTATTTATTTGCGAAATCGTTTTTTATGACCTTTTGGAACCAAATGAAGCCTTTTTGCCAAACATGGATTTAAGTTCGCCAAAACTCTTAATTTTAATCCTCGTGGATCTAATATCCTAATTTGCTTGATTTTATAAAAATCTTTATCATTTCATTCCAAAATCGTTTTCTCGTGTCAAAAGGGAAAACCAAGCATCAAAATAACGTTGCGGCTATTCACGGGCATGTAAGCCATCCGAATAACCCCAACCGCCCACAATCGCACATTTCATTATTACGGGGCCTTAAACCCGATTTTCGATCCGACATCGCTTTAAGGCCCGAAAATTACATATTTACAATACAAATGCATCGTCATCGCTACATGCGTTAAAACTATAAAATAAACTAAAAGGATATCATCGGGAGGTTAGGAGGAGATTCTATCCACAACAAATCCTCTCTAACCATCCCTAATCCATAGATCCAAACATATATCGACTACATCGGATCTAACTTCAACATATACAAAATCAAACTATATTAAATAGCAATGCACCAAATATTTTCGGATCTAACAGTAGATCCACCCAACAAATGCACAAAAATTAGATCTATAATAACTTAAACAATAAAATGAAATGAGAACTAGATCTAACTATATAAAACCACAAATGCTAGAAACTTAGAATTCTTCACATTTCAAATGAGGAAAGACACGCTTGAATGCTTGAAAATCGAAATAGGATACAATATAATGTAAAGATTGAACAAATGAGGAAGAATCCTCACCTTTTCTACCAAACCCGAAGGTTTCTCTCTCTATTCCGCCATTTTCTCTCTCTAAAAACCATCAGGTATATTTCCTCTTTTTTTCTTTCTCTCGGATGAAAATGGCGATGTATAGCTGATCTCCAGGCAGCCGCAGATGCATTTGCGGCTGGCCGCAGATGCATCTGCGGCTGCCTGCTGTGGCCGTCTGAGCCGCCGCCTCGGCTGCCGTATGCCGCCCTCGAGCCACGCGAAGCCCCAAAAGTCGTTGGCCGCAGATGCATCTGCGGCTGTCTGGCTTCCTTTTCTCGATTTCCGTGTCACGCGGTCTTAAATCGCCAGTTTTTGCTGTATTGTTTTGGAAGGCTGTATTTTTGCAATCCGGAAATCCCTGGGAAACGTGTCATATTGTTCTGGGAGGCTCGTTCGGCGGGCTGCGACTTGATATAGAATTTGATAATTTTGCCTGGCTTCCAGGGGGCGCTGCCCCCTTTCCACCCCCGCCAGCTCACCGGCGAGCTGGGCAGCCGCTCGCTCACCGGGGAGCGAGACCCCCGAACATCGTAAGCGGAGTGGCCATTAGTCGTCTTTTGTGGTCAGCTCAGGCCTTTCTGGATCAACTGTTCGCCTTGCCTCAAGTGACCGGATGCTCGTTGTCCGTTGTGGCGGTTTTGACCATAAATCGCTGGGGTGGCTTTGTGCTGGGGTCCACCTTTCTTTCCGCATGTCGGGTCAAATGACGATTTTGCCCTCCTGCCAGGGTTAGTAGAGAAAGTGCAAAATTTGGGTGTCTACATTAATTTTATCATTATTTAATAAAATAGTTAAACACGTAATATTTTCTAACAATGATATTCATATTTGTTTTTAATATTTAACAAAACACCTTGGCTCATCCAAAATATAAAAATAAAATAAAATAAAATAAAAATAAAAATAAAAATAAAAAATAAGACTAAATTAAAAATGATTCTAAATGCGTGTATAACATACTTCGGGTTTCTTACAAAGAGAGGGTCGATATCATTAAATGCCTGCAAAGAGAGAAAATTATCAATTTACATTATATGCATTGAATTGCCTACAAAATCTATTATATATTTTATGAATAAGTTACCTATAAAGAGAGAGAATTAATGCATCAATTCTCATATACATCTTATAAAATAATATAAATATAATAAAAGTAAAAATATCAACTAATTAAATTTAAATACAATTTCATGAGTCAACTCAATACAAAATCAACCAAAACATCCCACTATCCCAATTAAATCATATAACAAAATCTTATTTGTGCGATTATAATTAGTAATAGATAGTTGTTACACTATATAAGACATATACTCCCTCTCCCTCAAAAGACTAAACAATACCTTATTTGTGTTATTAAGTGATAGAAGACTCATTTAGTCTCTAGACGGGAATTAATCAAATTTAAGATGAAATTATTAGAATACTACTCAGGGATACAATACAAACTAAACAATACCTCAGTAAACTCACAAGGAAGAGCAAATTTCACAAAAAGCATGACTAGAGTACTAGTGATACACATTATTGATGGTACATATATGATATGGTTCGTTACAATTGGAAGTGACCCAAATAAAAATGAGTGGCAAAAATGCTGATATATATATATATATATATATATATATATATATATATATATATATATATATATATGAGTTCAATATAGGCATTTTGGATTGTAGACCAGGGAATCAGTAAAACAATCTGAATTAAGAAGATGAAGATATATGATATAAGGAAATTCATGCCCAGAACACTTGAATCTCTCATAAACGTGAGATCTATTATTATGCATTGAGGTCCAAGACTGTGATTATTCCAGGCATAAATCTCAAAGGTTATCGAATATATATGTATATACATGGGAGTTGGGTTAAATTATTTTTTTCCTATTAAACTCTAATTTATATTTGCACTATTAAATTATTAGTTTTTTCCAATCAACTCATGATTACTGCAATTTATTTGCAAAAATTCAAAAAATCGTCTATTATGTTACATTTTTAATGAAAAATCTATGTGGTGCCTACTCGGTATGTTGATGAGGAGAGAGAAAAATGAAGTTGAGTGGTTAAATTAAATTAAACCCATTTTTATAATAACGTAGCAACAAAACAAAATATAAGACTGCAAAATAAACTAAACAGTTCGAGTTCGATTCGTACTCGCTTAACTAAAAGTTCTATTTTAACTCTATTCGAAATATAAACGATTCAAATATGAGCAAAGTTTAAAGTTCGATAAATTATTCGAACCTCTTCAAATTATAATTTTTTATTAATATTCGGATCATATTCACTCGAAAAGTTCAAACTGTTCGGGTTCGATTCGAGTTCGTAGTCGACTCGGTAGTTAAACAAGCCTCAATCAAACCTTATTTTATACTCGATAAATTTGACTAACCAAATCTGAGTAACTCAATATTTAATTCGATTCAATTCATTTGCACCCTTAACAAAATATAATTTCTTTGACTAAAAAATTGAAATTAAATGTATGAAAGTAAAATTTTAGTTGAATAAAATATATCAAAATTATATTAAACAAAAAACTCTTGAGAATTGGACCGATGGCTGTTCCTGATGATCAGGCTAGGCAAGTTAATCATATAATCAACTCAGACGAATCTAACTCATTTTTCCTCTTTTCTCATCAAAAGCCAAATCAGCTTTCTCTCTCCTTAATGTCGTGCATGTGTATTTTTCGTTAAAACTAAAACCTTTTTTAACGATTTTTGTAATATTTTGAAACAAAATTGAGTTCAGTGAGTTGAATGGAAAAAAAAATGAATTCAGTGATATAAATATAAATTAAGGTCGAGTTCAGTAGGGTGATAAACGAATATTTTCAAATGCAGATACAGGTATATCCGTATTCACATTATAAAATAAATTTTAATATCTGTATTTGTATTCATATCCAATAGATATGCAATATGAAATATCTGTATTTATATTCGACGAATAATATTCGAATACGGATATCATCCATATCTATTTTATACAATATAATATGAATAAATATGTCAAATACCGTATCTACATGTATTCAAAATAAGATTTTAAAAGTTTTAACTTTTTTTTAATTCTTGCACAATTTTAAATGAATAACCAAAAAAAAAATATTCGTTTAATCAACTAATAATTCGTAATCTACCAAGTAAAATAATAAAACTAGATATAATATGTAAAAAAATTATATAGCATATTTTAAAATAGTCATAAAAGATGTATAATTAATTGATGTTAATATTTTCATATATTGCATTCCAATATTATATGTGAGATTTATACATGTGTGTGCGCGTGTATATATTGATATTATGAATATGGATATTAACGAATATGAATATGCATATAACCATATATATATCCGCTATCCGTATCTACTTTGAACGAATATGAATATGAATATGAATAATATTTAGTTTGACACAGATACAAATAATATTCACTTTGACTTGAATATGAAAACAAATTTTAAGAACAAATATTAAATATTTTGGACTCTATTTACGGTCCTAGAGTTTAGTAGACAAAAAATAATATGACCCCACGGGAGTTGATCCACGATGACTATGGAGCTATTTGTGGCTGCCATCTACACCATCCATTTTTAAATCTTACGGTTGCAATTTAAAAATACAATTAGCCTATTGTAACAGTGTTGTAATAGAGTAGTTGTATTTTTAAATTGTGACTGTTAAATGTTATAATGAACGCCGTAAAGATTTTATAGTCATCATTTGTTATAAATCAACTTCCTATATGTGTGTGTGTATCTTTTAACTGAGTGGAGAGGACTAAATATTAAGTAATTATTAAAAGATGAATTTTTGGAAATTTAGGGGGTGGCTAGTGATGATAATTAATCCCAAGAAAAACCTCCATTGAACAAGTGACATTTGGGCTAACGTTGCAAAATGTTTAGAAGCCAATCTAAGATGGGGTGAATTAAGCTTTAAAAAATACAATCCACAGGGCCCAGTCTAAGTATCAAGCCCAAATCTTTAAATATTAGAACGCCCAGCCCAAGCATAGCTAAGGACTCCTGGCCCTGGTAGAAAAAATTGTGTGGTTTATGCGCCGTGCTTATATATTTTCTCATCAAAACGTTTAAACTCTCAAACGGGCCAAACCCTACCGAGGCAGCTGCTCTTCATCCCTACACCGAAAATGGTACTCTCTATAGATTCAGCGTTTCTATGTAAAATTTATTGGTTAAATATCATGATTTATTTTAACTTTTATCTTTTTGTGATCATTGAATTGCTTTAGTTAAGTAATGAAATGATTTTTTTGACTATAGATGAGAAAACTCAGCTTGGAATTTGTATAGATTTGATGTTTGTTTGCTATCTGAGGGTTATATAAGAACCTTCATGTTTATGTTTTTTTGTATTTTTGTATATGTGATGGTAATAGTGGTTATATGCAATGTATATTATGGATATCCTCGTGATGTTGTAATGAAGATATTCTGTTTGATCTGTAACCTCTTTTTAGTTTTGTAAAATAATGGAATATATGTATATTAGAATCATTTATTCTTGAATCTTACTTCCTAACCCAATTTTTCTGTTAAAAACCCATCAAGGAAGTGGAGGTTGGGATGAGTGGTTTTGCTAATAGAGTTGGAATTTGAGCATGAATGCTTTATTATAAGAACTAATGGTATAAGAACTAATGAGAAGGGGGAAGTTTGCTATATGTAATTAGTAAGTAATGTGAAAAGGTATAATTTTTGGTGCCTGTCAAATGAGATTTATTTAATAAAAAAATCCTTAATCAATAAAACATGACATAATAGCTTTTATGTGGAGTAAGTATATGTCTCCCAGGATCATGTTCAATTTCACAGGAATACAAGAAAGACGAACTATGCCTTACTGCTCTAGTATTTCTCTTGTTGAAGGGGAATATGTCTCTCGACCTCATTTAGACAATAAAATTAGGTTCTTATGAATTATCAGGATGAGGTCTAATGTACTCAGATTTCTAACTTGGATATTACAAAGTGTAGTGGTAAATGTCCCCCCTCCCCACAATATCATTATTTTGGAAATTGGTCTCCTTATGTCAAACAAACATGTAGGCTGCTAGGCTGTATGGGAAATTTGTTGTGATGAGGTCAGCTTGTTTCCATAGTAATGTGTTCAGGTTATAGGTTGTTAGGTGTATCTGCCAATTTTGCTTTGTATGCAAGTATTTTGGTGGGTGCTAATTGTTTCTGTTATGGTGTTTTTTTATACTTAGCCGAAGCAAATCCACGAGATCAAGGATTTCCTTCTCACTGCCAGAAGGAAGGATGCTCGTTCTGTGAAGATTAAGAAGAGCAAAGATGTTGTCAAGTTCAAGGTTCGTTGCTCCAAGTACCTGTACACACTGTGTGTGTTTGACTCTGAGAAAGCTGAAAAATTGAAGCAATCCCTTCCTCCAGGTCAATATGTAGTTTAATTTGAGTTTCACCTGTTATATATTAATCTCTGATGTATATGTGATATATTTTTCATAGTTGACCACGAACCGTACTTGGTTGAGCATCACATATATTTCAAAATTGCGTTATTTCGCATGAACTGTTGGACTCAATTAAATTGTTATATTCCAGAAAAGATAATGCAACTCTCAAGGAGATTGTCTAATAATGTCTATTATATTGGTTAGTATTTCAGAACTGTATTTAAAGTTAGCTAGCTAATGTTTGGATGTATTCTGTGTTAGGAGAGTTGATTATAACAGAGTCCTCAACTGATACTGGGGGCCTGAGTGGGTTGTCATATTATGAAATACTTTGTAATTTATTATGTCAAATGAAATTAAAAAGGAGTTGCTTGAGGTTATGAAAAATGATAATTCTTGGATGTAATTTCCATCCGACACTTTAATTAGCTAGCTTTAATGGATGTATCTAATTCCC
Organism: Hedera helix; assembly: GCA_947179155.2. NCBI lineage: Eukaryota > Viridiplantae > Streptophyta > Magnoliopsida > Apiales > Araliaceae > Hedera > Hedera helix. The sequence continues at coordinate 29,328,898 of OX359277.1, read as the reverse complement.
TTTTCCCTGTGGAGAACATGCTGAAATTGATAATATGGATAAATAACCTACCTTTAACTTACCATATAAAATTATAAATAAACAGGCTAGCTGTACTTGACGTTTCTCCCAATTGATTTATTTATGTTTGCAGGTTTGAGTGTGCAAGACTTGTGAGTTGATGAAGGTAGCTAGTTAAAGAGCACTGTTTCTAAGATATTGTTTGTTTCAGTTTATGCCTTTTACATTACTTTGAACTTAGTTTGTAATGGATACAAGTTTTTATTACTTGAATCTAAGAGATCGAACTTTTGTTTTGTGAATTATGGGTAATATGGACTTGGTTTTCCTGTGTTATGACTACTGATTGATTATTAAGTGCAACTATATTTTCTTCATGATTGGATGATGCCTCCTATATTTTAATATGTAAATTTCTTGTGCAAACCCTCTACTTTGCTACTTGTTAGAAGTTACATTATACCATTCTTGTTTTGGGGGTATTGAAAGAGTGTAGAGATATAATTGCTGAAGTTTTTTGAGTTGCAATATAATGCATCGTGGGTTAGGTAGGCCTCTAAAGAAACCATCTAACCAGTTTGGCAAATGTTGTAAGTATTTAGCATCTGCATATTGGATAAGTTGCTTACTCTTTCTTTGGTTTACCCAAGTATTATATTTTTCAGTTTTGTTGTTGAATTGGGATTTTGTTTCCTAATGCCACAAGGATAGACGGTAGGTCTCTATTTCTTGATTGTTTTGAGATGAGTGGTTGACTCTATTTCTTGATTGTTTTTTCATGAGTGGTTGATTTGTTTTCTTACTTGGGTCGCATGATCCATCATTCTTCTCCTTTTGGAGTATTAGTAGTACACTTCTTTAGTTTTTCTGTTATGGGCAGATCATGTACAAACGTGGTAGCATTTTATCAATACCCCATTGACAAAGTAGAGTTGGTGTTTCAAATTCACCCACCCTTGGGTTAAACTTGGTTTCTATTAAATATTTAGTAATTAAAACTTGGATATTATTATTTTTGCAAGTATATTTTCGATACGTTCATTAGTAATCTCTTATGTGACCAGTTAGAGACGTACTATTTTTTTATCAGCAAAAAATAAAACTGAATCCACAAAATCGGATTTCAATTTTCACTCATTACATAATATGGACGTACTTGCTATAATAATATCCATGTGAGAGAACCTTAGGAAAATGTAAAAACTTCATGTGAAAACATCCATCCCCTAAAGCTTGAAGAATAATCTATAACAAATAGTTGTTATGAAATAAGACATTATTTCAGCAAACTAATTTTATACTGTTCATATGAAGATTTAACGGTGGAAAAAAATTTATCCAAGCACTAGTAGGAGTAGTGGCTAGAGTGGAAAAAAAAATTGCATAACCGCTATTCTTACTAGCGGTTGGGAAAAATTATTATTTTTCTCTTACGTTAAATTTTTATATGAACGGTGTAACACCAATTTGGTAGAATATAGCCCATAATAATCATATGGGTCACTTTATATATATATATATATATATATATATATATATATATATATATATATATATATATACTAGGTATCCAATGTTCATAGAGTATCTGGATGAAGGTATGAAACACATTGCAAATATAAAAATATTCTTCTTAGTTGAGATGCTGTTTCTCCTAATTATTTCATAACTAACATGGACCTTTAACCTTTGCTTACTTTAATAGAAGTAGTTGTTATTGAGTGCAAGCAAGAAGCTAACCCCCATGCTTTACCTTTAATCAATTTGTGGCTTCATCATCAATCAACCACTTCGACAAAACCCGCTCTCGTTAATTATCAAAGTACATTAACATTAATTATACTTCTTTAGTTTCTATGCTAAATGATAAAACCAGAATCATAATTAAGATATGATTAGGTAACACTTCACCAACTAGCGTGTTGGCTTGGTTTATTGTGATTAATTATTATAAGGGACAAGTGACATGTAAGTATCAACCAACAAAATCTCATTTTTTAAAAATAATTAATTTTATAATCAATAAATCCTTTAAATAATTATAAATATTTAAAAATTGTATTATACAAAATTAAATTGACTTTTAAAAAGTCAATGTTAATTCTATGTTTTAATATATAGGGAGTGGTATATTTTATGTAGATGAGCCTCCCACTCCCTAGACAGAAGCATAATGTTGATTACATCCTCCTTTCTCAACTGAATTTCTTGACCAATCTTCAAAGCATTATAGTATTGTTTTCAAATTTCTTAATAAAATGAAAGGATTTTTATTTATTTTTTATGGGGAAGTTGGTCGATTGGTCCCATCTTAAAGGTGATACCTTTTACTTAAATATGCCGGCAACCAAGTTAAGCAAGGTAGGGCTAAGTCCTTCTCCCTTTGCATAATACTTGTATATCCATTATCGAGTGTCTAACAAAATGGTTTATAGGTGTTTTCATCTATTACTATATATATAACAAGGGTAATTAAGATTTTGTCTAAGTTAATTGAGTTATTTTGGTTGGATACCGAGTTAATATCGAGTTAGTTTTAAATTAATATTGAGTTAGTTTCGAATTTATCATCTCTATTGATACAATGTATGTTATATTCATAATTATATCAAACTTTTTGATTTTTTTTTATATATTATTTCAAGAATATACATGTATGTATTAAAAAATATATATATAATAATTCTGATATATATAAAACTCTTCCATGTTATCTTTAATGTATTACTATCATTTACACTATACTATTTATACTCAAATTATAATATCAAATATCATACACTAGAATTTAAGATTGTATTATTGATATTAACCCATGTCTTGCGCGGTTATCAGTAGTTTTTTTAATCAAAAAAAGGGACATGTAAAAAGTTATATAAAACCACCCTGTTTTACATTAATTTTCATTAGATAGGTCAAAGAATTATCTTTTCTTGAAACAAAAATAAAATCTCTATTGCATAAATCAAAATCAAAGTAACATAATTTTGAAATATTTATAAAAGAAAAGGAACACAAAACAAATAGTTCGAGAATGAGAAAACTTTTATGATCATATTACAATATGAATGAAGGGGGTGTTTGTTACAAGTAAGTTAAAATAGTCATCTTAAATATTTGCTAATATGAGCCGGTCATTTTTATAAATAGTGTTTATTATATTGATAATTTTACATTGTCAATAATCAGATATTCGATAAAATGTTAAAATTTTTGGTTATCAAATAATAAAAAAAAAAAATGTGATAATCTGATATTACCACATAGTGGTCATTTTAAAAATTTTATTTAAACAAAAATATGCTTTATATTTAATAACTGGGATATAAATATCCTTATTAGTAACATAATTTAAATATATATTTTTATTTTTTTTGTTTTTTTTGTTTGTCGATATGTTTAGTTTAATTAAAATAATTCATTGTCCATACAAAATATGTGGTGTTGTTTGTTATTTATTATTAATGACATATTTAAAAATTTTGTATTTAATAATTGAATAAATCATAAATTGTTAATTCAATAGTACTTTGATAGTTGTTGATTATATTTGACAATAATTATATAGGTGAATCATTCGATTAAAATTAATATAAAAAATTTAAAAAAAAAATAATATTAAAAAAATATTATTTCTATTTAAATAACGTGTTATAATTTTAAAATCGCTCGCATATAAAACACCGTAAGTGTATTAAATGTTAAGAGCGACAATCTCCTACATTATTTTGCACAAGTCCCACTAAAGTTGTGATAGAAAAACGTGTTAGATTGTTTGCGGAAGATACTAGAGCTTTTCTACGGGGACTGATTTTTTTTTCTTTTTAAAAAAAAAAAATTTAATATTTATTTTAATAATTTTTTTTATAAAATTTATTAATTTATATGTATCTAAATTATACTTAAATTATTAAAATTTATCAAAAAAAATATTATAAATATTTTTAAAATAAATAAATAGACCGATTGCTGGCACCGATCGCCCAAGATTTTCTGTAAATACTAACCTAACCGCTGAATTAAAAATATCGGACAGCAAAATAAGAAGAAGAAAACAAGATATTGAGGCCACCAATTATACAAACAGAAAAGTACATGTAGTGAGAATATCCCATAATCCATTCCCTATCACAACAATAAATGATGCGGAGATGTGGAGATGTCTTGCTAAGAAGACAAGGGAAAAGCAGCTTCATAATATCAGGGGGGGGGGGGGGGGTCACGGAACCCTGTTGGCCCCTTGATAGCTCCACCAATTTTGGACTTTTTTTTTAAAAAAAATAGTTAAAGAAATTTCATTGATAATTTTATATATTATAAAATATTTTACAATTTTTTGGAATATGTTTATTAAGGGTATTTTTTAAGAAACTCAATTTAAAATTAAACACATTAACTTCGGTTAGGTGTAAAAAAAAAAGTATAAGTACACAATATTCAAACACTACATCTATCTTAACCATTAAAAAGTGTAGTATGACATTGAAAGTCGTGTCATATCCCACTTTTTAATCATTAAGATGAATATAGTGTTTGATTTTTATATTTAAATATTGTGTGCGTAGACTTATCTGTATAATAATAAATATCCACGAAAAGAAACGTTCAGCATTAAATTAAAAAGATTCACTTTTGTCATATTTACTCAATATTTATTGAAAACGGGGCATAGATTATAGGAACAAAATATTTATGTTTAGCATTAAATTTAAATTTTTTAATCATTTAGATGAAAAGAACATAGGAGCATTCATAAAATTTGTACTAATTTTGGTGATATGGATGCAAAATCTTAATGCTTACAAGATAAATAAATAAAAACTTATAAAATAAGAAATGCTGACAGTTAAAATTTAATAAAATAATTTATATTCCATTTTCAATTCCCCCATGCTTGTAAAATTGACTAGCAAGCAAGCTCAAACATGTGTACGATCAAGTGGAGGTGAGTGATCATTGGCCTACATTTTTTATCATCTTATCATCCACAAGTTTGATATGTTGCTTCCAAAACCTCATCATAATGAATAATAATAAGGGCAGAGAGATGACCAAGTGCCAACTGAGTACTTGATTTTTGGGCTCTTATACAAAAATAATAATACAAAAATAACTATGTCCAAGAAATAAAAAAATAAAGTACTAATAATTAACTTCAGGATCTGACAAATTCCCATTCTCTAATGTACAACCGACATCTCCATAACCTTTGCACATGCACCCATTTGCCCAAACAGAGAAATTACGCAAGTGCTGCATTATGTTTCTGTTCTTTATTAAAAAATATTTTAAGGAAATATAAGGATGTTAAAAGCTAAACCCCATCATAATCATTGTTTTATATGATTTAATTAACTAGTTAACATAATATATTGCTCTGTAAATATTCTTAGCTCTTAGTCTTCTGACCCTTTTGCTTCATTGGCTCTTTTTGTTTTGTGCATCTTTCTACTTCTGTTTCTGACTTTCTTGGGTTATCTAATGGAGGATAATGGACAGTGGGTCAGCTTCCAATTTTTTGATTGGTTTTATACTTGTCTTGAGTTGTATGCATTTGGTTTCAAAATTTAAAATATATTTTTATATTTATTTAAAAATTAAAGATATATTTTTATTTTTATATTACACAATGACATAAAAAATTTAAATGATATTACTATTTTTAGTTGATCAAATATTATCATAACATTTAGTGATATATTTTTAACTAGTATTATGAATATGTTAGAAAAAAATAACAAAAAATATTAAAAATTATCCCAACAAGTATATCTTTGATTTTTAACAAAGGAAGAATAATAATGTTGAAAATAGTTCCATAAATGATAAATCAATCGCTCATAATTGTCAAATTTTTTGCTGTTATTTTTAGGAAATTGATATTATTTGAATAAAAAATATTATTAGAATAATAAGTATTTTTTAAAATAAGTAAAATTATTATTAAATATTACTCCGTATTATATTTTTTGCCATTATTTCTATTCTGACCACTGACCATGTCAAATAGTGGAGTATTTTTTTTTATCTGTGTTTCACGAGAGCAATCTACTGCAAACTCGGCAACTTCCCATGTTCAGAGCCTTGAGACTTTTGGATACTTAGGTGTCAAGGCTCTCCTAATAATCCCCCTCAGAAAGTTCCTTTTTATCCATTTGGATTTTGCTGAGCAACAATCAGTGCCATTGTTCCCTTCTCCTTTTCAGCTGTACAACCCATCATTAATCACCCAAAAATTATTTATCCCCAATTATTTATTGTTGTTTAGTATAGTACTCCATCATGTTTAATGGTACAAATTCCATACTGGAAAATTTTCTTCAATTGCAGTCTTTTTCTATCTGGGTCAATTCCTCTCTCTCCAGCGGGTACCCAAGCTTGAACCTTTCATTCTGAATTTGTGAAAAATTGAATCTTTTTTCCTATTTTAGGATTGTACCAACAAAATCTTTGGGTGCAAAAGTTTTCACTATATGATCTGAGTTATTGAACTGTGTTTTATGCATTTTGTTTTGTGTTCATTGTTTGATTTGAAGTTTATTGGGGTTACAAACTTCTTCTGGGTTTAATTCCCTTTTTCTTGCCACTCCATAATAATCTACTAAAATCAAAATTAGGTTATTGGGATTTGTTAGAAACCCTATTTTTTGGCAACCCTTTTGACAGATTTCTTGTGTTCCCATTGGGAATCTTGAAATTTATGATTTGCGTTTTTTCAAAGTGATGCATACTGAGGTTTTCAAGAATGGCTGCTTTGGTCCCTGGTGTTCTGTTGAAGCTTCTTCAGCATATGAACACAGATGTGAAGGTTGCTGGTGAGTACAGGTCATCTCTTTTGCAAGTGGTGAGCATTATCCCTGCACTAGCTGGTGGGGAACTTTTTTCAAATAAAGGGTTTTACCTAAAGGTATCAGATTCTTCTCATGCCACTTATGTTTCTCTTCCCGATGAACATGATGATCTTATTCGTAGTGACAAGATTCAATTGGGTCAGTTTATACATGTTGAAAGGCTTGAAGCCGCCTCTCCGGTCCCCATTCTTCATGGTGTTAGGCCGGTGCCAGGGCGGCACCCTTGTGTGGGAAGCCCTGAAGACATAGTTGCAACTCATTCCTTAGGGTTCCTTAATAATAATGGTAATTCGTCTTCCAGTTCAAAGCTTTTAGACAAAACTAAATCCCCTTCCAAAGTAATGAGCAATAATAATTTAGGGGTGAAGGACAACAAATCCACACAATTGAAATTGAATGGTAGCTCTAAGGAGGATCAAGTGGATAGGAAAACGGCATCGTTGGTAAGATCCAAGTCTCAATTGTCGAAGCTGGTCTTGAGTTCTGTTGATAAGAAGGAATCATTTCTGAAGAAATCATTGAGTTCACGGTCAATCCCTTCATCACCATCAAGTTGTTATTCGTTGCCAAATTCTTTTGAGAAGTTTGCTAATGGGATTAAGCAGCAGGGAAAGATTAAGGGGTTGGAGAAGGCAACGGGTAAACCGGGCTTGGCGGAGAAGGCTAGTTCGGTTCGCGGGGCAAGTCCGACTACAAAGAAGGCAGTGGTGAGAAGCTCGATGAGGAATTTCATTCAGGGGATTGAGTTGGGGCCTAAGGCATTGAGAAAGAGTTGGGAGGGGAACTTGGATATGAAGGCCAGGGAAAGTCCAAGATTGAGGGTCACTAAGCATGATTTGAAGCCTGAAGCACGAAGTTCTTCTGTGAGTGTTTCCTTTTTATACGTAGCCTCTGTTGTTATTCACACATCTTTTAATTTAGTGATAAAAGCTTTTGCCTAACTGAAACTATCAATTATTCTTTCAGAAATGTTATCATGCTGAATTTTGAGAACTATAGAATTGATTTTTTCCATAATTTTAGCTATACTTTCTTTTGAGGTATTTTTTTGTGGGATCATAAAGATTGAGAACAACTTCATCAGATATAATGGTGGAATTGAGTTTTCATAATAATTGAATTTTGAATGGTCTTCTTGATTCAGGGAATGTTATTTGAAATTTGCCTACAGTAATGTTTTGCTGCATTTCCTTGTTCTTCCAACTGTAGACTTTCTCTATTTCTTTTAAAAGGGGAATGTTGTGATTGTTAGTTGGTTGCCTCATTCGTCATTGATTGCCTCATTTGTCTTTCTAGAAAATAATTATGGCCTTTTTATCTAATGAATTCATATTGGCAGGTTCCAAGAAAATCGACAAGTGAAAGGTTGCCATCTAAAGATGAAACAAAGGTACAGCTGTCTTCAAAGTCAGTCAAAGAGGAAAATATGGCTCAGATGCCGACAAAGAGAGTTACGACAAATGGCAGTTTGGTTGATCCTGATAAGTTGATAAAACAGAGAACATCGCTTGGAAAGAAAACTCAAGGTGACATCGCTAATCATGGATTACCTGGAAATTGGTTCAAGGGTTCTTACAGTATTAGAAGATTAACGGATGCAAGTGCTTCATGGACTTCACTCCCATCTTCCCTTGCAAAGCTTGGAAAGGTAGGATCTTTTGAAGTCCTTAATCTTCCCAACCAAATGTATTTGTCTGCAAGTTCACTTGCTGGGCAGTTGTTAAATATATTTGTGGTAATAAATTGGGAGTTCTAAATTTTCAACAAACAGCCCTGCATCCTATATTACATATTACTATTATTAATGCACAATCACGTATGAATTAGATTTACGAGTAACAAGGTTTTGTATGGAATTTTGTTCTGTTGCATTACTGGCATGATATCTTGTATTTATTTTTTTTTTGTCCTGAAATGCTTCTCAGTTGACTGAGCAGATCTATCTAATTAAGTTTGTTGTCGCATTAGAGTCTACCTATTTCACTTTTATACATTTTATGTGCTGAATAAATAACAAGGACATACATTTCTCTGTTTCTCATTATAAAAGTGAAAGTATCTCATTTATATTTCAGGAAGTTTTGAAGCACAGAGATGCTGCACAAACTGCTGCCATTGAGGCAATCCAAGAGGCTTCAGCTGCAGAGAGTTTACTTAGTTGTTTAAGGTACTTTTCCCTGGGAGCTCGTTCTGGTTATCTCACTTATCTGAGTTTAACTTTATTTTGAAATCATGAGACTGCCAAACTACTTTTGTTGTTAAAACATCTAGTTATTGGCTTCACAAGATTTATAGTTTCATTGGTTAGTTGCTAAGAGGCAACGTGGACGTAAAAATCTTTTACAATATTTTTGCTTGTACTTTAATTCTTGAAAACTTTTTTTATCTAAAATCTGGAATTTCTTAGTTGTTGTTATATGTTTAAATAACCAACATGGTGTCAAATATTATGAACAACTTTATGTTAGACTTATTTAAAAGATCTATTTCATCTCCTTTATGCATCTTTCACTTTGGGGGATAGGGTTTGGGGAGGGGGTTGCGTAAGTATCAGGAATGATATACAATAAGCAATGTGCTAAACTAGATTTATAAATTGATAAGATATTAAGCCAACTGCAAACATTTTTACTTCAATCATCCCTTCCCCTTCCCCTTCCCCTTCCCCCTCCCCCATCTGAGGCCAGATTGTGCTGGAACCAGGAAATTCAATTTTTTTGAATAAATGAATAATGGTATAAATTCCAAGGACCTATATACTTATGTTAACCTTAACAATAGTAAGGTATTATGTGCCCAATCGTATCATTCGATTTTCGTAGAACCATATCTCGCATTTATGAGGTGTCTTGTGGAAAGAAAAAAAAATAGTGGCCAACAAGTGATGAGTATCAGACATGGGTCAGTACATGTCTGCATCAATGCATAAGAGATCTTGTAGTGGATTTCTTTTCTTCTTTTTTTTTCGCCTTTAAGCGTTCGTAATGGCTAACCATAGTTGTCAAATCGTGAATTGTATCGTATATCGAAAACCCTCGTATCGTGAATCGTATTATAAGATACAAAAACAAAACAAAAAATGTAGTATTATATGTTTAAATAAATAAAACACAAGTTTGACTATATATAAAAGTAGTCACGTAAATATTATTATAGACTAAATTATTATTTTTAATTAAATAGTAGCTAAAATATTCTAACTTGATTTATTAGATATTATTTCAGTAATATTTATAGAGTAACAAGAAAAAACGAAAATTCAGATTCACCTTTAATCTATAAAACAAAGAGAATAATTCAAATTAACAAGTGGAGATTTATATATCTGCTTATAGAAAGTGATGTGGAAAAAATAGATCGACATTTTCAATTAGATATAATACTTTAAAAAGTGATTAAAAGTTCATAAAGCGATATAGAATATGTTTGTACTAGAAAAACCTCTTTAATTGAAATGTTAAAATGTTTAAAAGTTTTGTTTTTAGTCTTTTGGATTTACATAAAAAAAAATTCAAGTTAGTTGCTTTTAAAAAGTATCGTGCATTGTATCGTATCGTAAGAATCGTATCGAATCGTAATTGAATTGTAATTGAATCGTAAGATACGGTATCATTTTAGATTCACTCTGCGATACGTATCGAATTGTCTCCGTATCGTATCGTAAGATTCTGACAGTTATGGTTAACTCATTAATGTTTCCCAATTTATCTGAGCCTTCTATTATGGAGTGTGTTGTGCTTAAATTTTGTAAAATACTCGCAAGCGCACGAATCTATTGTAAAATAGCTTAATGCAAAATATGAGGTCGATCCCACGAGGATTATTAAATTATTAATTAAATATAAATTATACTCAATTCTAATCTAGTTAACAAAAAGTGATTTTTGGAATAATTAAAACTAAAAACTAAATATAATAAAAATCAAGACTAATAAAATAACTAAACATTTAATCAATGAGAGAAAAGTTCTGAGGTTCGGAATCCACAATATTAATTATGTATATCTTACTATTTATTATCAATTCGGAGTAGTAATTTGAAAATCAATTCAATACTTTCTCAAGATTATTCGTTTAAGTACATAAAAATATTTCTTTTATAAATTCTTACTTTTCAAGACTTAATGTATCAGACCAAAGCATTATATGTATCCACTTTTTGAAAAACAAATAATCTAAGTTATTAATTAAAACATTTAAAACGCAACCCGGATTAAATTAAATTAATCGAAACAATTCAAAATACATGATATTATGAATGAAACAATTTAATTTAAATCAACCAAATAAATAAGAATTACTAACATTAAAACCAATTTGAGAATTTATAATAAAATTTCAGAATATTACATAATTAATAATGTTTCATCCTACACCTCAGAAATTAATTTAGCAACACATGATTTTATCACAAACAAAGTTTAAGAAATAACCCAACATTAGAATAATTCCGCGTTGCTGAACTATTTTGTTCTGGGTTACAATGATGATGCGCGACTGTTCCTTGTTATGCTACTGCTGCTTTATTACTTCGTGACTCAAGCTGCTTTATTACATCTTCCTCCCTTGATGGCTGCTTTGTATATATATATTATGCTCCCTCGGTTTCCGTGCAAGGATGGATGATGTTGGTTTTTTTCTTCTTCAGTATATATCATGTATTACGTTGGCTCCCAATGCAGTTTTTTTTTGCTTTCAACGTGCTCCATTATATAACCCATTTATGTAAAGAGTTGGATTTTTATTATGACTTATCCTCCCAATTTATATGACATATGCTGCTAAAACTCTTCTTGGCTTGCAATTAATCCACCATTTGGACTTTTGAATTTCACAATACCTATTCACCAAAATAAATCAAATTAATATAAAATTGAACCATTAAATCTATTTTTAGAGAAAATATATGTATGTAAAATATGTTCATCAGAGTGAAAAGGCCATTAATTTTATGCTACTGCACTGCAAAAAAGTCTCTCGCTGCTCGCTAAAATGTGGTCACTTGACTCACGTCCAGCAAATATTACGTCAAAATACTAAGAAATGAACTTTACCAGCTGGTGGAGTGTGCGGTTAAGAAGTAGGGTGGACTCTTTGAAAACTTCATTTTTGTCCTCTTAGTCTTTGATTCTTGACGGTCTCACTTGTCTTCTTCGTTTGTTTCTCCAATTAAATCCATTTTTCTCAAAAGGTTATACACTGCATCTATATTGAAGAAAGTGAGAATGTTTAATTCAAGAATTTTGATATACTCGAATGAGTTGATGCATTAAGGTTGAAATACAAGCAAACATAAACAATAATTTCACTAAAAAGATGTTACATGCTTACGGTCAAAAAGCATACTAAAGTATTTCAAACAAAACAATGAGCTGCATTTCCTTTTCTACAAAGAAGTGTTAAAAGTTGTGTTAAATGGTAAAGCTTAGTATGAAAAAGTTTTAACTGAGGATGGCAAGATTCTTAGGCACTGTGCTTGTTCTGCTATTCTCCGGGGTGTCTCAACAGGGAGGGCTTATATTTTCAATGGCAGTTGCCTGCCTTTTCAGTTATTGTGGGACAGAAGTACTCTTCTTGCTTCTTTGTGGGACTGTCTGCAATGAGTGCTTTTGATGGGTTTCTACTTCTGATTTACATAGGTTTTGAAATGGTGTCCTGCATTCAGATTTGAATCTTACTTTTGGCTTAAGTTTCCAACCTCATTTGTATTTCTCTCTCTTAAATATATTATTCTTTTACAGTTATATATATATATATATATATATATATATAGTCCCCTTCTCCAGCGAACCTTAAAAAGCGAACCAAAGACGAACCGTCGTCTTTGGTATCTATGGCGACGGTTCGACCCGTCGCCATAGCCATGCACTCTATGACAACGGGTCGAACCGTCGCCATAGATACCAAAAACGACGGTTCGTCTTTAGTTCGCTTTTTAAAATTCGCTTTTGAAAATTTTCATATATATATATATAGTTTTTTGAGCATGATAAAAAAAATAAAATCTTTTTCACATGGGACATGTTCATCTTCCCTGTCTTTCTTTTATTTAGAGTATATATTTGGTAAATTTGTGACTTGAATAAAAATCCTTGTAGTCATTACATGGTATGTTTCGTTAATGTTCTTGAATTAAATCTGGTGCCAGGAAATAGACACTGCTAGTAAATTTGTCTGTACTAAAAGCACCGATACAAATATGGATTCAGGGCTCAAAGTTGCATATGATACATGTGTGCATCCTGATCTAATGCATTTCGAAAACTGAAAAGACTTGAGTATTTTGTTTGGGATGGAATGACTTCATAAAAGTGCAATCTAAAGGACCAAAGATGGTTGGGCCTACCTTAATAGTTAATACTGAACTTCAAAATATTGTATCTGGTAATCAATTACCTTGTAACAACAATTATCTGCTCCTTATTAGTTTATGACACGAAATTCCTGTAGTGTTTCTATTTGCAATACTAAGCTTAGGGATCTTTAAGGATGGTGGACCTGGTTACTCATAACTAGTTATAGTCCACTTGGGCGAAGTTTGAACAGCCAGACCTTCCAAATGAAAGCTTCACCTCTAGTAGAACTTTAGGTTGAATTCTTGTATTTTCTCTCAAATTTTCTTGTGGCATAGGGTTTATTTCTTTTGTTCTTATCCAGTTTGAAAAATGTTAATCATGTGAAGAGATTTGTGGTGTTGAAGGGTTTTATTTATTTTGTTCCTGTAGTGTTTCTATTTGCAATACTAAGCTTAGGGATCTTTAAGGATGGTGTACCTGGTTACTCATAACAAGTTATAGTCCACTTGGGCGAAGTTTGAAGAGCCAGACCTTCCAAATGAAAGCTTCACCTCTAGACGAACTTTAGGATGAAGTCTTGTATTTTCTCGCAAATTTTCTTGTGGCATAGGGTTTATTTCTTTTGTTCTTATCCAGTTTGAAAAATGTTAATCATGTGAAGAGATTTGTGGTGTTGGGGTTTTACAGCAGAATTTTTTTTGGATTATATACAGTTATCGGAAGTTTGACTGAAGAGGTAGTCTAGCTGTGTTAAAATTCATGAAAGAAGCTTAACGTAGCTTTGTGTGTGTGTGTGTGTGTGTGTGTGTGTGTATATAATTTTTGTCTTGATCAGTCTTTCTAATTATTCTAAAACTCAACAAGAGCAATCTGTTCCATCTTTTTTTCCTATTTTGGAAGGCTGCCTATTTCAGGTGAAATGCGCTAACAACTATATATTTACATTGGCAGCACATATTCTGAGGTAAGTTCCTCTGCAAGAGAAGATAACCCGCAGCCTACTGTTGAGCAGTTCTTGACTTTGCATTCTAGCTTGAACAGTGTTTATCAAATTGTTGATTCCCTGTCTAAAACCACCACGATTGGTTCATCTCCAGATCACCCATCAGAAGAAGCACTAAAGGTCACGTCCGAAAGACGTAAACTAGCAGCTTCTTGGGTCCATGCTGCTTTGGGCACCAATTTATCACCCGTCTCAGTATTTAGCAAACAAGCCACACCAAGCGCTATTCCAGCTACAACCCCATCTCCAAACTCGAAAACTGCGCCTGGAAATCAACCCATAGTAGTCCTCAAGAATTCTACTAAAAGTGCATCAACAAAACCTCAAGCCAAGCCCCGTCAAACAGTGGGCTCGAAGACTATTGGTCAGAAGCCAAAGGCTTCACCTCCGCCTCCACCCCCACCTCCAGTAGAATGGGCCAGAGGGGATACTCTCGATGAGGCGGTGGATTTGGCTGAAATGCTACAAATCGAATCACAGGACTGGTTTTTAGGATTCGTTGAAAGGTTCTTGGATGCAGAAGTGGATGTTTCGGCTTTATCAGATAATGGTCAAATAGCTGGCATGTTGACTCAGCTCAAGAGTGTGAACAATTGGTTGGAGGGTATCGGATCAAGCAAGGATGAAACCGAAATGCCCAATATCTCTCCCGAGACAATCGACAGGATAAGAAAGAAGATCTACGAGTACCTTCTTACGCACGTGGAATCTGCTGCTGCTGCACTTGGCGGTGGCTCTCAATCATCACCACCAATGGACACCAAACCGATAAAATAACTTGTTTACTCTGAACCAAGAACTAGCAATTAAGCCCTTGAGCTGCTAAGTGGTTAAAGGAGCACTCAGTAATTTTCATTTGTGTATATAATTGGAAAGGCGTTGATGTGAAGATCGAGGAATTCTTTTGCCATGTTACTTGTTTGGCTTGAACAGGTTTTTTTTTATTCAAACTATACATCATTAAACATCTTGGAGAATGTGGAGGTGGCTCTTCTCCTTGCAATTTAAGTTAAATTTTATATTTTTTGTTCGAGGTGGCCCTCGATGTTGTATGAATGGCAAGGAAAAAGAAGGGAAATTAAGTTATGGAATTTGGGTATTAGTTGGTGTTATTCACTCTACTAAGCTTTATATAACTTGTCGAATTGGGAAATTTCTTGGATTTATGAATTTCAATGTGAATGTTTAGCTTTATTTGCTGGAGTATTTGAATTGTTCTTTGGTATATTGTCTCATTGTGCATTTCAAATAGGAAAATACCATATTTTGTTGGTTGATTTTGGAGCAACTCCTTTCTTTTGCATAACAAATTATAAAAAAGTGACTCGATATTTTCAATACAGGAATATCCTTCCAGTGCAGTTCAATGAATATATATATATATATATATATATATATATATATATATATATATATATACTATAACTATAAACGTTGTTTGTTTGTGCTGGAAATGAAAAAATATACAAAATAAAAAATAAATTAATGGGAGAACTGTTACATAATTTATATTTAGGACAAGTATGCATATGTTATATCTAGATATAACACAGGACACGATATTAATCTTAAATTTTAAAAAAATAAACTTGACACTAATTTTTATATCAAATAATATTTTTTAATAATTAAAAATATTATATCTAATTATTATGTCTAATTATAATATATTCAGACTTATTCTTACATTTAACCGCACCATATGAGAGACTTGACAGTGTCATAATCATCATATAGTGGGCTTAGTCAAGAGTCCAAATAACATAGGTGGGTTGGCCGTGTGCATTGTGCTTCTAGAACCCAGCAAAAATAAAACGTGCGCTTCTAGAAACCGACCAAAGCAACCACATCCCACTCGGTTTAACCGTTTTTTCTTTTTTTAATAAATTAGAGACATATTTGTATAACGATAACTTCTTTTACAAAAACTATTTTTTCCAAGTATCTATGCAAGGCATGTAATACTTAATCAATATTTATAATAATATTTTATATAATTTTATAAAATATAATTAATCATGTATCTTTAATTTAAAAGAAAATAAAAAAATATTTACAACATATTTTATACAAATTAAAAAAATTAAAATAAAAAAGAGAGTATCAAATAATTTATATTTTTATTCGTAACCGACCTACGTGTATAGTAGACGATTTTGCTCTTTAGCTGGATGCCTGCCAGCCCTGCATGGTGTCGAACTGCTGATTTTAAATTATTTGACACTCTCGAAAAATGAATGACCAGTTTTGTAATTTAAAACTTTAATTATTGAGAGTAACAACAGACACTAATTTATTTTAATTCTTTTAGAAAGATTTCGTGATTATAAGTGTTTAATTACAAACACATTTAATACCTTAGTTGTTACACATAGATTTTTTTTATATGAATTATTATTTTTACATATATTTTAAATTAAAAATATTTTTTACATACATTTAAAACTATCAGTTTATTTAATATACAGTTATGTGATGCATGATATTTATAAAATATTAGTAGTGGCGACCGTTTGGTCCATTGATACAACTTTTCTTTTTACCAGGTATCACCACTAAATCAGTCAAAAGATTTGTAAGCTAATATATCCTTAGGCTGTATTTATTTAAAAAAAATTATATTTAAAATTAAATTATTTATATTAATTTAATATTATTTTAAATTATTTTATTTCATAATAGGAAATTAATTATCCTTTAAATAGTCCTATAAATTATTTTTTATCATTCATAAGATTATTTATGAGGGATTATATAATCCCATAATGAATGTAAGATTAATAGTTCATCTTATTTTAAGTTATTAAATGACTTTATGAGACTAATAATTCAACATTATGGGATTAATAATCCCTCGTCATGGGATAAAATAGTCTAATGTAATATTAAATTAATACAAATAGTCCAATCTTAAATATATATTTTGTAAATAAACATAGTCTTAAGGTATAAATTACATTTCATAAATAATTACTTTATATATATATATATATATATATATATATATATATATATATATATATATATATATATATATATATTTGACTTGATTTGATGATAATTTTTTAAAAACTTTAGTCAAGTTATTGACAAAAAAATATATAGATTTTACTTTCTCTGTTTTAAATTATATGATAATTATTAATTTTTGAAAGTTAATTTAATATATTTTTAAATTTAAAATTGAGATGACTCTTTAAAAGTTATATGACAATAAAATTTACAATAAATAATACTTTTTAGATAGTTTATAATATTCACTATTGTTTTGATTCAAACTATAAAAAAATATTTTAATTTTGAGTTTAAAAATATTTTAAATTGACATTAAAAAGTCAACAATGATCAAATAATATAGAACGAAGAAAAAAAAAATTCATCGAAATTATTGAAATTTAAAACAATTACCGAAAATACTCAAAATTTAACCAGTTCATATTTACGCATCAGTTTATATTATCAAAATTTAGACATTTTCAATAATAATAATTTAAAAATTCAATAATTATAATTTTTAAAAATCTTATACTTTTTATTAACTTAAAGGGAGTTTGATGATTTTTTTGTGATTATTAAGTCATACCTATCGTCTTTAGTTTAAAATTGTGTTCAAGATCTACTTAATATATGGGCAACTACAGTATCCTACCTTAGTGTGGCATATTTGACCCTTTTAATATTTTGACCAGTTTCTTGACCGTTCATCCAGCTTCCTTTGTTGACAAAATTTCCATCGCCGGACACGTGGAAGTGTAGCCAAAACAACAGTAATAATACTACTAGTTATTCTTAATTATAAAAATAAAATTTAATACAGTTGTGCATATATATATATATATATATTATTATTATTATTAAAATTAATTTTTTTGTTAAATATATTTAAATATTTAATTAAATAATAATATATTATTATTTTAATAATAATTTTATATAATAAATTGTTAGCGTATTAAATTTTAATTATTAACCGTACCTTTAAAATATCTGTGCGATTCTCGTATTTTATTTTTATATTCATATTATAACATCAATAGTACGGTATCATGTTTCTATATAAAAATATGTAATTTGGCGGGTGCTTGAATTGGACTTTTACACTTTCATTTCCCCATCTTTCCTCTGTCAGTCGCCTAACGTCGGCCCAGGTACAAATTCTCTCTCTCTGGCTCTATATATATATATATATATATATATATATATATATATATATATAACTCGATGGATAAATTGTTAAATGAATTTGATATTTTGATTTATATACGGTTATATATGTATATGGTTGCCGTGTCCAGAGTTAAAGCAGTTCATTGATTGTGATTTGGTTCCTCAATTATTTTTTAAGATGGAGTCTTGAGATAGGTTATCTAACACTGTAGCACTCACAGTACGTTTCGGAATTGAAATTGAAAGCACATTTGCAATTTTATAGACTTGAAATTTAGCTAAAATTTGGTGCTCAATTCCATTTACAAGGGTTGGAATTGAGTTATCAAACATAGTTTTAGTCATTTATATGCATGTCTTTTTAATTCATCCAGATACATGTATTTGCATTTGTCCTTTTGGTTGTATGCCCATCTTTTAAATTTTCATTTGTAGTGAAATTGTAGGGATTTTTTTACCCTTTAACATATCTTGTTGAGATTGTTATCAGTATTCTGATATGACATAGTGATATCACGTACATATATTTGCACAGAGAGAGATATAAATGTCATTTTATTTGAAGAGGAATGATATATTTATATATATGTGCCAAACTCTATTGCGACTAGATACATGAAAATTTCGACCATTGTGTCTAATCACAACAAAAGTTGGTACAAATTGTCTGCTTAAATAGCCAAACTCTTATTTGATTTGCTCTATAATATTTATACTTCTATTCATTTTTTTAAGTGTGTATATATTTGTAATTTCATTTGCTAGTGTATGTGTTTGTTTGTTTGTTTGTTTAATGTCAATTGATATTCAAAACCCATTATTTGATTTGTCCTGCATATTGTTTTTTTCTATGGAAATAGTATCCATTTCTTCTGATTTTGGAATCCTCATTTGATCAGGTTATAAATTAAGTTCATCATGGTTTGATATTTGTACTATAATTTATATTCCCCTTTTTAGTCATTTCCCCCCCTTTTATAATGTTACTCATGCTTAGAGAAGATATTTGTTAGTGATAATGTGGTATACTTGTATCAAACTCGCACATGTTATACTAATATAGTTGTCGGCATTAGAAATTTCAATTATATGAAACTAATGGGTATTGTTAATAGTTCAACTTCCTTGGGTGGAAATAGTTGTAGTTTGGTGCCCTGCTGCTGTAATGCTTCTGATGTTTGTTCATCTTGATCCCCTTGGAGTTGTCTTTGTTGTATATTGTTTAGTCCATATCATGGTAACCAAAAAGCACTTGATTGGTAGCGAACTTTGTTTCGGTAAGAACGTTCCCAAACATTGTACCCTTTCTTTCTGGAATAACAAATATGTTGATCCAAATAAAATTCCCTTAAACTTCTATCGCTCAAGAATGATTACAGTTTTCCTTTATGATTTATAAATGATGAGTATCCACTTAATATAGCCTTTGGGCCATACGGCAAATAACTAAGATAATGGAAGGTTAAGATCGACTATCTAGAATCATCCTCTAAAAATATCAATGATATTTATAACGTATAATAATCACATGAGTAAATATAGAAAAACTCTATTAGAAATCCTAATATATAAAAAGAAGATTCTGAGGAATGCCAACTAATGTCACCAAATGAGTGCCATGTAAGTGCCAAGTTAGCAATGACATGATGTAATCTCATTGAAAATGTCCTTGTTGTGTGACCCTACACTTAGAAACAATTCAACAGTTTTATTATTTGGAATGAAAGTTGTTGTTGAGTTAAATTGAGTTGTATTGTACATTTGCACATGGATCATAGATAAGTCATGTGTCAGGATATAGTTCACGTTTTACAGGATTATTTAGTAAAATCAATTTGGTTTCATCCCATTATGATATTTAAAATCTCCTACAAACAAGGAACAGGAATATTCATTCCATTTTTGTGTGATTGCATAACTGCAAATAAACGAAGGAATGAAAACAAACTTCTACCCTTTCTGCATATCTGTTTCATTCCATGCTGCTCCAGTCTACCTTGTCTCATAACCTTCACAACAATGAACAAACATTGCACGTGCTTTGTGTTCAGGAACACAATGGGAGCTTTCAGTTCCAAAACTTCAGATTCTTATAAGAAGTCCTCACGTATTCGTAGTAACAAATGTGAGTCTGGTAGTGCGGGACATCAGCCAAATGAGTTGGAGTTGACGAAGAAGCAGACTAAGCTATCTTCTCCAAAAGGGCGGAAAAGCACTGAGAAGAAATCAGACAAACCTTCAGAAATAAAGAAACCAGTTATGAATCATGGTAGCAATAACAATGATTTCTATGACGGGATACCTCACTACCAAAGGGCTTTATGCCAGAAATCTAGATCAATGAGAACCAAGCTGGTAGGTGCCATGACTACAGTTATTTAACCTATTACATTTCATTTGTTGCTCATTTCTTTTTGCATTTATCTCACTTTTTTCAAACTATAAGCTGATACTGAATTGCGCTTCTTAATACGTATCTCAATGTATTGTCAAAGTCCATTATGATAAGCTGATACAAATGTTAAATAAGATTGACTATAAAATGAGGTCTACTTAGTTTAGAGTTAAACCTTGATACACCAATTGCCATCCTGAGTCGATACTTAAAACCTGGTTTTTGGTGTGGTTTGGGTGATTCCTTGATCCGTGCACCTTGTTGAATACTTGTTGGGGTGCTAGAGATAGTGAAGTGTTGTTGGCAGAAACAGGAACTAACGAGGAATTGTAGTTTTTGATAAAAACGTGAAAAGTAAAGGAGTAAAAAAATCTGACAAAATGTGAAACATTTTTTTTTTAATAACAAGGTACTAGCTCATTTCTTTTGTTGTTTTCTACTGGATTTCATGTTCAAGGGACTCAGGTACCCATCTCTTTGTAGTTAGTGGGTCCTGCAGTTACATAGAAATAGTAAGGCAGTTGTCTAAATTTAACGCATTTTCTCCATTAGTAGATCACAAGTCATAAGCTACAACAAGAATATTAATCTAGATTAGATTATGTTATTAACAGCCATAAAATGCTACAATATTGCAGGGCTCAGAAGTAAGTTCACGTTTTGGCAGAGCTGGTACCCTTGGGCTGGGAAAGGCTGTGGAAGTTTTGGACACCCTTGGGAGTAGCATGACCAATTTGAACCCTAACAGTGGCTTTGTTTCTGGCGTGACAATCAAAGGCAATGAAATTTCAATTCTAGCATTTGAAGTTGCGAATACAATTGTCAAGGGGTATAGTCTTATGGAATCCGTTTCAAATAAAAACGTACAGCAATTGAAAGAAGTTGTGCTTACTTCAGAAGGTGTTCAACATTTAGTGTCAAAAGACATGGATGAACTCTTGAAAATGGTTGCCACAGACAAGAGGTTGGTACTAGAGAAAAGTTTTTATCATAGTCCCTGCATTTCTATTCCTGCTATGAATGGACTTCGTTATTGGGGCCTTTATTTTCATGCTATAAATAGTTAAGTTTTTCTTAAGTTAATTCTAAAGTCTAAACTAGCAGTCTAGTGTAGCCTTTATGTCCTCCCATATATGGTTAGTTTTGTTACTCATTAAAAAATAGTGCTAATAAAATGAAAGGAAAAAGAAAAGAAAATGAAATGTTTAGTTTTGCGTTCTCTATTTTTATTTAAAACTAGTACTTGTTATTTATTGGATATTAATTATTAAAAATTATTTGGATATTTGGTTCACATTCACAGGGAAGAGCTGAAAGTTTTTGCAGGAGAAGTGATACGTTTCGGAAATCGTTGTAAAAATCCTCAGTGGCACAATTTGGATCGTTATTTTGAGAAGTAATTTTTTAAAATTTTCTTTCACTAACCATATCATCTTATTTATCCTACATGTTTAGTTATTTTCACTCAGTGGATGCTTTTTATTTTTCAGACATAGCAAAGACCCTCCTAAACAGTTGAAGGAAGAAGCAGATTCAGTGATGCAGCATTTCATGACCTTGGTTCAGTGTACTGCTGTTAGTATTCTCCTTTCATAACTAACAGATGTCAATGAGTTCGTGGTCTCAGTTTTAAGAAACATCTATAGAGGTCATGACAGATCTTTTGCTTAGAAAAAAGAAAAAGAAAGCATATGGCCTTTCTTAACTACCTAAAAAGATGACTAAAACCAAAGAGTATGCTTCTTTCACATCCCTAGGTTACTAATATGACCCATGACCCATGGCACTCTAGATATTAGATATACTTTTTGATCTTTATACAGTTCATTCAAATAAATTAGTTTGCAAGAAACTTGGTCTCCGAAATTGATGTCATATGATCAAAATTTGAAACTTATTGTCAACATTACAGCTGATGCCTAAGAGAAACAAGTTGAGAGTTACATGAATAGTTTTACAAGGAAATGTTAGAAATAGAGTTACCAGATCCTCTTGTAGACCCAGCGAACTGCGTTTTAATACTTCTGTTATATTATGAAACTCTAGATTTAGCAACCCAAATATATCTTTGATTTTAGAGGATATTTCTTTGATTTTTATCTCTAATTGCACCAATATCAATACTCTAATTTTGATTTGAATGCTCAAACATTACATTTGTACTAATTTATTTCTTGGACACTCAATTTCTCGATTTAACTATTTATTTATTTTTAAATTCAGCTTTGTTGTTTTAAAATTCTAAGAGAATTCCTAATTATAAGCATCCATATAAAGCTACCCCTTACATTCTATGTTTTAACTACATGTATTCATTCCACGAGTCAAAACGATTTGCAGCTTTTTGCATCGTATTAACATATTCATGTTATTGCATGATGCATAGACTGAAAAAAAAAATGATATATTCTATTTAAAGAATATCAAAAATGTATTATAGAAATTACAAAGAAATATAAATGAATTCTTTTTTGTTGTTAATTGGTTACAATTTATTTTAAAAAAAATAAAATCAGTTACTTGGTCTAATCAATACTTAGAACCTTGAAATTAGTTGATGAAACTTCACAAACTAAAGCTATAAGTTGAGAATGGTCGACCTTAAAAGTTTAGTCAAGAGAAACAAACATTAAGGGGAAAAATTTAACCTTGTAAAGAAAGCGTGCACAGTAGTTAATGTGGCCTTAGTTTTTTCTTTCAAAAGCAAACCACTGAAACTCTTTTAATTACAGGAGCTATACCAGGAGTTGAATACATTAGACAGACTGGAGCAAGATTATCAACACAAGCATCAAATTGAGAATAAGTCAAATGTCACTCAAAAAGGTAATTCACTTTCCTTGTTTATAAACATTCAACTGAGTAGCTGTCATAGTGATAACTTGGGCATATAGCTTCATTTGCCTATTACCGGATACTATGTTGCTTTCCTCAAACTGACTGAATATGACAAAATTGGAGACTAATTTAAAAGGATGTAGTTGCTGAAATTAGATTTAATATTACATAACATAACTAGAGGTAACTGACCTGACACTGCTCGATGGGACTGTCCCAGAGGAAATGGTAGGTGTGAAGTTGTATTTAGAACTGACGTTGGACAAGAATTGATGTGTATACAAAAAAAAGAGCTAGTAAATTTCTAGCAGTATAATTATGGTGTTTGGATTGTTGTATTATTGATGAAATGGCTTTTATCCATAGCAATGTGATGGCATGTTTATGCAGCACAACTTTGTCATTAGAACGTCATTTTAGAAGTAATGTGCTAGTAAGACATGATGCATATTTTCTCTCCATGGGCAAGCAAGGGTAATAATAACGTAAGCTTTTGGAGGAACTGGAAACGTTACAGTAATACATGATGCTTATGGTCCAGTACATACATTGTGAATATCCTTCTGCTAAAAAGATAGAATTCATGGCTTTTGCTGTTGATGTTATTTAATTAAGTTTTCAATCTAAATGTATTCAAGGATACTATTATGTCTGAAATATATGGAAGGATGTTCTTTGACTGGCAGGTGAGGACCTCGCGTCTCTAAAGTTAGAACTAAAGAGCCAAAGGAAGAAAGTAAAATCTTTAAAGAAAAGGTCACTCTGGCTCAAGAGTATGGAAGAGGTAGTTGTTGATGCTGCTCTATAGCTTTACTTTGAAAGTTATCCAGTGATTTTGAAGTATATGTTGATATTTACGTTCTAGTTTCTTTGATTTTTAACTGTTTTTTTAAAATATATAAATGTAACTAGAAATATACATATAGATACGTTTTAACCTCGTAAATTATATTGCATCCATATTCCTGATATATCTGAAAATTTTCACTGATTAGAGAGAGATAAATAAGTCTGCATGTCGAGTCATGTTTTAATCTTTGTATCATAGTTCTATCTCTGTTCGTAATTTTCGGATAAAAACTGAAGAAAATAAAAACAAATATTTTTTCCTTATTACCGCATTTTGTAAGATATTATTATTTTGCTTAGATAGTTCATTATCCTCTAAATAAATATCAGAATCTTTTTAGAACGTTGGTGCAATTTTGTGAACTACAGGTGATGGAGAAGCTTGTCAACATCGTCCTCTTTTTGACTCAAGAAATAAACAGTGCATTTTGCAGTACGAGTATGTAGTCTTAATCTTAGAAAGTTTTCTATTTTAAATATTTTCCCTGTCCATTACAAATTTACACCACTCCTAGCTTACTTACGTAATGCTTGTAATGTGAAAAAGTCTCCATCTTAAAAGGTTGATGCTACTTCCTCTTCTTCCTCCTTATGAATCTCAGAATTTTTCATCAGAAATGAAATGCACAGATGTACACAATTGCAAGAAATTGATTTAAAGGAGTAGAAGTAGCACTTCTATGACTACATATTCTTTGTCTAATCTCTTATTGCTACATAGGCTTAGTAGTTTACAAATATTGACGTGTACAAGTTTTACGGCGGACGCAAACACCTATTATTTGATTATTCTCACTCTAGCTGGTACTATTTGAGAATTATGGGATGTGTAACAGGAACCTAGAGAGCACTATATAATCTTTCTTCCTCTTGCTCCACTTAGAGCTAGAAGCATGATTCACCATGTGATGGCCCAATATTCTATCTATTGTTTTGGATATTTATAATTCTTCCAATTTTTTAGATGCCATGCACGTGTCCTTATGTTTTTGAAATTTGAATCCTTCGAACATGACAGATTGAATGGTTATTTACTTGTCAGAGTTCAAAGTCAGTTCACAGAGTTATTATTGCTCTATTTCTCTTTATTTTACGGGTTGAATTAGTTTCAGTTATATCTATTCGTGACGGTGCAGTCCCAAGAGTTTGTTTTACAGTATTCATATGCTACTGAACACTTTTCTAAATATTTGTCATTGATAATGTGCAGATGCTAATACTGAATCAAAGGGAGTTTTGAGCATTCAAAGATTGGGACCTGCTGGTCTTTCTTTGCATTATGCTAATATTATCCAGCAGATCGACTCAATTGTGAGTATATTATCTCTTCACTGCTTTATACATTTTCTGTCAACTTGATTCCAAACTATTAACTATCTTAGTAATTAAGTGCTGCTTTTTTTTAAAAATTCATATCATTTTTACCTGTATTTTCTCTCATAATATATTACTCCATTTGTTCTATTATTTAATCATTGTTGATTTTTTAAAGTCAACTTA
Source organism: Hedera helix (assembly GCA_947179155.2). NCBI lineage: Eukaryota > Viridiplantae > Streptophyta > Magnoliopsida > Apiales > Araliaceae > Hedera > Hedera helix. The sequence continues at coordinate 29,302,999 of OX359277.1, read as the reverse complement.
AGATATTTTTAAACTCAAAATTGACATAGATTTTTTTAACTTTAATCAATACAATGATGAATATTATAAACTATCTAAAACGTTATTCATTGTAAGTTTTATTGTTTCATAATTTTTAATAAGTCATCTCAATTTTTAAGTTTGAAAATGTCTCAAATTGTCTTTAGAAAGTCAACAATGATCAAATAATTTGTAACAGATGGAGTATAATCTTTTGCATCATTTCTTGTATATTATATGTAAAAGCAAGGCTCCCGAATATGCCATTAAAGTCTCTATTTATGATTGCATTTTTCACATAATATGATTAGATTTCTAATTTGTACTTTTATGCTTTGATCAGGTAGCTCGATCCATCTCTGTGCCTTCTTGTACTAGGGAACTTTTATACCAGAACCTGCCTCCTAGTATAAAGTCATCTTTCCGGTCCAAACTGAAATCCTTTCATGTCAAGGAAGAGGTACTCTTTTATTTGACAATTCATTCTAAATTATAAGATTAATATTAACTTTTAAAAGTCAATTTCAAATATTTTTAAACTCAAAATTGATATGAATATATGTAGTTTATGCCAATACAATTATAAAGATCATAAACTATCTGAAAAGTACTACTAGTTATAAGATTTATTATTTTCAAAATTTAAATGACTCATGTTAATTTTATATTTGAAAATGTCTCAAAGTGACTTTTAAAAAGTCAATATTAATCTTATAATTTAGAACGGAGGGAGTATTATTTAAGAAGCATGTGAATATATTTTAAATGACATAACTTTCCGTTGATTCCAATTGAAGCAACAAATTGATTTTCTTTCGTAGACCCTCGTATTATTTTCATGTTTGTTTTTTATTTCCTATAGTGAATATAATTTGTTTATGCAGCTCACTATCACAGAAATTAAAACCGAGATGGAGAAAACTTTGTTGTGGCTTGCTCCTCTAGCCACAAACACTTCAAAGTAAGATGCTCTTCTTGCATTATTATTGTAGTTCACTTCATTATCTTGATGTGTAGTTCGCTTTATTATCCTTCGCCAAGTCATTATCTTTTGATTTTTGTATTTTATACAGGGCTCATCTTGGTTTTGGTTGGGTTGGAGAGTGGGCAAGTACACAGTGAGTAAAAGACTTCCATTCATTCTCTTAATTGTTATTCACTTTCCTCATTTCATAAAAAATGACTCGAGTACAAAAAGAATGTCTCATACAAAATTACTCAAGTACAAAAACAATTGTCTCGTAAAAGATGATTTAAGTACACTAAAATACTATACAAAGACTATTATGTCCTAAAAAGTATTTATATATGGTCCACTAATTTGAGAAAGAAAAAGCTTCCCTAATGTACTATATGTAGGGTTCATCATGGGCAAAAATGGAACTTAAGTGGTACTCTCTCTACTGTGAAGTTTCTTAATTTGCTTGAAAAATGTACTTGAGCCACCCTGGGACGGAGGGAGTATTTCCCTTCTGGCCTTCCCTCTTAATGATATGATCTACATAGATTAGTGAACTGCTATAGATTGAACAAGATATATACAGAAATATACAACCAAAAATTAAGTTAGATTCGGGATGTGCAGGTCTGGTGCAAAATTTAAACTAACTGGCATGATTGAAATCATTCGAATTGAAACACTTCACCATGCAGACAAGGCGAAGACCGACAAATGTATACTTGAACTACTATTGTGGCTTAATCATATGTCAAAGCAATTTAAGGTTGCTGCAAAGAGCGGTGGCATGGTGACTCCTACGAAATCCTTAAAGCAATTAATATCCCTGGAAAAAGATCATCGGCCAATGCTACAACCGGCCAATAAATCACCCGTTCAATGCCTTGAAAACCAAGGTATGCTTCGAGATATTAGCAACAAAAAAAGAACTATTGGACTGAGCAAAAGTCAGTGCTTCGACTCTCCGAAAATCGAGTTAAAAAAGCAGGACAGATTAAGCAAAAGTAGTGGCCATTCCCCAGCAAGCAAGAGCCTAGATTTTCTTGCTGTGAAGCAGCATTCTTCTGGTGTGCCTGTTCCTGATTTTGGTCTTGACAAAGGAAGCACCTACTATTGTTTGAATTTATAAACGTATCAGTGGGGGTCCTGGGGGACAAACACTATATGTAGATGAATTTGTCTTTTCGTATTTTTAAATTTTCTAATGTAAGATAGATTTTTCGTGTAGAAAGAGATCATGATACATAGCATACTAACTTGTCCATATATATAGACTACTAATGGGGGATGACACTATTTTTTACTATTGTTCATAGGATTTTCTTTTGTTGATGTGATTTAACAAGATTTATTCAATCCTAAAGATCTAAATTACATATATAATAAATTTATGTGGAATCAATTTCATGACAAATCAAACCAACTCTCCAACTTGATCTCCTTAATCTGCCCGAGTCCCAGCCCTCTCTAATCCATTAATCTGCCCAAAATTATTTTTCAGAAAAACAATATATAGATAATTAAAATAGTTTTCTTTCTTCTTCATTTTATCATTTATTTCTATTTTTAATTTCCTTCCTCCCTTTTCTTTGCCAAGTTCCAGAGATATAAACTAATAAAGAAAATTACTCTCACTGTGTTTATAAGTTTTGAAAAGGATAAAAAAACAGAGGAGAATGAAAGAAATTTAGGATGGAAATTAAAATTTTCTTTTTTGTGAGTTCCATAAAGGGGGGGGGGGGGGGGGGGGGGGGGGGGGGGGGAAGATAATAAGCAAGAAGTTTTTTTTAAAAAAAATCTAAAAATTTCCTCCCAAAATTTAAAATATTTGGAAGAAAATTTACTAAAAATTTAAATAACATACTAAAATATCAAAATTATTCTTATAATAATTTTTAAATTATAATTTCATAAAAATAAAATAATAATATACTATTTTAAGTTAAAAATTTATTTCAAAACTCACAAAAATATATTCCTTCTGTCCCAGAATAAAAAAAAATTGTTGATTTTTACGCATATTAAGAAAGGGAATAGGATGACAAATTTGTCCATATTTAAATTCTCATTTAATTGTATAATTTTTTACACATGACTAGTGATGTTCCATAAATGAAAAACTCTATGCAGATATGATAATTGGACATGAAAATTAGATATGAGTGTTTTATAATTTTACTTATTTATATTTGGACCTACATAAATATACATAGAAAATAGAAATATAACAATTAATAATAAAAATATTATAAACAAAAATTATAAAAACTAGATTATTTAATATAAATAAATATTTAATTTAAAATTATTTAAAATAATAAAAATGGCTTTTATCTTGAGACGAAAAAAATATTTATTTTCTTCTTTATATTTTCTCTCAAAAATTTTAAATTCCTTTCTTATTTTTTTTTTCTCTCCCCAAACTCCTAAACAATCCCCCTCCTTTTTCTTACATGGTCCTGGTAAACTGAACTGGTAAATAAATCTTAGAGCCATGGCGGATGGTGAGAGGGAGGAGAGAGAAGAACCAGACGCAGCTAAGAAAATGGAGGAGATAGTGGTAATAGTAGGAGGGATGGGATCGTACGTCGGAAAGGTTGTAATGGTGAGCGGAGTATTTGAGCCGGCGGAGGAAATTATGCTTATTTGGGGCATTCAACAGCCCACTTTCTCAAAACATAACGCCTTTGTTCTCCAATCCTCTCTCCACCTCCCCCTTGATGCTTGCGGCCGCTCTCTTTCAATTCTCCAGTCTCCTTCATCCTTGGTGTGTAAATATTCCTCCCATTTTTTAAATTCCATTTTTTGTTCTATAAAGTAATTGACCAATTTCATGTTTCTGCCTATTTCTCACTGTGTATTATTTTTTTTAATTTCAGTTATGGTTTTAGTTTATGTTTAATCATTACCCATTTCATATTTGCATCTTTTTCCTATCTGGTACCGTGGTGTGGCATGCTTAGAAGGAAACCCATTTCTCTGTAAATTAATAAGATATTTGTTATTTTAGAATTTAGATGAATATCCTATAGTAATTTATAAAAAATAATAAAAATTGAATAGACCATATATTCAGTTGTCTGTGTTTCTTTGCTCAATTTGAGGATCATGCTTGCTCAGCTAGAGCTCATTTGAGATCGTCTTGTAAAGCAAATTAGTCAAACTTGAGGACATTTTAAAGCTTGTGAAGTTATTGACGTTTGCTCGAAATTGCTCAAAAAGCTAATGGTTATCCTAAACTTGTATTAATACCAAACCAGTGGAGTGTTTCCTAGTAAAAACAATCTATTTGAGGTCGGCTCTAAATGAAATCAAAATTGGGACTTTGGAGCTCGCTCTAAATCAGCTCTTTACTAATATGATGAGAACTTCTAGAACAGGGACTCAGGTTACTAGGTTAGTGTTTCTGGATTTGTTGTTTTGGGTGATAACGTCACTGCAAATCTTCCATGATCTAAATGCAAACTAGCATTGTAGCATGACGTGTAAAATTTATTGATTCACATTTTATAGCTATTAATGAACCAAATTATTTAGATTATCCAGTTCACCCACTTGAGTACAATACTGTTTTACTATTCTTGTTAAATATTTCTGTTATAATCAATTGCAGGGCACTCCAGGTGTAACTGGATCAGTAATGTGGGATAGTGGAGTTGTTTTAGGGAAGTTCTTACTTCTTAGAGCATGCCATGGAATCAGGAATGATTGATCTACAAGGCAAGAAGGTTGTGGAATTGGGCTCTGGCTGTGGATTAGTTGGGTAATAACATCGACCATCTCTGTGATAACTGCTTCCATGTTTGTTGTTTTGTCAGTAATGAGTTAAGTGTGGAAAACGCCAAAAGATCATACCATTCGGACGATGTTTTCATTGGTTGCTTTATCTGATTAATTTTGTTTGGTGTTTATATGTATAACTTATTTTTGGTGCTTGTTTTAGTGTCTGCTTACCTACTAGGTGCACGTAATTAACATGAATACTAAAAATTTACTTTGTTTTTTTATATGAAGGTGATAATTATCCCTGAAAGCCGTTGCTTTTCTTCTTTTAGTGTATTTTCTTATGTTGCATTTCCAGTTGCATTGCAGCTCTTTTAGGTGCTCATGTTACCCTTACCGATATGCGAGATAGATTGAGGCTACTGAAAAAGAACGTTGATGAAAATCTATATGGAAATGTGCGAGGTTCTGCGGTAGTGACTGAGCTCACTTGGGGAGATGATCCTGATGCAAAACTGATTAATGCTTTACCTGAATATGGTAACAACCCTAACATTTTCTCTTCCTTACCCCTGACATATATGGTGATACACTTTTTTAACCTTTGACAGGCATACAATGCATACACAATATCAGACTGAAATAAGAATTAATCTGTATACATAAAGCTTTATATCTTTTGTGTGAAAAAACCAGATCCGCATTGTCATTAAAAACATTGGAATCTTTCCCTTCTTTTTTTTTTTTTTTTTTTTTTTTTTTGGGGGGGGGGGGGGGGGGGAGGAGGGGGCAGGCAGCATATAATATTATTTGATGGGAGAATGAGAATTGTGGTTGTGGGCGATGCATATTGGTAGCTTGGAAGCTGTTTGGATTAGTAGGTGATACAAAATCATAAATGGATAGAGAAAACGAGTAAGTTAGGAGACAGACCTACAAACGGGGGAGAGAAAAAATTGGTTACTGTCTGTGATAAGGCATGATTTGGCTATTACTACCTTGTCAGCATATTTGGCCAAATTACTTTAACTTCTGTTGTCAAGAGTCTTAATAATCAAGACTTATATAACAAATGAACACTGATCATCTGACTAGTTTTCCCATATTATTATACATCTGAATGGCAAGAGAAACTAAATACGTATTGGATTTCGTAGTCCCTAGCTCCAACTCTTCTTCACGGTTCACTGTCCAATGTGATGATGACTTAAAATACTTACAATATGGTATTCCTGGGTTATTTTCATCAGGAAATAAAAAATGACCTTTGACAATAACCTTTGTCCACAAGCAAATATCAAAGCAAAGATATTTCAAGTCAAACATCATAAAGCTCGCCTACATTTAGTTGATTGTTCAGAGCCACGATTGAAGGACCAACTTCAACCTTCAGGCTAAACTGAACCCAATTCTAATTAATTTTTTATTTTTTTAAGGAAAAATCGTAGTAATATAAATGAAAACAGTCCTATGGTCAAGCATGATTGTTGGGTTGAATTTTTTTTCCTGGACTTATCTAGGTCAAGGATGTTATACAACAACTGACTTTTATCAGATTGAACGATTTCTTATAATCCATTTAAGAAGACCTACCAAATGGTCTCACTTAAGATCGTTTTGATTCTTCTGTATGAAATAAAATCATATAATTTCTTACTCACTCCTAGCTAAATACCGTGCTATTTCTAATTTAGGTCTTTATTCTCTAATTGTGTAGAGCCCTCATTTAGATATTTCTATGTTAATATCCAGTGCTCGGTTCAGATGTGATATATAGTGAGGGAGCAGTGATAGATTTGATGGCGACATTAGTAGAACTATGCGGGACTCCAACGACAATAATTTTGGCCGGGGAACTTCGAAATAGTAAGAAGTTCAGTTTCAATGCCGCCATCCTAGTGATACATAGATGTCAAGATGTAACGTGATTGTTTCCATGCAGATACCATACTCGAATACTTCTTCGAAGCATCGATGAAGGAGTTTATCATTGGCCGTATTGGTCATTCACAGTGGCATCCAGATTATTGCAGCCCTCGTGTTGTGATATATATTCTGGTGGATATATATTCTGGTGAAAAAGTAAACGTCAGGGAAAAGCAAAGATCAGCAGTATGAGTCTCATATATTAAGCCAGTAATCCCTTCAAAATCCTTTGTTCTATATATACTAATCCTCATTTAATTTGACATGCTGCTTGGCTCATTATGCACAAGAGGTGTAAAACCTGTTATTTGTCCTTCCCAGTAGGTCCAGATAATTAAAGAATAAAGAGTTCGTCAGTTTTGCTTCACCAGAAAATGTCGCCTTAATTACCCTGTGATTTATTTAGTTTATATGGAAAACCTCTGTGTTGTACCTCTTCCCCTAAATTTAGCTGGTAAAGTGACTTTTGGAAGTAGCTTATGGTGATTATTGACTCTTGAGTTTTGTAAAAAGATACTCCTTCCATTATACAAAAAAAGTCTCGCTTACAAACTCTACAATATATTTCATGTTTACTCTAAATATTATAAGCTTTTAGTTTATTAGTGGCAGCATGGTAGAGAAATTATATTTTTAAATTTGAGGATATTATGTTATTTTTGCTATTATCAATTAAAACAGAATTCTTTTTATATAGTCATCTTGTTTCAAAATTAGAGATATATTTATAAAACGACGATTTTTAAAAATAATTTTATATTCTCAAATATAACCTTAGTATTAATTAGGAATTTAACTGTGATAATTTGATATTAAAAAAAATAGTAAAAAAGTAATGATAAATTAAGAATATCATATCACTTTATAATTTTAAAATAAAATTATATTTTTAATTTTGAAATAAATTAATATAATATATATATAGTCTTGAAATAGAGCGAGTAACAAATTTATTTATGTATTTATTTTATAAATAAGATTCTTTTTATGTAACTAAAGAGTATTTTGCTTATGTTATGCTAGACTGCTAGTCTCAGAAATCAAAGAAAAAATTGCAATCACATAATTGGAGTGCCATTGTCAAAAGAACAACTTTTCTCACATTATCATTATGGATTGATTTAGTCAAGTCGACTTGAGAATTAATTATTCACAGGAGACTTTGGTGCTGATTATGAGTTTCTTCGCAATTCCTTTTTCTTCCTGCTGAGGTATAAACCACCAGTGTTATGCCTAGGCGTACTTAAGGGGGTGGAGGGGCTAAGCTGGCAAGGCGGTGTTTAAACGTTTTCGTTGATGATCTAATATATTTGTATTTCTCTTATACTAATATTTGTATTTTGTGTGTAAAGACGGGATCTTATATTAGAATTATGATATTATTAAAATTTTATTATAAATATATTATTAGATGAAATAATTTTTTTTAATAGTAATTCAATTACGTTTTGTTGGTCAATATATTATATTTATATTGTAATAATTTAATACTAGGTAAGATGGGCCTCATTAAGAAAAATAATTTCATCTGAAATTATATTATTTAATTAATATTAAAATCATATTTAATTTACTTGAAATATAATCATACTTATATTTTAAAAATAGTAACAAATTCAAATTAGGTAATACGATTTTTGAAGAAATTATTTTCTTTTTAAATTATGTTATCTAAGTTGTAATAAAATTTTACTTAATAATTATAAAAAAAATATTAGGTAATGTGATCTTGTTAATTATTTATTTTTTTAATCTATTCAATGCATGACCAATAACGTGTGCACATTTTGTGCTATAAATTTAATTTATAATATATTGTTGAGTCTATATTTTTATTTTTATTTTACTAAAAGCAAAATTTTAATATTAGGTAAGATAAATTTGAATATATAATTATATTTATATTTTAATAAAAATATTAACGTATTTATCTTTATTAAAATTATTATTTTTCTCAAATTTTATAATTTAAGTAATAATAGATCTTACTTAAACAATTATTTATATATATAAACAATTATTTATTTATAGATCTTACTTAACTAATCATTATAATATTAGGTAATATAATATTATTTTTTTATGAAACTATATTCGGTTGAATGAGTGTATAAAAGTTGAATTAATGTAAAATAACAATAGTTGACTTAATGAAGAAAAAGTAAACTGTTGAATCAAAAGAAAGAAGAACAAAAAAAAAAAGGACAAAAAATGAAGATAAATCAAATTGTCTATTTAATTATAGTATATAAATTATCGGTCAATATATTATATTATCGAATTAACGACAACACGAAAAAGTGACCCGAAACCTCATTTGGTAATGCGGAGGAGGTGGAGGGATCAAGTGGATTGAGGGAAATTTGTGATTTAATATTTGTTTTGACGCGACGGAGTGACATGAAAATAAAGGACATCATATCAGGTGCAAGCGGATTAATACAAATTTATAAATTTATATGCAGGTATGTTGATGTGTTATGTTTAGAATTAATATAGGAAAAGTAATATTTGACTTTATAGGTAAGAAAATACTCCGTAGTAAATCGTTCAATTAGAGGAAAGAAATTCATGAAAAGAACATGACTGATAGAAGGTTTGTAGAGAGGACAAGTGTAAGACCCCGAATTTATGAAATACAAAATTTAATTTTTCTTCATATATATTTTTCCTGAAACAGTAAGTGGTTAAATTGACGAAATTGAAAGTTAAGGATGTTATATGCAAATTTTATTTTGACGAACAATATTCGTTTTGTCGGGAAATATTCGGGCCGTACGACGGCGCCGAAATAACAAATTATTTGTGGACCCCACAACGGAATATTTGTCGGATATAGAAAACGACAGAAGTAACCTTTTTAAATAAAATTAGTCAACGGTGTTAACTGTTAAAATACCGGTGATAAAAGAATAGTAGCATACGGTAAATTATGGTATTTTCTGTAGCACACGGTACTCTACAGTAACACACGGTATTGCACAGTGTCTCATATTATTGGTCTGATAATTGACACCGTAATTGTTACGCATCATTTCATCAATAATTGTCACTGCATAATATTTTATATTATCAATTCAATTATTGTTGCTACACAGTATTTTGCATTATTGATTCAATAATTGTCATTACACTGTATTTCATATCATCGAGTCAATAATTGTTGGTGCACTGTAGTTTAAAATTATTGAATCTAATAATTGTCACAGTAGCAAATACACTATAATTTATATTATTAAATTAATAAAAATATGTAACGTGTTTCTTACATTATTGTGGTAACATTATTTTATATGTTGGACTCACAGGAAGAATAAATAAATAAGTAAATAAATAAATTAAAAAATAAAATAATTAATTTTACTATTTGAAATAGTAACGTGAATAGTGACGTGAATAGTAAGAAAGATGTGGGACCCATTGTGGGGCCCACATGAAATGTGAGAAATGTGAGAATTTGCTGAAGAGTTGGTGGAGGCTGCGCAGCAGCCTCTGCTGAATTTTTTTCTGTTCACCTACCACGCATAGTAACTTATTTTCTCCTATAAATAGCTTGTTCAGCTGAATAGAAAAATCACACCTAAAACATAAAATTTTTCTATAAGAATTTTATGAGTTTTCTCTGAGAATAGTAAGGTTATTTTGAGAGTTTGAAAGCCAAAAGGAGTGCAGGAATTTTTCAAGTAAGTCTTTTATTAAAGAGTAGTAATTTTATAAATTCCTATTTTTCACGGTATTCACAAATCTTCCTTTAGAAGACTCTTCTTTAAGAAGATTCATTTTTAAAAGCTTTCTTTGGAAGATTTATTTTGGAATATTATTTTTAAAACTATTTAAAAGTAGTTATATTATACTACAAAAATTATGTTAAATATATATAATTTTGATAATTCATATTATACGAGTTATCATACACTTTGAAATTTATATGTGGAAATTACTAATTTTATTATAAAAATATAGGTTGATCAACCTCATTTAAATCAATATCCAGTCACGTGTTAAGGTAAGGGGTATCATTCTTTTCATCATCATAAATGGATATTATTTTCTTTCTTACTTGAAGGGATTATCATTCTTTGATTCTCGAAAATAATATCGTTTCTTTCTTGTGCCATTTACTTCCATGTATTAAATTGTGGGAATAACCTTACGGCGCGGTTTACCGCCTGTTGGTGAATAACCTTTTGTATTCATTCCTTATTAATCTTTGAGAATAACCTTACGGTGCGGATTATCGCCTGTTTGGTGAATAACTCTTCGTATTCAAATTGATGGGAATAACCTTACGGCGCGGATTATCGCCTGTTTGGTGAATAACTCTTCGTATTCAAATTGATGGGAATAACCTTACGGCGCGGATTATCGCCTGTTTGGTGAATAACTATTCGTATTCAAATTGATGGGAATAACCTTACGGTGCGGATTATCGCCTGTTGGTGAATAACCCTTTTTATTTATCTCGTGTGAAAATAATTTGTCTACACGAATTATCACATGACACTTTTATTCCATATTCGTAAGTGATATCATTTTCCTTTATACTCATAAGGGATACCATCTTTTTCATCTTCCATTATTCAAACTTACTATGGTAAGGGATATTAATTTCCTTCACCGTTTGTTAATCAAACCTGCTACGGTAAGAGATATTATTTTCTTTCATACTCCTAAATCGAAACTTATTATGGAACTATTGCTTCTATAATTCCTGAAAATATTATATGTTCCATAATAGTTGAACTTCATTATTTCAACTGAACCTTCCTATTTACGTGAACCTTTCTATTGAACTGTAACCGTTATTCTGAACTGTGGATCTTGAATATCATTTTTAAATTTCACTCCACATCATGTTGGCAATTTGGACATTATTTGAATCTGCACAAAGTAAACTTCTGATACTTATTGTTTATCCTGTTCTTCTGTTCATCATTTGTATCACTGTTATTTGTATTAATCATCAAGAATCAAGCTGTTGTGAATATCTGTGGCCGGGGGCACAGATGTGATATAATTGTTGAACAGATGATAGGTTAAAGGCGATATACTAGGTTAAAGGCGATACATCTGTTCGGTGTCTTTTATGGCACGTGGTGAATGTTCTCTTTGGCCCGTAGTGCAAAGATGAACTGTTGGTTGGTATGATTATGACCAAAGGCTGAATCTGGTATAATCATGACCGTTGGTGCTTTATTGAATATCTTTGGCCCGTAGTGCAAAGATGAACTGTTGATTGGTATGATTATTACCAAATGCTGAATCTGGTATAATCATGACCGTTGGTGTTATATTAAATGTCTTTGGCCCGTAGTGCAAATATGAACTGTTGATCTGCATGATTATGATCAGGAACTGTGAATTTTTATTATCATGACTAATGGTATTTCAGATGATAAAAGTTGATGATATTTTTACAAAAAAGAGAAGCGAGTGGACATTATAGTCTGCATTATTCTTCTAATAGATTGCTCATTCCGCTGCTATTAGTGATCTGAACGTTGTTTAAGAATTTAACTACAGTTTTTGATATAAACCTTGTAGTCTATTGTATTCTATCAAGAACTCAACTGTTGAAGGCTAATGATAATTTATTCGTCATTATCTTAGTCATGATATTTCTTACTGGGCTATTTGAGCTCACCCTTTCTTTTCGTTCCATTGTTTTTCAACAGGAGATGAGAACGTAACGGGGTCTAGCCGGGGAATGGAGTGAGAGTGCGGGGATAGCTATCATAGTCTTCACGTGTTATAAAATAGTGTGACAATAATAATGAAGACTTAGTTGTGTTGTATTATCCACTGTATTGTTGTACGTTGTATTTCATTGTAATAATTTTGTTGTAGTCTTTTGATGACTCAAGTTTGGGCTGTGTGGGCTCAGATTTGGGGGCGTCACATTTGGCATCAGAGCTTAGGGATATGGTCTTTAATGGAGATCTGGGGTTAGAACTAGGAGGGGAGAGACGAATAGAATCAGTCACTAGTATGTCCTACCTAAATTAGATTTTATTATCTAATGAGTTGATTTGAATATAGGGACATGAAGTGATGAGTCAGTTTATTTGAACTAACATTTATTTTGTGACCACAGTTTAGTATGGCATCTGGAAATCAAGAGGTTAACTATGGAATACCCGAAGCAAATATAGCCGAGAATCAGGAGGCCCCAAACAATCCTCCTGCCAACTCAGGAAATAATGTTCCTGATAACATGATGAACGATGGATTCTTTAGGAATTTCATGCAGTTCATACAGAATCAAGCAAGAGGAAATCCAGTCAATAATAATGGTAGAAACGCTGGTAATTTGAGGATGGTCACTGTCAAGCAATTTAAAGAATTGGGACCACCTGAATTCCACGGGAAGCCTGACCCACTCAAAGCGGAGGCATGGCTGAAGCAGACGACAAAAATACTTGATGTCTTACAATGCGCTGATGATCAAAAGGTGTCATTTGCCACTTTTATGTTACGAGGTGAGACGGACCATTGGTGGGAAGCGGTAAAACGTATCCAACCTTCAGCACTCGAAATGTCTTGGACAGAATTCGAAGAACTGTTTAACGAGAAGTATTTCCCAGAAAGCATCCGCCATATGAAAGAGGTGGAATTCATTAAGCTGGAGCAGGGAAACATGACAGTTTCCCAATATGAAGCTAAGTTCGCCGAGTTATCTCGTTTTGCCACCCATCTAGTGGATGACGAAGCACGAATGAGTCGGATGTTCCTAAGAGGTTTGAGACTCAAAATTCGTCAACAACTTAGCTCTCATAAATTCAGTTTGTATTCAGATGTTGTGGATAGGGCTCAAAGGGTGGAGCAAACAGATGAAACATTGCAGCCAAGACTTAATGATCAGCATAGAGAAAGGAATGACAACAACCACAGGAACGAGAACCATCGAGGAGGTAACCAACACTTCGGTGGTAATTCCACATCAAATAACAGAAGAGGAGAATCCAGTGGGAACAATTTCAAAAGAAAGAGATTCCATAATAATTATGGAAGGGCACCAGTACCAGCACCAGCACCGACCCCAGTTTCAAGGGGAGAAGATCGACCACCAGTGAGATGCTATAGGTGTGGTCAGGAAGGTCACATCAACCCAAACTGTACACTGCAGTCCAAAAAGTGCTACAGTTGTGGGAAAGAGGGTCATCTTGCGCGGTTTTGTCCTGCCACAAAATCGAGTCCAGCTGCAATGATGATACCAAAAGCTAGTGCGGATAAGGGAAAATCTGTAGTTCAAGGGAGAGCTTTTGTTGTGACATCCCAAATGGCACGAAACTCGAACGAGGTGATAACCGGTAAGATATTCATAAATTCTCGTGAAGTCTACGCTTTGTTAGATACTGGCTCTACCCATTCTTTTATCTCACCTGCATGTGCTCAGCGTTTAAACTTAACTCCTGAAAATTTTGACTTTGACTTATCAGTTGAAACCCCATTAGGAGAAATGACCATTATATCTACTGTCTATAAATCTTGCCTAGTTCAAATCAACAACCTCACATTACCTGTTGACCTTATTTCTTTGGAGATGCATGAATTTGATGTGATTTTTGGAATTGATTGGTTGACTACCCATCATGCTAAAATTGATTATTTTCATAAGATTATTAGTTTTCATATTCCTAATCAACCTGTCATGCAAATTCAAGCAACTAAACCATTGAAATCTATAACTGTTATTTCTAGCCATAAAGCCATTCGTTTATTGAAAAACGGATGTCAAGCCTTTTTAGCTCATGTCACTGATTTGAACAAAAATACGTCAAACTTGAATGATATTCCCATTGTTAATGAGTTTCCTGACGTTTTTCCGGAGGAACTTCCTGGCTTACCCCCAAACCGAGAAATTGAATTCTGTATCGATCTTGAACCCGGTACTAAGCCCATTTCCAAAACTCCATACCGAATGGCTCCCATTGAACTTCAAGAGTTAAAAGTCCAACTACAGGAATTGTTGGATACTGGTTTCATTCGTCCGAGTGCATCACCTTGGGGTGCTCCTGTTCTATTTGTGAAGAAGAAAGACGGGAGTATGAGATTGTGCATTGACTACCGAGAATTGAACCATGTCACCATCAAAAACAGGTATCCGTTACCTCGAATTGATGACATGTTTGATCAATTACAAGGTGCTCAACATTTCTCAAAGATTGATCTCCGTTCTGGATATCATCAGTTAAAGGTTAAAGCTGAGGACATTCCAAAGACTGCTTTCAGAACTCGTTATGGGCATTATGAGTTTTTAGTCATGCCTTTTGGACTAACCAATGCTCCTGCAGCTTTCATGGACATGATGAACCGAATATTCAAGGAATATTTGGATCATTTTGTGGTTGTCTTTATTGATGACATCCTCATATACTCCAAAAGTCGTGAGGATCATGAACAACACCTGAGATTGATACTCCAGAAGCTCCGTGAGAACAAATTATATGCCAAGTTGAAGAAATGTGAGTTCTGGCTTGAGGAGGTCACGTTTCTTGGGCATGTGATTTCTAGTCAAGGAATATCAGTCGATCCTGCGAAGATTGAAACGGTACTAAATTGGGAACAACCCAAGACAGTAACCGAAGTCCGAAGTTTTCTGGGCCTAGCTGGTTATTATCGGAGATTCGTAGAAGGATTTTCTCGAATCGCCACTCCATTAACTCAGCTTACTCGGAAAAGTACAAAATTCATATGGAGCGAGCAATGCGAGAAAAGTTTTCAAGAGCTTAAGAGGAGACTTGTTTCAGCTCCTGTTCTGACCATTCCATCAGGATCGGGAGAATTTGTCATATACAGCGATGCTTCAGGCAAAGGTCTAGGCTGTGTCCTTATGCAACATGGAAAGGTTATAGCCTATGCCTCTCGACAACTCAAAGATTATGAGAAAAATTACCCTACTCATGATCTAGAGTTGGCAGCAGTCGTTTTCGCGTTGAAGATCTGGAGACACTACTTGTACGGAGAGAAAGTGGATATCTATACGGATCATAAAAGTCTCAAGTATTTTTTCACCCAGAAGGAACTCAACATGCGACAACGACGTTGGCTTGAGCTGTTGAAGGATTATGATCACACAATCCAGTATCACCCGGGAAAGGCGAACGTTGTAGCTGACGCTTTGAGCAGAAAATCTTATGCGAGTACAAGTGCACTGCTGACAACACAAAAGCGTATTTTGTACGACTTGCAAAAGATGGAGATAGAGCTAAAGACACCAGGGACCCACTCGAAGATTGCTCACGTGCAAGTAGAACCAGCTTTAATCGATAAAATTAAAGCTGCTCAAGCTACCGATCCGGAACTGATAAACATGATAAAAAAAGTACAAGAAGGTACCATTCCCGAAGCAAGAATCGACGAGAAAGGAATACTTCGAGTCAACTCTCGACTCTGTGTTCCTAACGATCCTGAATTAAAGCATAAAATCATGATGGAGGCACACAACACGCCGTTTGCAATCCACCCAGGAGGTACCAAGATGTATCGAGATCTTCGACATACATTTTGGTGGAACAATATGAAAAGGGAGATTGCAGAGTTTATCTCAAGGTGCCTAACTTGTCAACGTGTCAAGGCAGAGCATCAAGTACCTAAGGGTCCATTACAACCACTTGAGGTTCCCGAATGGAAGTGGGAACACATCAATATGGATTTTGTGACGGGTCTTCCCAAAGTTTCTCAAGGCTTAGATGCAATTTGGGTCATCGTAGATAGATTGACCAAATCCGCTCATTTCTTGCCTATACGAGAAAACTTTTCACTTGAACGTCTTGCCGGTATGTACATAAATGAAATCGTGAGACTGCATGGCATGCCAGTTTTCATAGTTTCTGATCGAGATCCTAGATTCACTTCACGCTTTTGGATCAGTCTACAAAAAGCTATGGGCACTGAACTACGTTTTAGTTCTGCATACCATCCTCAAACGGACGGACAATCGGAAAGGACGATCCAGACCCTCGAAGATCTTTTGAGACTTTGCGTACTAGATTTCAAAGGAAGTTGGGATAAATACTTGCCATTGGTGGAATTTTCCTACAACAACAGTTACCAAGCAAGTATAGGTATGGCTCCATTCGAGGCTTTATATGGACGCAAGTGTCGCTCTCCAGTATGTTGGAATGAGGTAGGAGAAGCAAAACTGTTGGGACCCGAGTTGGTACGCTTGACGACCGAAAAGATCCAAATGATCCGACAACGAATACAGACAGCACAAGAACGACAAAAGAGTTATGCCGATCTTCATCGGAGAGATGAGAGATTCAACGTCGGAGATCATGTATTCTTACGTGTTTCTCCATGGAAAGGAGTTACGAGATTCGGAAAGAGAGGAAAGCTCAACCCTCGATTTATTGGCCCATTTGAAATCCTCGATCGAGTAGGATCCGTAGCCTACAGACTAGCCCTACCACCAAGTATGTCTCGCATCCATAACGTTTTTCACATATCTATGTTACGTAAATATGTGAAGGGCCCAAACCACGTCATTGAGTTAGAACCAGACGTTATAGCAGAAGATTTAACGTATGAGGAGGTACCTGTTAAGATCCTAGATAAGAAGGAGCAGATCTTACGCTCAAAGGTTATACCTCAAGTTAAGGTTTTATGGAGGAACCAAGATATTGAGGAAATGACCTGGGAGCTAGAATCTGAGATGAAGTCTAGGTATCCATACCTCTTCGAAATGCCAGGTACGTCAATTTCGGGGACGAAATTTCATAAGGAGGGGAGGTTGTAAGACCCCGAATTTATGAAATACAAAATTTAATTTTTCTTCATATATATTTTTCCTGAAACAGTAAGTGGTTAAATTGACGAAATTGAAAGTTAAGGATGTTATATGCAAATTTTATTTTGACGGACAATATTCGTTTTGTCGGGGAATATTCGGGCCGTACGACGGCGCCGAAATAACAAATTATTTGTGGACCCCACAACGGAATATTTGTCGGATATAGAAAACGACAGAAGTAACCTTTTTAAATAAAATTAGTCAACGGTGTTAACTGTTAAAATACCGGTGATAAAAGAATAGTAGCATACGGTAAATTATGGTATTTTCTGTAGCACACGGTACTCTACAGTAGCACACGGTATTGCACAGTGTCTCATATTATTGGTCTGATAATTGACACCGTAATTGTTACGCATCATTTCATCAATAATTGTCACTGCATAATATTTTATATTATCAATTCAATTATTGTTGCTACACAGTATTTTGCATTATTGATTCAATAATTGTCATTACACTGTATTTCATATCATCGAGTCAATAATTGTTGGTGCACTGTAGTTTAAAATTATTGAATCTAATAATTGTCACAGTAGCAAATACACTATAATTTATATTATTAAATTAATAAAAATATGTAACGTGTTTCTTACATTATTGTGGTAACATTATTTTATATGTTGGACTCACAGGAAGAATAAATAAATAAGTAAATAAATAAATTAAAAAATAAAATAATTAATTTTACTATTTGAAATAGTAACGTGAATAGTGACGTGAATAGTAAGAAAGATGTGGGACCCATTGTGGGGCCCACATGAAATGTGAGAAATGTGAGAATTTGCTGAAGAGTTGGTGGAGGCTGCGCAGCAGCCTCTGCTGAATTTTTTTCTGTTCACCTACCACGCATAGTAACTTATTTTCTCCTATAAATAGCTTGTTCAGCTGAATAGAAAAATCACACCTAAAACATAAAATTTTTCTATAAGAATTTTATGAGTTTTCTCTGAGAATAGTAAGGTTATTTTGAGAGTTTGAAAGCCAAAAGGAGTGCAGGAATTTTTCAAGTAAGTCTTTTATTAAAGAGTAGTAATTTTATAAATTCCTATTTTTCACGGTATTCACAAATCTTCCTTTAGAAGACTCTTCTTTAAGAAGATTCATTTTTAAAAGCTTTCTTTGGAAGATTTATTTTGGAATATTATTTTTAAAACTATTTAAAAGTAGTTATATTATACTACAAAAATTATGTTAAATATATATAATTTTGATAATTCATATTATACGAGTTATCATACACTTTGAAATTTATATGTGAAAATTACTAATTTTATTATAAAAATATAGGTTGATCAACCTCATTTAAATCAATATCCAGTCACGTGTTAAGGTAAGGGGTATCATTCTTTTCATCATCATAAATGGATATTATTTTCTTTCTTACTTGAAGGGATTATCATTCTTTGATTCTCGAAAATAATATCGTTTCTTTCTTGTGCCATTTACTTCCATGTATTAAATTGTGGGAATAACCTTACGGCGCGGTTTACCGCCTGTTGGTGAATAACCTTTTGTATTCATTCCTTATTAATCTTTGAGAATAACCTTACGGTGCGGATTATCGCCTGTTTGGTGAATAACTCTTCGTATTCAAATTGATGGGAATAACCTTACGGCGCGGATTATCGCCTGTTTGGTGAATAACTCTTCGTATTCAAATTGATGGGAATAACCTTACGGCGCGGATTATCGCCTGTTTGGTGAATAACTATTCGTATTCAAATTGATGGGAATAACCTTACGGTGCGGATTATCGCCTGTTGGTGAATAACCCTTTTTATTTATCTCGTGTGAAAATAATTTGTCTACACGAATTATCACATGACACTTTTATTCCATATTCGTAAGTGATATCATTTTCCTTTATACTCATAAGGGATACCATCTTTTTCATCTTCCATTATTCAAACTTACTATGGTAAGGGATATTAATTTCCTTCACCGTTTGTTAATCAAACCTGCTACGGTAAGGGATATTATTTTCTTTCATACTCCTAAATCGAAACTTATTATGGAACTATTGCTTCTATAATTCCTGAAAATATTATATGTTCCATAATAGTTGAACTTCATTATTTCAACTGAACCTTCCTATTTACGTGAACCTTTCTATTGAACTGTAACCGTTATTCTGAACTGTGGATCTTGAATATCATTTTTAAATTTCACTCCACATCATGTTGGCAATTTGGACATTATTTGAATCTGCACAAAGTAAACTTCTGATACTTATTGTTTATCCTGTTCTTCTGTTCATCATTTGTATCACTGTTATTTGTATTAATCATCAAGAATCAAGCTGTTGTGAATATCTGTGGCCAGGGGCACAGATGTGATATAATTGTTGAACAGATGATAGGTTAAAGGCGATATACTAGGTTAAAGGCGATACATCTGTTCGGTGTCTTTTATGGCACGTGGTGAATGTTCTCTTTGGCCCGTAGTGCAAAGATGAACTGTTGGTTGGTATGATTATGACCAAAGGCTGAATCTGGTATAATCATGACCGTTGGTGCTTTATTGAATATCTTTGGCCCGTAGTGCAAAGATGAACTGTTGATTGGTATGATTATTACCAAATGCTGAATCTGGTATAATCATGACCGTTGGTGTTATATTAAATGTCTTTGGCCCGTAGTGCAAATATGAACTGTTGATCTGCATGATTATGATCAGGAACTGTGAATTTTTATTATCATGACTAATGGTATTTCAGATGATAAAAGTTGATGATATTTTTACAAAAAAGAGAAGCGAGTGGACATTATAGTCTGCATTATTCTTCTAATAGATTGCTCATTCCGCTGCTATTAGTGATCTGAACGTTGTTTAAGAATTTAACTACAGTTTTTGATATAAACCTTGTAGTCTATTGTATTCTATCAAGAACTCAACTGTTGAAGGCTAATGATAATTTATTCGTCATTATCTTAGTCATGATATTTCTTACTGGGCTATTTGAGCTCACCCTTTCTTTTCGTTCCATTGTTTTTCAACAGGAGATGAGAACGTAACGGGGTCTAGCCGGGGAATGGAGTGAGAGTGCGGGGATAGCTATCATAGTCTTCACGTGTTATAAAATAGTGTGACAATAATAATGAAGACTTAGTTGTGTTGTATTATCCACTGTATTGTTGTACGTTGTATTTCATTGTAATAATTTTGTTGTAGTCTTTTGATGACTCAAGTTTGGGCTGTGTGGGCTCAGATTTGGGGGCGTTACAACAAGAACAAGTAGGCGATCATTCGAACATGGCAGAACTCAAGAGAGGTCCTTCTATGTATGTCTGGGAGTTGAGAGAATTCAAAAGTTATTTCCACTAAAATGAAGGGACTATTTATAGAGGTGACGTGTTTGGTTAGTGGTCACGTGCCTAACAAATGACTTGGTCACTTGTCTGGCATATGACCTCCAGACAAATACCAAAAATGCCCCTTGTTGCCAAGAGTGATACCTAAGTCATCTTGTCCTTCTAGTCGTCATTCCAAATTCCTCAACCATTTTTCAATTTAAGTTGTCTCCTTAAGTCTTCTGCCTATAGACTTACAGAGGCCTTTTCAATCTTCGATCTAATCCTCGTTCAGTTGACTAACTTTCTTTTTTCATTCATAGCATATTCATTCACCTATCCCAATCGAAAATCCTAATGGGAAATTAAGATCATCGGGAGAAGTTTCGACAAAACTCCAAGGTGATTGAACCTTGGGGTGGCCGAACCATAAGGGCCAAAACCCTAGGTTTATTTCTTCTTCGAACCCTCTTATTCTCTTTTGTTTGTTTTACCTTTTTCTCATTTTTTGACCACAATTCTTGGCCATTTGAGTAACTTTCTACATCATAGAGGACTTTAAATAATTGTTCCTAAATCTTTATACATTCTTCACCTCTTTTCAT
This sequence comes from Hedera helix, assembly GCA_947179155.2. Taxonomy (NCBI): domain Eukaryota; kingdom Viridiplantae; phylum Streptophyta; class Magnoliopsida; order Apiales; family Araliaceae; genus Hedera; species Hedera helix. Next base: position 29,281,699 of record OX359277.1, on the reverse strand, counting down.
TAACTTCAATCACTTCGTTTCATCGTCACGCCAACTAAAGTTCTATCTGGAAACACGAACGGAATGTGCCCCTAGGCGGTCGAACCCTATGAAGGGTTGAACCTTAGGGGGCCATGCCCTAGGGTTTTTCCTCTTTTGTTTGTTTTCTCGAATTTTTTATTTTTATTTAATTATTCGGGTCACATGCGATTTCTTTTATAGTGTAAGACCCCAAATTTTAATAAATAGATTTTAAATTTTTTCTCATAATCTTATGCCTAAAAGTAATGTGTTAAATTAATAAAAATTAAAGTTAAGGATATTTGTGCAAAAATTTTATGTTGGACAATATTTAATTGATCGAAAAATATTTGTTCTGTTGGGAAATATTCGTGCGACGGCGCCGAAATATTTTATCACTTAAATTTTTCACCGTTTAATAATATTAGAGGTACAAATTAGACAAAAAAAAAAAAGATGAACCAAAAAAACAAACAAACTAAATCATCTATTTTATAATGGTGTGTGTGTGTGTATAGTGTATACTATATAAAATACTCTCATCATTTTAAATTATAATATTATTGCTAATTTTTAAAAATTAATTTAACATATTTTTAAATTTAAAATTGATAAGAGTCAATAAAAATTATGAAATAATAAAATTTATATTTAATTATAATTTTTAAGTGATTTGTAATATTTATCTTTATATTGACATCAAACAAATTTATTGAAATTTTAAATTTAAAAATATCAATATTTAAATATATATATATATATATTTCTTCTTCTTTTTTTCTTTTGTTCTCTTTCGCTTTCCCATCGCAATTTTGCGATCACTTTCATCCCAATTTCTGAATAAATTGGTGGCCATATACTTCAAGACCCGTATGAAACTTCCAAGTCAACTATCGTCTAGTCAGTCAAAGTCTAGGGGTGCTCCACTAGTTTATTAATGCCAAATTTACATTATATAATGTTTGGCCTTAGTGATTATTTAATGATTATCAGACACGTGTTATCTGATATCTCATTTTATTCATATATTTTTATTTTAATATTTAAAATAAATTATTTTATTTTAAATATTAAAATAATACTATATGAATAGTACGTGGCACCATATGACAGGTATTTTAAAAGTATTTAATAAATTTTCTTGACGCTTATGCACATTTCAAAATTCTTCGGCTTTAATAATCTTAAGATTTATTTGGAATTAATTATAAAAAATGCAATTCACATTTAATAATACTTCTTATGTAATTTTTAATATTAATATTGTATTAATTAAAATTAATATATGTATATAAGCCTTCACTTGGTGATATTTCAATTTTTTAACTGATTAAATTTCATTCTTTGGTTGATGTTCTTTAGAAACGCTATAACTTAAAAACTGAATCTAACTTTATAATTTAAAAAATATTACTCGAAGTAGGGGTGCACATAAAATTAAAAAATCGACTGCTCCAAACAAAATTGTTAACAAATCAAACTGAAAATTATAAAATCGAAAAATCGAAACTTGTAAAACTAAAAAACCGAAATTATATTAGTCGGTTTCAGTTTGGTTTATTCAAAAATCGAAACCGACCTAACGCCTTAATATTATAATATAATTTATATAATTTTCTAATAATTATTTATTTTATATAATTATATATTCATTATATACCTTTTTTTATAATTTGGTGACATACCAATTCCCTGTTATCTAACAATACATTGCTTTAAAATTTGGTGACATACTGATTCTATCTTTTATGCTTAAGTTTTAATAACTGACTAAACCGATTAAATCGACCAATTAAATCGATAACCGAATAAACCGATAACCGATTATCGGGTAAAAATTTGGGCGATTTTAATTTTTAATTTTTTATAACCGACTTAAATTGTTTGATTATTTTTTTACTTACTAAACCGACCATTATGCACCCCTAACTTCAAGATTACTCTCATTTATAAATTTATAAATTTTAGTGATATATTTTCGATTTCACATTTACTTTTAATTGAACTGAGTATTTTGTTTAGTAATTCATAATATGTTTATAATATACTCCATACGTTTCAAATTATAAGGTTATTATTAATTTTTAAAAAGTTAATTTTAAATATTTTTAAGTTTAAAATTGAGATAAATTCATTTAGTTTATGAATATTATAAGTTATCTATAAAGGATTATTAATTATAAGATTAACTATTTTAAAAAATTAAATAAATCATGTCAATTTTAAATTTAAAAATATTTTAAATTAAATTTTAAAAATTAATAATAATTTTATAATTTGAAATTGGTATAATACTATTAAAAGTAAGAGTATTATGTTATTTATTATATTTTCAACAAAATAAATAAAACTGTGTTTGTTTTAGACTGAATGAAGTTGAATGGCTGAATCGGTCAGTCATTCAGTGTGTTTGTTTTGAATAAAAATAATCTGCATGACTGAATCGGCCAATATTTTAGACTGAATGATTAAGTTTATTTTTTTGACCAAATAAATAAATTCCAACTGAATAAAATAAATATATATTAAGAATTATATTAATTAATATTAAATAAATTTATAATAAATTAAAAAAAAATTATAAAAATACATTATTTAAATATATTAATTATTAAATATTTTTTATTTAATATTTAAAATTTAATTTAATTTAAAAATTCAAAATTATTTAATTCAATTTTAAACGATCACCCCTACGACGATTAAGAGTATTTTGTTTGAATTTAAATTTTGTGGAATTCAGCTACCATAAATGTGGGTCCACTAAAAAGAACTTCCTTACTAAAGCTGTCTTTTTTCCCTCCCTCATTAGTCAGTCTAGAAGAGTAGTCTACGCTTTCAGACTATATTTTGATTATTTTCTCCCTCCTCACTGATCGGAGCTGAGCTCGGTGTTTCTTCCGGCGGTTGATGGAATGGAAGCTCTTCTTGAGATTCAAGTTCTGCTTTTAATTTTTATTCTCTTCTCCAAATTAGCTGCTTCCGAAATCATTTTTGAAGAGCGATTTGACGGTAATAATTTACTCCGCTTTTTCCTTAACTTTTCATATCATTTTTGTAGTGAATTGTTGAGCTGAAATTCTAAATGCTTATTCAATTTCCCTGGCATATTATTCTTTGCAATTTCGATTTCCCCTTTTTAGCTACAGTAGTTTTTCAATAATCAGCTGAAAAAGTTATACGTGCTAATCGTTCTTAATTTGAGGATTATTTCTTATATATTGATATAAGCTTGTGAACTTGATAGAGAAAGTGCTGAAAATATTGGTTTTCCCCCCTCCTTATATTTGGTGTTGTTTGGTTTAAATGTAAAAAAAATTGGGTGCTTGCTCATTTCTTGGTTAACTGTGATTATGGGGGGAAATGATAAGCAAATTAGGTGAATTGTAGTTTGATGAATAATACTTTTCATCTATATATTATATAGTTTGGTTGCTATTTAAGTGGAATTCTTATTGACGGTTTTACTTTTTTATATTGTTTGTTGGTTGGGAAAAAATAAAGATGGGTGGAAAAGTAGGTGGGTGCTATCAGATTGGAAGAGGAGCGAAGGGAAAGCGGGCACATTTAAGCACACTGCAGGAAAATGGTCTGCAGATCCTGATGACAAAGGTAATTTATTCAAAACATTGCTCTGAATTCTCTAATTATTGATACAATTTCAGTAGAATGAATAAGAAATTGATAAATTCACCTTAAAATAGTAAAACAAGAATTAGAGTAAGTAATTTCCGTAAATTGGGTACTCAAATGTTGCCCATTTTATTTGCTCAAAATAGTAACAAAATGCAAAACCAGCATAAAAAGTTTAAATAAACGGCATTATCAAACCTCTGTATGTTATCCAAAATACTCTCTGTTTTTCAAGAGAAGGAACAGTCAAAACTAATGAAAATATTGTACACTTATTTTATTAAAGATAAAGATGATTGTATAGTGTGAAGATTGAAAAATTGCACAGGTTGACTCAGATATGAAAGCATAGACTGGTAGAATTTAGCAAGCATGCTTACTGACCAAATCACCAAGATGAAGGCAGACAATTGTTTCATGCAGCTTGATTCTGAAATCACGAAAAATTGAGCTAATAATAAAACATGAATATTTTTATATAGAGGAGCTGTAAAATAATACTCCATATAAGTTATAACTGCAAAGGTTGAGCTTGAGAAGAAATTTAGAGAATACTATCCCTTTGATGTTTAAACACTAGTCAAGAGAATCTCAGATCTTAATAAAATGAGAGTTGAGAAGAGCCCGTAGTGTCTATAATACGTACATGCCACTTAGAAGATGTAAGAGTTGGAGTTCTTGCATTATATTCATTTATGTACTGGTTCAATTAAAAATGATTTAGTTATCATAATAATTGCCATATTGCAGGTATCCAGACGTATAATGATGCCAAGCATTATGCTGCGTCTGCAAAAATTCCCGAGTTCAGCAACAAAGACAGAACTCTTGTGGTTCAATATTCCATAAAGTTCGAACAAGATATTGAATGTGGTGGTGGCTATATTAAGCTTCTTTCTGGTTATGTCAATCAGAAGAAATTTGGCGGTGATACTCCATACAGGTGTTTCTTTGATCGTCTTGAAAATTTCTTAAAAATTTTCTACGCCTGTTTCTTTCTTCTAATATTTTCCATTGGTTGTAATTTTGAATACGTCTTCAGCTAAAATCAAAATAGTCATACAGCTCATTGAGAATCTACCTCCAAGAGCACACATGCCGGAATCCTTTCTCCCATGCCAACTCTAAACCCAATATAGGCCAAATTTACATAGTTTGTCAGTGTTATTTAATATTCACAGTGGGATGACTTTGTGATCATCGAGTATCTTCTAAAGCGGCCCGTTCCTGAATTTTCTTAGCCAGCTACTATTATTAAATTAGAAATTGAAACTGTTTTTTTTTTGTGTGGCCCTGTTGTTCAAATGAATTACTAAGACGTCAGAACTGAATCAGAGCTATTTACCAGCAATCTGTATTGGGTCTGCTGCAGGCTAGTAATTATAAAATTGGTGAAGTTATGTCTACACCCACTCTTATTAACTAAAAGTTATGGATTACAAACTCACAAGTAATAAAATATAGTAAGGACAATATATATATATATAACACTAAAATTTGTGGTCCATAACCTCACAGATAATCAATAGTATTAGTAGGAATTTGTCCTATAATATGTGTGTCTGGTATGCTATTAATATTTGAAGTCACTCTTATCTTGATGTGCATTATTTTAATATGTTCAACCAAAGACACATCAACGAGATACAGGCATATGCATGTTTCTCAATCTTTCTTTTATGTTATTAGGGTCTATTCTTTCATGTTCTTGTATTTTATTTTTGTTTTTCTGTTCAGGATTTTAAACTCGCGTCCCATTTTGTGTTTGCCCTTGCCCACACTCACAGTCTACTTTGTAACACTAAGAGTCTTCTTTTTCTTGATGCAGCTTGATGTTTGGACCAGATATATGTGGTCCGGAGACGAAAAAACTCCATGTCATACTTTCCTACCAGGGCCAGAATTATCCCATAAAGAAAGAGTTACAATGCGAAACAGACAAGTTGACCCATTTCTACACATTTATTTTAAGGCCAGATGCAACTTATAGTGTCCTCATTGATAATCGCGAAAGGGAGACTGGAAGCATGTACACAGACTGGGATATCCTCCATCCGCCGAAAATCAAAGATACCAAGGCAAAAAAGGTATTATGGCATTATTTAGGAGTTAAATTTCTGAATCATTCTTGGAAGAAAATGTGTGGGCTTAAGTTTTGGACTATTGATCTGTATAATGTCAATATGGATCAATGCAAATGGCAGATTTATATATGTATCATATAAAGGAATCTATTGACTTCCCTTGTTTTCAGCCAGCAGACTGGGATGATAGAGAATACATTGATGATCCTAATGCCGTTAAACCAGAGGTATGAAAGTATTGGTCACTACTTAATTTTTTAAAAATTGATGTAAATTATGCAATAAGTTTCACAAACTTACTAAATGTCTTCATGCTGCAGGGTTATGATAATATTCCAGCTGAGATACCTGATCCAAAGGCTAAAAAGGTTGTTGGTTGTTCTAGAATTTATTCCTGTATAGAGGCTTAAAACTACCCACCCTAGTTTGTTTTCCTTTTTCCTATTTAGTTCTTTTTACTACATGGCACTTTCTTAGTTTTATTTTTTCCCCTTCTTTTCTTGATTTTTATCTTGCCACCTCATAAGATTGCTCTTTATTTTATCATGCTCTGACCATGAAAATCTTTTTTATACACAAGATAGGACAGGCATGCACATACATATTACTTTTACCTGTACTATTGGTCTTTATGACGACCGGATGATTTGATTGACAACCGAAAGGGAGTTCATAATGTTGGTGTGAAGTTAACAAAGAATGAAAATAGTTTTTCGGCATGCCATGACACTGTGTTGTGTTTCTTGACTAGCCGGCTGACTGGGATGATGAAGACGATGGTATATGGAGACCACCAAAAGTTCCAAATCCAGCCTACAGAGGACCATGGAAGCGCAAGGTAATCCAAAGCTTCCAATATAATGTCATAGTCCAAATTATGATGCATCATTTTAAAAGATTCTGTATTTTATCTTCTGTGCTGCAGAAAATTAAGAATCCTAACTATAAAGGGAAGTGGAAGATTCCATGGATTGATAATCCAGGTATGTATTAATTAGCGGAATCTATTTACTCCTGTAACACTATTCTGTTCTGAAAGTCACAGTGGTTGGAGGTGGCAAATCTATAGACATGACTTGTTTTTAGGTCTATAGAACAAGTTGAATTAAAGTTGACTGTCTTCAGTTTTTAAAGGAAGTAGTTCCATTCTTCTAAATTTTAATGATTTCATGATTCACTTACAGTCCATTTCTACATGCTGATTCAACCATTTGTTTGAACCTGTCATTGTTCCTGCTGAACAAATAGTATGGTTTAAGTACACTTTTTGTTTATCATATTGCAGAGTTTGAAGATGACCCTGAGTTTTACGTTTTGAAGCCAATAAAATATGTAGGCATTGAAGTTTGGCAGGTAAGATGAGAGATTGTGTATTTTCCTACCTAAAGTTCTATTATATGATACTTTGGTTGAGCATTCTAAATGATAGGATAAAGCATATGTACAGGCTCTCCCTCAGCCCCAGAATGTTGCACATTTTATTATTGGGGTTCAATCTCAAAGTTGCTATGTGTTAAAATTTCAGAATAGGGAAGAACTGACTGTTTGATTTTTAATCAAGTTGTGTACTCCCTCTGTGCAAGTTTATGCTGATACTTCACTATTTGCTTGTATTTTAAGACGAGCTGAAGTCAAATTTATGTACTATGAATTTACATGTTTTTAATATAGTTGAAAATATAACGTATATAGAAATGCTGAGGAATTAAAAACTTGTGAGAAGTTTAATACATAAATCTGTTTTGAGCACACATGAGATACGTTCAAAAGTAAAGTGTTCAAACTTAGACGGAGGGAGTACGTTACTTGGACACATGGATTGTTATCTTCCAGAAGTTAATTAATTTGGAAGTTTCCGTATTGGAGAAGTTCATTATGTTTGGACTAATAAAAAGTTCTTTTATTCTCTGATGATATTTTTATTTATTTGGTACCTTTATGAGTTATGATTGGTCAGAACCTATTGCTGCAAGTGACTGACTCTCTTGTCTCAGTTGTCTGTTTACTTGCCTAGGGAAAGAATTTAGTAGAACTTGTTTCTGAGATTTGCATGAACCTTAACTGTTTTGGAGTGTATAGCTTCATGATTCATTCCATTTCAGGTAAAGGCTGGTTCGGTGTTCGACAACATTCTCATCTGTGATGACCCACAGTACGCAAAACAAGTTGTGGAAGAAATATGGGCTCAGAATAAGGAGGTAAGCCAGCGCCCTTCCAACATTCTTTAATAGTATCTCAGTGGCTAGAATTCATTTTGTTTCTTGTGAATAATACAGGTTGAAAGGGAAATGTTTGAGGAGGCAGAGAAAGTAAGAAGAGCTCGAGAAGAAGAGGTGATTGATAAGTAGATGTCAGCTAATGAATTTTAATTGCTTAATATGATAATTGTTCCCTTAAGTTTCTCTTTCCTAGTATTCTGCAAGTGATTCAAATAATGATTACAGGATGCTAAAAGAAAAGGCAAGGAAGATGAAAAGAAAAAGCATGATCGTCGAAGGCGACATAGAAGGGTATTGTTCCTATACATCCTCTATCCATCTATGTCCTCTCTGCTGACTATTCTTTTGTTTAAAGATTTTCATCTAATTATTTAAAAAAAAAAACTACTAGTGGAAACTAACTGACAATCTCTCTCTTGCAGCACGATCCTGAGGATTACATGGATGATTATCATGTATGTAGTAATCCATCTTTCTTATTGTCTGCTTAATATTTTAAGACACAGATAATCATAGCGCACACAACACTTTGAAAGGGGAAGGGGGTGGGGGTGGATATCTAAAGAAGTTCTACTGATCTGGTGCTCAATCTGTTAACTTTGAAGCCCGGTCCCTTTCCTTAAAAATGTAGCGATTGAGCCTTAGTGCTGACATTTAGGTAACAAGTACTGGAACCCATTGGACTCAACACGACATGGAAGGGTTTAATTCTAAGAAGCATCTAGGTGTTAGTTTGTTCTTTTTTCCTTCTCTTCTATACTCGCATATTTTTGGCATGAAAAAAAAAATATAATAAATATTCAAAAGTAATTATCGAACATTATTTTCCCTTGAGCTTTTCGCATGTAATTACTTGACATGCCTCCGACACGGGGTTGTACAAATATATGAAACTTATGATCCCTAGGTATTACAAACCTAACTAAATGGCTGGCGGTTGTTCTTTGTTCTTGCAGGATGAGCTATGACCTCATTTACTTATCAGTTTTGAATCACTTGAGACAGGGACAAGCTTCGAGAATCGCTAAAATTGTAGCGCATCTTGATTAGTTCTCTCTGTATACTCCACTCCATGTTGTTGTAGTAACTTCAAAACTATGTGCCATCAATCCATTAGGTAGGGGGGTTTCTGTGGTTATATCCTCCTGTATGATTTGTAATAATATTTCAATGTACCCAATAATAATTATCTTGGATTGGATGATAGTGACATTTAATATCCTTTCGGCTACAATTTTCTGCTGGTTGACCGACTGATTGAGCAGAGGCAAGTGGAAGCCTTAGACATGTAGAAATCCAAAATTGCTTCTCACCTGCAATTATTGTATCTGGAGGTGGGGAAGCCAATAAAGTTTAGTGCTGGTGGCAACTCCTAATACAAGGAAGTATGATGAATTCAAGTGGCATTTAGTTTCAAATTAACCACTCAATTTTTTTGATGGTTAGTCCAATGCATCATGATGAAACTTCACCCTTTTCTATTTTGACAAGTAAATTGATTTTCCTGAAATAAATGTTCATCAAATTAAATTTATTTATATGCTCTTAAAAAGATAAATTGGTTGACCTTAGATTTTAGCTACCTCCAATCTCTTAACAGCCATTTACCCTACCAATAAAGGGCAAATTAATCATTATCTATGCATTGTATGGAACTAGAGACAAAGGTGAGAGGTTATCATCTTTAACATTAGTAACTGCCCTTGCAAGTTGTAGCTTGACAAAAATAAGAAAGAAACAAAAATTAAAAAATGGGTGATATTAGGAGTCTCATATTTTTGTCTCAAAAAGGCGTCTCAAATGAGGTGTATGATTGGATAAATCGTGTGATTGATTATGCTATAAATTTTTATTAAAATATTCAATGCCTAAAAATTGCTATAAATATTTAAGGCAAAATTTAAAACTTATGATCCCTAAAACAACATTATTCTTAAAATAAATTGATACATTTTCATTGAACACATCGATCTATTATTAGGGCTTTATATATCATGCTTTTTAAAATTCAGTATGAGCTACCTCTGCTAGCTAGGAATTTAAAACTAGAATCTTCTTTATTACTGTGTGGATCTGGTGAGAGATAATTAAATTCGTGCCTATATGCTGCCCCCTAAAATTAAAGTTGGTAAATAATTTATTTATTTATTTAAATAACTTCCCCTCCATCTATAAAAAAAACCCACCATAAAAAAAAAAGAAAAAAAAAAATCTCTATGGTTACAAGAAGAGAAATATGTAGGTAGAAAATATATATATAGTTGTACATGTGTATTTGAAACAAATTTCCCTCAAATTAAAAATCATCATTAACACGTGTCTAGTGATAAAATGCACTAAAGAAACAATCTTGTGGTGGGAATTAATTAATTCTATCTGAAAACAAGAAAATTTACACAATAGTACATCTACTACAGAGTAAGTGCGTTGGGCACAAGGCAATTTCTATCTATAGAAAAAAGAGGAATAAAATGATGCAAAGGATCTATAGAGCAGCACCCTCTGCCATGGCTACCCTTCCTCGTTCTGGGGTTCGTTCCTCTCTTTCTGTCTCTAAAATTATTTACACAAAGTCCCATAAACAAGAGTGTTGTTGTTTCTTGTAACGATTGATCTGCTGTTCTTGTTTGTGCCAAACATTAATACTGACTTGAAAAGTTTGAGTTTTTGGATGATTTAATCATACCCATTTCAGAAAAATGACTAATTGTAATAAATGTATTTTGCTGCCCTTTTGAATAGAATGAACTGTTTTCATTTATATTTATGCTTATCTTTGGTTTAGAAGTTTAATCAATTTTTTTGCAAAGATTTGTCATTTCTATCTGGTCTTTAAGAATTGCTATTCTTTATTGTGGGTGATGGTGATGATGGGAATTGGTAAGTGTTGTGGATAAACTTGATGAAGTTGATTTAATGTGTAAGGTTACTTTTTTGTCAATTCCCTAGTCTTATTGGACTGTTAATTACTCTATTTCAGTATCATTTGAAAGGAAAAGGTTAAATGAGTAGGCTGTTCATTTTTATTTATTTATATATATATACTTATTTACTGTGATTTAGTTTGCAAAATGTATATTATGAATAAGTAGGTCATGTGGTAGTAGTAAGTCTAGCATGCAAGTTGCTTGTATTAATCACCCAAACACATACCCGTTAAATCAATCACCTATGCCTTGAAAGATTTTGTTGTAATCAAAGGTAAATAAAATGGTTTAATATACATTTTTATAAAAGATAAATTAGGATTCAGTGGGAAATTTTGATATACATAAATGAATAATGATTACTTTGAGTTGCAGTTGCTTTTGTAGATGGAAGTTTAGATTGATACATTCAGTTATTCTTCCAAGTTGCAGGGTTTAACATGCATTGGATTTTCTAAAATTATTATAGGACATCTATCCACAATTTCTCTTTTCCTTAGCTCATAACACTGGAGGAAATTTTCAAGTCCATCTTTTGGAACATTTTTTATGGATAACATATTGCCAAGATTTTGACCTTGTGTTAAAGCTATTTAGTGTTTTACTTTTGGTATAATGTTTCCTCTTTGGGCTGCAAATGCATTTTATGATTCAGTGTTGCTTCTTTTGGATACAGCTTGAATGATCTTTTTTTATTGCTATTATTTTCTTCCTTTTCTTTATAAAATTGTTATAGACGAGGAGGGCGCTATGCGTATGGCCGGGTATGAGACAACTTCCCCTTAGAAAAAATCTTTTGTATGGATTTGTGCGCTTCTTCTCAATTCCTTTCAAAACTGTGAGGGGTGTGAGTAGATCACTTGGAGTTTCTCATTTATGTAGCGTTGTCAACATGTCTTCTGCATTGCAAATTGAACTGGTGAGCACATCTCTTTATTTACAATGTCAGCATATTAAACATTTAGCTACTCCATTTATTCTATAGTTCATCGTAAGCTTGTTAATTTTATGCTTTCTTCATTTTATTGTCATACAACAGTTCGTTCTTCTTGTTCTCTTCAACTTTGTTTTTGTTTCGTAGGAGAAAATAAAATTTTTAAGTGATATGATTGTTGAACTCTCATATGTCTAAATTTCCTTGAACTGTGTCATATAGCTTACGATAATATGTTGTCAAAAAGCTTTGTGATATTTATAACCCAAAGTGGTGGGAGGAATGGCAGTGGCCTTGAAGAGTAACTTTTAGGTCACTGGTCCGATGCCCATATTTGGGGCCAAACTTACTTATCAAAAAAAGAAAAAAGAAAAAAAGGCCTGTGTGCTATGAGCTGTGAGGGAGATCAGGAGTTATTTAATTCGAATGTTTTAGCTGATGGTTTTAGCGGCCTTTAGCTCAAGTGAGCACTGGAGTGTATTTGCTCCCATAGTCATGTGCCTTTTTTGGTTTCTATAGTGAATATATATGAAAATACTTGTTCTTCTGCAAATGATTATGTTCATCTGTACTACAACACACTATGCTTGCACACACAGAGACATGCAGTCACACACTCATTAATTGTTCCACCTTTTAATCATTTACATAGTTTTCCATGTAATATTGTATATTACCAGGTGCCATGTCTCAAGGACAATTATGCATATCTTTTGCATGATTTGAATACGGGCACGGTTGGAGTAGTGGATCCTTCTGAAGCTGTACCTGTCATTGATGCCTTGAGTAAGAAAAATCAAAATTTGACCTATATACTGAATACTCATCATCACTATGATCACACTGGTGGAAATATGGAGTTAAAAGAAAGATATGGTGCAAAGGTATGATAACTTTTTATCCTTTTACATTAGTTTCGTTGTTAATTTCCACCTTTTTACTTGTTTCCACATTTCCCTTTCCCCTTCCTTCACCCTTCTTTATCCCTTTCTCTAAAGTCTATACCTTTTTGGACACAGTCCTGTGTCACCAAGTTTATATACTTTAATCATTATCCTTGATTTATTTATTTATTTTGATTTTGAACTTTACCCATTCTGTGTGTTTATTTATAGGTAATTGGATCAGGAGTGGACAGGGATAGAATTCCTGGGATTGATATAGCCTTAAATGATGGGGACAAATGGATGTTCGCAGGCCATGAGGTGCTAGTGATTGGAACTCCTGGTCATACTAAAGGTTGTATTTTATTACCTTATTTCTCCCAGGAATTCGTTTAATGTACTTCAAGAATGGATTCTATTTAACTCTACGGGGTGGGAGAAGTGGCAGAGGCCTTGGGGAATTACCTTAAGCCTTAAGGTCAGTTGTTCCAATCCCCATACTTGGGACCAAAATTAACTATCCAAGAAAAAAAGAGAGATAGAGAATGGAATTTTATTTTAAAGTCAATTGATGGAGTAGAATACTATTGTCACATCGGCTTCACTATATTTCATGCTACTGTTCATTGTTGGGTTTCCAGTTGATGCTAGAAAAAACTGCATAAGTGGTTCAAGTTATTTTTTTTGGGTTCACTTATATTCTTAGTTATATTATTTTCAATTGTAGTGGTGAGTAAGTTTTAAGTTATTCATGAATTTTACATCTCGGCTAAGCTTGCATATCCTCATGGTTATGGCTGCAAACGAGCCGAATCGATTCGGATTTTAAACTGCTCGGATTCGACTCGTAAGGTTAAATTCGTACTCGAATTCGACTCGGATTCGAATTATATTAAAAAAACTTTACTTAGATTCGGCTCGACTCGAATTTTCGTTACTCGAATTCGATTCGACTCGGATCGAATTATATTCAAACTACTCGCGAACGTCAAATTCAAACTCGAATTCGAGTCTTCACATAATAACTAGTTTTATAATACATATAATTATTAATTGAATTTATTATTTTACTTAGAAATGAAAAAATATAATTATAATTACACTTTAAATATATAAAATTAAAATTAAAATTACAAAAATAAAATAAAATAATAATTAATTATTCAAATTTTGTTTAATTGTGTATATATTATAAGAGAATGTATCGAGCATAGATTCGAATATGTATCAATCGATTATGTATCGGATCATGATTAAAAATTCGAATAGTTTGAATTCTAAACGAGTCGAGTATAACCTTATTCAGATTCTACTCGTATTTTTATTCGAACTATTTTTTGTGCTCAGATTTGAATCATATTATTAACGAATTCGAGTCTCGTTCACATTTTTTCGAGTCGAGTCCGAATCGAGCCCGAACTGTTTGGTTCGATTTGCAGCCTTACTCATGGTATGTTGATTGCATTAATGCATACATTTTTGTTTTACCAATCTTCTACCATGTTTTATTGGACTAGTAATTGCTACAGTTACACTTAACCAACGCGTAATTTATAAAGATCAAAGTTCATATACAGTTGTAGAAAATGAGAAAATGGGCAATAAACTAAAATATTGATTGTGCACTCTCTCTCTCTCTATATATATATATATATGTGTGTGTGTGTGTGTGTGTGTGTGTGTGTGTGTGTGTGTGTCAGTGTGTGTTTGTGTGTGTGTGTGTTATTTACTATGTTAGGACTCGAGTACGGTAATTGGGTGTTGTCAGACTTTTCTATGCTTGAAATAATAAGATTCGAGGACTCGACATAAAAGGATTTATTTTTTAGATACAAGTGTGTGGATACGAAAATTCTTGTTCTTTAAAGTTTTATGTGATATTTAGTGAAAGAACGTCAAATATTTAGTTTATTTTTTAGATACAAGTGTGTGGATACGAAAATTCGTGTTCTTTAAAGTTTTATGTGAGATTTAGTGAAAGAACATCAAATATTTAGTATTAATTTGAATATATAAGATAATTAGTGGGGTATACTAAAGTGATGACTTATCACTTAAGTATGACAGGTTTGGTGAAAAAGTAATAAGTTTATGGGTTTGAATTCGAAATACCCATAAACAGGGATTAACTCATAGAACTTATTATTGTCCTTCCTTATGTTGTATGCTTTTGTGACTTTTGCCTTGTGTTCTAGATAATATGAATAAACCCTGTTCGTGAGCCTGACCCTATCAGATCGCAAAAGCCTGCTGTTCATGACTTGAGTTCGCTTAGCGAGTTGAGTTCGAGCAAGTTTCTTTTTTCCATTTAAATAATTGAGCCAAGCTAGAGTTGTATCGTGTCCAGCTTAGGGCCATCTCATTTAAGCCCAGTTTGTGACGGTTTGCTTAAGCCCAACTATATAATACATATCGTTATAAGCATAATGTTCTTTTGTAATAAATATAGTACTTAATTAGTTAATTATACCTTTAACATATTCATCTTGACCCTGCTTAAGCCTGGCTAAAACCCAAATTGAGCTTGACCCGCTCGTTTATTAATTGAGCTGAGTTTGTACTACCAAGCAAAGGCTTGTTCATTACTCACTTCAAAAAATTTAAATACTATTCGAGGTCTAGTTTGGCACGTGTAAGCTCGACTTGACTTAATAAAGAGAAAAAAGATAATGAAATCAGCATTGAATTTTGGCCACTATCTGTTTCATAAGATTCATGGAAGAAGTTACAAATCATCATATGGGTACTAATGCATGCAGGACATATTAGCTTCTATTTTCCTGGATTTGGATCAATTTTTACAGGAGACACCTTGTTCAGTTTATCATGTGGGAGGCTTTTTGAAGGGACTCCTGAGCAGGTGAATCTTTTGTAGTCTAATCTTTGTTCTGTCCTTATTTGAAGCTTTACAAGGCTTGAACTTCCATCTCTGAACTTTTCATTTAGTTTCTTCACTTAGTTTACGCGACTTCACAATGTGAAGGGATCATTCCTTTATACTTTAGAATTTAGATAAATCTTTGCCATGTGTTTCTGTTGCGAGATGATGTTAGAAAAATAAATGCCGAATGTCACGCAGGCAGTTAAAACTGTCTTTGCTCTTTAGACAATATATCCAAATGTTAGAAGGTTGGTCAACAAGCCTGGTTTCATTGCCTTGTAAATGATGATGTGTGAGTAGTTATGTCTACAAATGTTGTGAGGTAATTTGAGATTCATGCCACAAGCTTGAGTTGGAGTTCTCAACGGTTATGGAATTCATTTAATAATGTAAGGGGAGTAGTGTTCTAACTTGTAACTTGACCTCTTGGTCTGTCAAGCCTAGGTTTATGCCACTAGGCAGTTTGAGAGAAGTTGATGGATTTTTAACTTCCAAAAGATGATGAAAACTACTTAGAAAACATCGCTTTTTATGAGAAAAAAATCAAGAATTTTGATCCAGTGACGGCAAATTTGTGTGCACAGATATCATCCTGTCTTCATAAGTCATGTGTTTCAAGTTTCAACTGTTGCAAATCAGGTGGATTCGGAACAAATTTGGCTTCAGAATCTTGTTACTTTTCGCCACTGGAATTGTTATTATAATGGGTCATGGACATTGATTTGGTGTGCTTGTAGATGTGGATAAAATTATGTAGTTTCTTATGGATATTCTTCCTAAGGACTTGTCTGTTTGAAATTGAATTACAGTCGGTTATTTTGTGACTTGTTTCTGTAATTGTTTGTGTTCCAGATGTATGCCTCCCTTAAAAAGATAAGTTCTTTGCCGGATGACACAAACATATACTGTGGTCATGAATATACATTGGTAAGCCATGTTCCCCCTCAGCCGTTTTTAATAGCTGTTTCATACTTTCTTGGATTTTTATGAGGGCTACCTCTAACTGACATGTTTTGGCAGAGTAATGCGAAGTTTGCATTGTCTATAGAACCTGGAAATGAAATCTTACAGTCATATTCCACCCACATAGCTTATCTTCGTGATAAGGGTTTACCAACGGTAATTTCTATTTTCCTTTGCCTTAATAATTTCTGACAGCGTCTATTTTAATTTTGGTGATTTTGATGTGACTAAGAGTTCTGATTGAGTACTTCCAAACTGCACTGATTAAGGTGTTTGCAAAGCAGGTGACCTAGGAATACCAAATATGTGATCTCTAGTTAATTAAGGCCAAATTTCCAGATTGTTGGCTTGCTGTGCTAATGTCAGAATTACTTTCACACCTTGCTTGCATTTGATAAGTTGCTGTCTGGAATAGGAATTATGGTCCATATCATTTGAATGCCTTTTCGCTCTGAAACTAGGGTTATACAGATGTGAAATGAAGTTTTCTACCCCATATCTCATCTGCAGTTATGAGTTTCACCTTTTTAATTTTAAACATACTTGGTAGCGCAATGTCTAGTCATATGTTCCAAGCTATTTTACACTTGTAGGTGTTGGGTACAGGTCTGGGTCTGGGTGTTCGATGGTAAAATCAGTTTCTTCGTACACGTGTATTTAGGCTGAAAAGTTTATAATATCGTACACGTTTATTATGTTCCTTTAATTTTTGTGTACTGCTTTTAATTGTGAGAGCTGTTCTTAGATTCCAACAACACTAAAGAAGGAGAAATCATGTAACCCATTCCTCCGCACTGCAAGTTTGGAAATACGGCGGTCATTAAATATTCCTGTCACTGCAAGTGAAGAAGAAACCTTGGGTGCCATTCGCCGAGCAAAGGATGAATTCTAGGGTTTTGTCCATGTTATGTAAAGCCCATCAGTAATTATCTGTATCCAGGGTTGCTCCAAAGTTTCTTTGGGTCTTCTTCCCAATCCTGTTCTTTTCCTTAAAACAAAATGGGAGTAAATTAGGGATATAATGCAGATCTTCTTTGCCTGGGGGGATAATTATACTATGGTGATGCTTGAAGTGCTTCTCTTAAAGCTTTCAATTTATTTAAGACGCATGAAGCAGCTTTGTTTTTCAGAAACTAAAGCTGGCATGTGGATAGTTTGGACTTTTGATTCGACATTAATCATGTGTCCGTACAATCTTGATTATTTATAAACATCTAAATTATATTTAAATCATTAAATTTCTGTAAATATTTGAGTCAAAATAAATATTATAAAAATTTTGGGAGTCAAATGAATATTAAAAAAAATAATTGAAAATATCTAATTTTTCGGTCCAATATACTTGTCCGCATAGGACTCATAATAAAAATAGAACAATAATATCAAGTGATACCGAAAAATCACTGTAAATGTCCCTTCAACTTGGCTTAATTAGGTAATGAATCACGCTTGTGTTGAAACAGTGGTACGATGCCAACACCACAGATGACTGACTAGGCCTGTATTACCATAATAATCATCATCTTGGGAGTAAATATTTAGTAGTCTTAGAATATTTCTCATTCATATCATTCATGTGTTATTATTTTAGTATTTAAAATAAAATAATTAATTTTAAATATTAAAATAATAACACATAAATAGTATAAAATATCTACAGACGATTCAAGAGCATATAATAATTTTTCTCATCTTCGGTCGCCATAAGAGAGAATTTGATTTGTCCAGCTCAATTTTTGGCGTTAAATTTCCCTACTTGAGCTTTTTCCAATTGTTCCTCGGCATGACCATCAAATTTTCCATCTGGAAGAGTAAGTGTAAGCTTGACTGTTTGAATTTAGAGTGTTTAATTAAAGAATTTCAATTAAAAAGTTAAAAATAATTTTATATTCTCAAATATAGTCTTAGAATTAGTTAGGAATTTAACTGTGGTGGTTTGATTTAAAAATAATAGCAAATTAGAAATATTATGTTATTTTATAATTTTAAAATAGAAATATGTCTCTAATTTTGAAATTGAGTAAAAAAAATATATCTTTAATTTTAAAATAGAATAAATATTTAATTTCACCATTGCAAAAGTAATTTTTAATAGTAAAAGGGAAAAAATACACATAAATGTGTGATATGAACTTTACTTTTTTTAATAAATTAAGGGTGAACTTTTACTTTGTGGGTCACCTAAAACTAAAAGTGTTTACCCCAAAAAGCATAATTGTCTGCTTTTTACAAAATTGTTTTTTTTTTTAATTTTTACAAAAGTGTTTTTTAGCTAACATCTCTGATCACTTAAAGCGCCTTAAATTCAAAAAATAAAATAAATTTATATTAATTTTATTATATTTAAATTTAATTAAAAAAAATCAAATAAAACTCTTTTTTATAAAACATATGAGTTGCTATTTTTTTTTGTAAAATGAGTTGCTATTTTTTTTGTAAAATAAATATAATTTACATTTTTATCATTTGTAAATTTTACAAATAATACACTTTTTATAAAATGAAGTACTTAACAGAGAAGGAGGTAAGTTGTATCAATGCTTGTTTGGCCGAACTGTGTGGCATGATGCAGTGAGATGAAGTATTTTTAAATCTTTCGCTTTTTTTAAAAACTACTTCTATAAAAAAAGTTAAAATATTATTTGTTACAAAATTGTAAAACTGCGCCTAAAGTACAAGACAAAATTATATAAAAAAAAATTAATAAATTTTTTCTACCAAATTTGTAGATCGTGCTTAGATCAAAACATATTTTTTTTGCTTTTTTTCGAAAAGTACTTTTTAACTAAAATATCTACTTATTAAAAGCACTTTCGTAACGTTTCAAATTTTATTTTAAAATATTTTTATCTTTGTCACGCACGATTGAGTTGTTGGGTAATTTTTCGCTTGGGGGCCTTATTTTCAACATGCATAAAAAAATTGAAAAATGAGGAGTTTTACCCATTTGCAATTTCAGTTGGTTGGTGCAGCTATAATACCCGCTAAAATATTAAATAAAAATAGAAATAGAATTTTGAAATATTTTATTTAGACTTTATATTATATTTGAGTTAAATTTATGAATAGATTGTGTGGACTAATAAAGTAATAATAGGTGATATATAAATTAATTGGGTAAAATTGGGCCTTCAAATTTATTGAGTTTAATTTATGTTTGTGTAATTGAATTTAATTTATATATTTGAGAATTGATAAAAAAAATTATAATAATAAGCAATTAAAGAATAAAATTTAACCCTATCCCATCACATAATATGTAACCACCGAGAAGAGGAAAAGAGCAGTCGTGGTTAGGAATCACACGAAGTAAAGCTAAGTAAGAAATTGATTTGTCCCCGAAATCGTACAGAAAAAATCGCACAAATAGTTCTGACATATATGACTGTTTTAGAAAAGTTAAAAAATCGAACTTGCAGTTTAGGTGCGAGTTCTGGACCAAAATCGCACCTCAAAAAGCACACCGTACCTAATGGACAAAGCGACGTCATTTTGCATTTTTTTAATAAAAATATATGAACAAAATGACATCATTTTGACCACACACACACATACACACACGTGTATATATATATATACAGATACACTGCGGGGCACACATTTTCCTCCTTTCTCTCTTTATACTCTCTACTGACTCCTTCATCTCTCTCTTTATTCATTAAGGCTGTCCACAAAAAATGTCCAATAAACTATTTTTCATTGATTTGTCTGAAAGCCTTCTCTTATTGTTTCCGTGGATTCTTCCTTGATTTATGATTGTAGTTGATGTTTTTTTGAAATGTATTTATCTTAATCTGTATAAATTACAGTGCTTTGTGACTAATCTTTTTCTAAACACTTTTTACTCAATAGGTGAAAGTAATTATTTTTAATTTGTTCTATCTGTTTTAGCATGTGAAAAATAGTTAGTTTCCTTTTCTTTTTTGTTTTGAATCCGAAATCGCACTAAATCACACCGTGCGATTTCATTTGCGGTTTTGAATTTGTCAAATCACACTTAAGCAATTTTATATATAATTTGGATTTTAAACCGTACTATGCTCATTCCTATCACGAATGATCATTCAATTCTAATTTATAATGTAAGTTTAATACTAATTTTTTTTTTTTTTTTTTTTTTGCTAAATATTAATACTAAATTTTGAGTATTTGGAATATGATATGATTTTGTTAATTTACACGCCAAAGATTTGATTCAAGGCAGTACTAAATAATAAATAGGTATACTTGGATTTCGACCGTGAGTGCTTGTCAGGGTGTGAATGAACCATCCTAAAGTTAAGTCATGACAGGATAATATTGCCTCTACTAAATCTATAATAAGTTATTTATATTCAATAAAGTGTTGAATTATTGCTATATTTGTTAAATTGTAACATGAAAATAATTATTATCATTATTTTTATTCTGTTATTTAAGTGGACAAATTGAATAATGATACAAATGTTGTGACGCCCCCAAATCTGGGCCCACACAGCCCAAACTTGAGTCGTCAAAACACTACAACAAAATTATTACAACAAAGCACAACGTACAACAATACAGTGTATAATAATACACAACTAAGTCTTCACTATTATTGCCACACTATTTTACAAAACGTGAAGACTATGATAACTATTCCTCGGACCCTCACTCCATTCCCCGGCTAGACCCTGTTATGTTTTCATCTCCTGTTGAAAAACAATGGAACAAAAGAAAGGGTGAGCTCAAATAGCCCAGTAAGAAATATCATGACTAAGATAATGACGAATAAATTATCATTAGCCTTCAACAGTTGAGTTCTTGATAGAATACAATAGACTACAAGGTTTATATCAAAAACTGCAGTTAAATTCTTAAACAACGTTCAGATCAATAATAGCAGCGGAATGAGTAATCTATTAGAAGAATAATGCAGACTATAATGTCCACTCGGTTCTCTTTTTAGGAAAAACATCATCAACTTTTATCATCTGAAATATCATTAGTCAAGATAATACAAATTCACAGTTCCTGATCATAATCATGCAGATCAACAGTTCATCTTTGCACTACGGGCCAAAGACATTCAATATAACACCAACGGTCATGATTATACCAGATTCAGCCTTTGGTCATAATCATACCAAACAACAGTTCATCTTTGCACTACGGGCCAAAGAGAACATTCACCACGTGCCATAAAAGACACCGAACAGATGTATCGCCTTTAACCTATTATATCGCCTTTAACCTATCATCTGTTCAACAAATATATCACATATGTGCCCCCGGCCACAGATATTCACAACATCTTGATTTTTGGATGATTAGAATGATATAAATGATGAACAGAAGAAATAGGATAACAATAAGTATCGGAAGTTTACTTTGTACAGATTCAAATAATGTCCAAATTGTCAACATGATGTGGAGTGAAATTTAAAAATGATATTCAAGATCCACAGTTCAGAATAACGGTTACAATTCAATAGAAAGGTTCACGTAAATAGGAAGGTTCAGTTGAAATAATGAAGTTCAACTATTATGGAACATATAATATTTTCAGGAATTATAGAAGCAATAGTTCCATAATAAATTTCGATTTAGGAGTATGAAAGAAAATAATATCCCTTACCGTAGCAGGTTTGATTAACAAAAGGTGAAGGAAGTTAATACAAAGGGTTATTCACCAACAGGCGGCAATCCGCTCCGTAAGGTTATTCCCACAATTTAATAGAATTTGAGTACAAAGAGTTATTCACCAAACAGGCGGCAATCTGCTCCGTAAGGTTATTCCCACAATTTAATAGAATTTGAGTACAAAGAGTTATTCACCAAACAGGCGGCAATCCGCTCCGTAAGGTTATTCTCAGAGATTAATAATGAATGAATACGAAAGGTTATTCACCAACAGGCGGCAATCCGCTCCGTAAGGTTATTCCCACAATTTAATAGAATTTGAGTACAAAGAGTTATTCACCAAACAGGCGGCAATCCGCTCCGTAAGGTTATTCTCAGAGATTAATAATGAATGAATACGAAAGGTTATTCACCAACAGGCGGCAATCCGCTCCGTAAGGTTATTCCCACAATTTAATAGAATTTGAGTACAAAGAGTTATTCACCAAACAGGCGGCAATCCGCTCCGTAAGGTTATTCTCAGAGATTAATAATGAATGAATACGAAAGGTTATTCACCAACAGGCGGCAATCCGCTCCGTAAGGTTATTCCCACAATTTAATACATGGAAATAAAAGGCACGTCTTATGAGTAAGGAAGAAACAATATTATTATCGAGAATCAAATAATGATAATCCCTTACCATAGTATGTTTGAATAATGGAAGATGAAAAAGATGGTATCCCTTACCGTAACACGTGACTGGATATTGATTTAAATGAGGTTGATTAACTTGAACAGTACACGTATACTTATAGATCTTCACAAATACTCAAGATGACTTAAGCACACTTAGAGAGAACTTTCACAAGAAGTATTTAGAGAGAGAAAGAAAGAACAAGTAAGGAAGTTTATGAAAAATCCTTAAGTTAAGGCTTCTATTTATAGCCAAAAATCTTATCATTCATTTAATCTAAACCATTCATTTAAAGATCATCTTTTAATCTACACCATCCATTTCAAATATTATATTATCTTTAATCTACACCATTCATTTCATATCACCTAATAATCACCTAACTTTATATTATAAACAAATCAATTTAATTATTCAACAATAATTCACACTTTAATCTACACCATTCATTTCATATTACCTAATAATCACCTAACTTTATATTATAAACAAATCAATTCAATTATTCAACAATAATTCACACTTTAATCTACACCATTTATTTCATATCACCTAATAATCACCTAACTTTATATTATAAACAAATAACTTTATCAATTCAATTATTATGACTAATTGTTATAAATACAGTATAGTTAGCTCTTAGATATCAAGTCAATAAATTAATGAAATACAACTGTTTAAATAACATCATAATAGAGATAACAATAATGTAAAATAAAGCATACGTTACTGTGTAATGACAATTATTGATTCAATAATGTGAATTACTGTGCATATGTTACTGTGACAATTATTAGGTTCAATAATTTTAAAAACAGTGCAACAACAATTATTGACTCAATGATATAAAATACAGTGTAATGACAATTATTAAATCAATAATGCAAAATACTGTGTAACAACAATTATTGAATTGATAATATAAAATATTATGCAGTGACAATTATCGATGAAATGATGCGTAACAGTTACGGTGTCAATTATCAGACCAATAATATGAGACACTATGCAATACCGTGTGTTACTGTAGAGTACCGTGTGCTACAGAAAATACCATAAACTACCGTATGCTACTATTCTTTTATCACCGGTATTTTAACAGTTCCGTTGACTATTTTTATTTAAAAAGGTTACTTCTGTCGTTTTCTATATCCGACAAATATTCCGTTGTGGGGTCCACCAATAATTTATTATTTCGGCGCCGTCGTACGGCACGAATATTCCCCGACCAAACGAATATTCCCCGACAAAGCGAATATTGTCCGACAAAATAAAATTTGCACATAACATCCTTAACTTTCAATTTTGTTAATTTAACCACTTACTGTTTCAAAAAAAAATATATATGAAGAAAAATTAAATTTTGTATTTCATAAAATTCGGGGTCTTACAACCTCCCCTCCTTATGAAATTTCGTCCCCGAAATTGACGTACCTGACATATCGAAGAGGTAAGGATACATAGATTTCATCTCAGATTCTAGCTCCCAGGTCATTTCCTCAGTATCTTGGTTCCTCCATAAAACCTTAACTTGAGGTATAACCTTTGAGCGTAGGATCTGCTCCTTCTTATCCAGGATCTTAACAGGTACCTCCTCGTATGTTAAATCATCTGCTATAACGTCTGGTTCTAACTCAATGACGTGGTTTGGGTCCTTCACATATTTACGTAACATAGATATGTGAAAAACGTTATGGATGCGAGACATACTTGGTGGTAGGGCTAGTCTGTAGGCTACGGTTCCTATTCGATCGAGGATTTCAAATGGGCCAATAAATCGAGGGTTAAGCTTTCCTCTCTTTTCGAATCTCGTAACCCCTTTCCATGGAGAAACACGTAAGAATACATGATCTCCGACGTTGAAACTTTCGTCTCTCCGATGAAGATCAGCATAACTCTTTTGTCGTTCTTGTGCGGTCTGTATTCGTTGTCGGATCATTTGGATCTTTTCGGTCGTCAAGCGTACCAACTCGGGTCCCAACAATTTTGCTTCTCCTACCTCATTCCAACATATTGGAGAGCGACACTTCCTTCCATACAATGCCTCGAATGGAGCCATGCCTATGCTTGCTTGGTAACTGTTGTTGTAAGAAAATTCCACCAATGGCAAGTACTTATCCTAACTTCCTTTGAAGTCTAATACACAAAGTCTCAAAAGATCTTCGAGGGTCTGGATTGTCCTTTCCGATTGTCCGTCCGTTTGAGGATGATATGCAGAACTAAAACGTAGTTCAGTGCCCATAGCTTTTTGTAGACTGGTCCAAAAGCGTGAAGTGAATCTAGGATCTCGATCAGAAACTATGGAAACTGGCATGCCATGCAATCTCACGATCTCATTTATGTACATACCGGCAAGACGTTCAA
This sequence comes from Hedera helix, assembly GCA_947179155.2. Lineage (NCBI taxonomy): Eukaryota > Viridiplantae > Streptophyta > Magnoliopsida > Apiales > Araliaceae > Hedera > Hedera helix. The sequence goes on along the minus strand of OX359277.1, from coordinate 29,256,526 downwards.
GTGAAAAGTTTTCTCGTATAGGCAATAAATGAGCAGATTTGGTCAATCTATCTACGATCACCCAAATTGCATCTAAGCCTTGAGAAACTTTTGGAAGACCCGTCACGAAGTCCATATTGATGTGTTCCCACTTCCATTCGGGAACTTCAAGTGATTGTAATGGACCTTTAGGAACTTGATGTTCTGCCTTGACACGTTGACAAGTTAGGCACCTTGAGATAAACTCCGCAATCTCTCTTTTCATATTGTTCCACCAAAATGTATGTCGAAGATCTCGATACATCTTGGTACCTCCTGGGTGGATTGCAAACGGCGTGTTGTGTGCCTCCATCATGATTTTATGCTTTAATTCAGGATCGTTAGGAACACAGAGTCGAGAGTTGACTCGAAGTATTCCTTTCTCGTCGATTCTTGCTTCGGGAATGACACCTTCTTGTACTTTCTTTATCATGTTTATCAGTTCCGGATCGGTAACTTGAGCAGCTTTAATTTTATCGATTAAAGTTGGTTCTACTCGTACGTGAGCAATCTTCGAGTGGGTCCCTGGTGTCTTTAGCTCTATCTCCATCTTTTGCAAGTCGTACAAAATACACTTTTGTGTTGTCAGCAGTGCACTTGTACTTGCATAAGATTTTCTGCTCAAAGCGTCAGCTACAACGTTCGCCTTTCCCGGGTGATACTGGATTGTGTGGTCATAATCCTTTAACAGCTCAAGCCAACGTCGTTGTCGCATGTTGAGTTCCTTCTGGGTGAAGAAATGCTTGAGACTTTTATGATCCGTATAGATATCCACTTTTTCTCCGTACAAGTAGTGTCTCCAGATCTTTAACGCGAAAACGACTGCTGCCAACTCTAGATCATGAGTAGGATAATTTTTCTCATAATCTTTGAGTTGTCGAGAGGCATAGGCTATAACCTTTCCATGTTGCATAAGGACACAGCCTAGACGTTTGCCAGAAGAATCGCTGTAGATAACAAATTCTCCTGATCCTGATGGTATGGTCAGAACAGGAGCTGAAACAAGTCTCCTCTTGAGTTCTTGAAAACTCTTCTCGCATTCCTCGCCGGTCGATATAAGTTTTGTACTAGAATGAATGATACCGATATCTAGTAATTAAACTTTCAACTCTTGGTGTTCTATGGGAGCCATTTGGTGTGGGACTTTAAAAATGGGCTTAGTACCGGGTTCAAGATCAATATAAAATTCAATTTCACGGTTTGGGGGTAAGCCAGGAAGTTCTTCAGGAAAAACGTCAGGAAACTCATTAACAATGGGAATATCATTCAAGTTTGACGTGTTTTTGTTCAAATCAGTGACATGAGCTAAAAAGGCTTGACATCCGTTTTTCAATAAACGAATGGCTTTATGGCTAGAAATAACAGTTATAGATTTCAATGGTTTAGTTGCTTGAATTTGCATGACAGGTTGATTAGGAATATGAAAACTAATAATCTTATGAAAACAATCAATTTTAGCATGATGGGTAGTCAACCAATCAATTCCTAAAATCACATCAAATTCATGCATCTCTAAAGAAATAAGGTCAACAGGTAATGTGAGGTTGTTGATTTGAACTTAGGCAAGATTTATAGATAGTAAATGTAATAGGTATTTCTCCCAATGAGGTTTCAACTGATAAGACAAGATTTAAGTTTTCAATAGTCAAATTTAAACGTTGAGTACATATAGGTGAGATAAAAGAGTGGATAGAGCCAGTATCTAATATGGCATAGACTTCACGAGAATTTATGAATAGCTTACCAGTTAGCACCTCATTCGGTTTCTTGACTGTTATCGTCAAATCGAATCCCAAATACTTCATTCGGATCTTCACGTATTTCAACCATGGGAATACCACTGAATAATTTTCTAGCAAACTGTTTCTCGGGTTCATCAACTTCATCAGTAGTAAGGTATCAATGATTTCCATTAAAATAGTATTTTCGATAGACTGCAGTTTCCACGATAGTGACTAACTTAACCTGAATTCCTCTAAATTGTAACGCCCAAAAGTATAGAAACATCATTTTTAAATAATCTTGAAAATCATAGCTGGAACACCATAAATCCCAAAGACTAATATGAAAAGTCCATATATTCTGATCCTTTGTTATAGAGCATAACCAGGTGATATCACTCTCCCAATTAGTGAGTAAATTAAAGGCAATAATTTCCGCAAGTTCGTTACTTCCTTTAATTGCTTCTAAGAATGGATCTGGAACGACTGTAACAGAGCTTTCACCTTCATCCTTACTGGATAGAACACGCATAATTTTTGCCTTAGGCAAATGATTCAACTCTGAGTTTGTAAGAAGATTATTCGTCGCCTCTTGTTTTGCAGCTACATTTGTTTCGGTAATTTCATAGTTAACCTCCTGATTTCCAGATGCCATAATTAACTGTGGTCACAAAATAAATGTTAGTTCAAATAAACTGACTCATCTCTTCATGTTCCTACATTCAAATCGATTCATTAGATAAAAAATAAATCTAATTTAGGTAGGACACACTAGTGATTGATTCTATTCGTCTCTCCCCTCCTAGTTCTAACCCCAGATCTCCATTAAAGACCATATCCCTAAGCTCTGATGCCAACTGTGACTCTCATCCCACCATAGGGACAGCACCTCACAATGGTACCTATCAGTTTGCCACCTGTACTATAGGCGTCCCCTACGGAGAGTCTGGCTTCGGTGCATCCCCTTTCCCTAGGAAGTCACCAGCGAGAGGCTCGGGGCTCTTCGTTATATGGCTCTGATACCAACTGTGACGCCCCCAAATCTGGGCCCACACAGCCCAAACTTGAGTCGTCAAAACACTACAACAAAATTATTACAACAAAGCACAACGTACAACAATACAGTGTATAATAATACACAACTAAGTCTTCACTATTATTGCCACACTATTTTACAAAACGTGAAGACTATGATAACTATTCCTCGGACCCTCACTCCATTCCCCGGCTAGACCCTGTTATGTTTTCATCTCCTGTTGAAAAACAATGGAACAAAAGAAAGGGTGAGCTCAAATAGCCCAGTAAGAAATATCATGACTAAGATAATGACGAATAAATTATCATTAGCCTTCAACAGTTGAGTTCTTGATAGAATACAATAGACTACAAGGTTTATATCAAAAACTGCAGTTAAATTCTTAAACAACGTTCAGATCAATAATAGCAGCGGAATGAGTAATCTATTAGAAGAATAATGCAGACTATAATGTCCACTCGGTTCTCTTTTTAGGAAAAACATCATCAACTTTTATCATCTGAAATATCATTAGTCAAGATAATACAAATTCACAGTTCCTGATCATAATCATGCAGATCAACAGTTCATCTTTGCACTACGGGCCAAAGACATTCAATATAACACCAACGGTCATGATTATACCAGATTCAGCCTTTGGTCATAATCATACCAAACAACAGTTCATCTTTGCACTACGGGCCAAAGAGAACATTCACCACGTGCCATAAAAGACACCGAACAGATGTATCGCCTTTAACCTATTATATCGCCTTTAACCTATCATCTGTTCAACAAATATATCACATATGTGCCCCCGGCCACAGATATTCACAACAGCTTGATTTTTGGATGATCAGAATGATATAAATGATGAACAGAAGAAATAGGATAACAATAAGTATCGGAAGTTTACTTTGTACAGATTCAAATAATGTCCAAATTGTCAACATGATGTGGAGTGAAATTTAAAAATGATATTCAAGATCCACAGTTCAGAATAACGGTTACAATTCAATAGAAAGGTTCACGTAAATAGGAAGGTTCAGTTGAAATAATGAAGTTCAACTATTATGGAACATATAATATTTTCAGGAATTATAGAAGCAATAGTTCCATAATAAATTTCGATTTAGGAGTATGAAAGAAAATAATATCCCTTACCGTAGCAGGTTTGATTAACAAAAGGTGAAGGAAGTTAATACAAAGGGTTATTCACCAACAGGCGGCAATCCGCTCCGTAAGGTTATTCCCACAATTTAATAGAATTTGAGTACAAAGAGTTATTCACCAAACAGGCGGCAATCCGCTCCGTAAGGTTATTCCCACAATTTAATAGAATTTGAGTACAAAGAGTTATTCACCAAACAGGCGGCAATCCGCTCCGTAAGGTTATTCTCAGAGATTAATAATGAATGAATACGAAAGGTTATTCACCAACAGGCGGCAATCCGCTCCGTAAGGTTATTCCCACAATTTAATAGAATTTGAGTACAAAGAGTTATTCACCAAACAGGCGGCAATCCGCTCCGTAAGGTTATTCTCAGAGATTAATAATGAATGAATACGAAAGGTTATTCACCAACAGGCGGCAATCCGCTCCGTAAGGTTATTCCCACAATTTAATAGAATTTGAGTACAAAGAGTTATTCACCAAACAGGCGGCAATCCGCTCCGTAAGGTTATTCTCAGAGATTAATAATGAATGAATACGAAAGGTTATTCACCAACAGGCGGCAATCCGCTCCGTAAGGTTATTCCCACAATTTAATACATGGAAATAAAAGGCACGTCTTATGAGTAAGGAAGAAACAATATTATTATCGAGAATCAAATAATGATAATCCCTTACCATAGTATGTTTGAATAATGGAAGATGAAAAAGATGGTATCCCTTACCGTAACACGTGACTGGATATTGATTTAAATGAGGTTGATTAACTTGAACAGTACACGTATACTTATAGATCTTCACAAATACTCAAGATGACTTAAGCACACTTAGAGAGAACTTTCACAAGAAGTATTTAGAGAGAGAAAGAAAGAACAAGTAAGGAAGTTTATGAAAAATCCTTAAGTTAAGGCTTCTATTTATAGCCAAAAATCTTATCATTCATTTAATCTAAACCATTCATTTAAAGATCATCTTTTAATCTACACCATCCATTTCAAATATTATATTATCTTTAATCTACACCATTCATTTCATATCACCTAATAATCACCTAACTTTATATTATAAACAAATCAATTTAATTATTCAACAATAATTCACACTTTAATCTACACCATTCATTTCATATTACCTAATAATCACCTAACTTTATATTATAAACAAATCAATTCAATTATTCAACAATAATTCACACTTTAATCTACACCATTCATTTCATATCACCTAATAATCACCTAACTTTATATTATAAACAAATAACTTTATCAATTCAATTATTATGACTAATTGTTATAAATACAGTATAGTTAGCTCTTAGATATCAAGTCAATAAATTAATGAAATACAACTGTTTAAATAACATCATAATAGAGATAACAATAATGTAAAATAAAGCATACGTTACTGTGTAATGACAATTATTGATTCAATAATGTGAATTACTGTGCATATGTTACTGTGACAATTATTAGGTTCAATAATTTTAAAAACAGTGCAACAACAATTATTGACTCAATGATATAAAATACAGTGTAATGACAATTATTAAATCAATAATGCAAAATACTGTGTAACAACAATTATTGAATTGATAATATAAAATATTATGCAGTGACAATTATCGATGAAATGATGCGTAACAGTTACGGTGTCAATTATCAGACCAATAATATGAGACACTATGCAATACCGTGTGTTACTGTAGAGTACCGTGTGCTACAGAAAATACCATAAACTACCGTATGCTACTATTCTTTTATCACCGGTATTTTAACAGTTCCGTTGACTATTTTTATTTAAAAAGGTTACTTCTGTCGTTTTCTATATCCGACAAATATTCCGTTGTGGGGTCCACCAATAATTTATTATTTCGGCGCCGTCGTACGGCACGAATATTCCCCGACCAAACGAATATTCCCCGACAAAGCGAATATTGTCCGACAAAATAAAATTTGCACATAACATCCTTAACTTTCAATTTTGTTAATTTAACCACTTACTGTTTCAAAAAAAAATATATATGAAGAAAAATTAAATTTTGTATTTCATAAAATTCGGGGTCTTACAAATGTAGTTTCATAATATATTTTAAAAAATAAATCTATAGATACATCTATTTTACACCCTCCTTCGTTAAACGTAAATTTAAAAGTTGTTAAATGAATAAAATCGATATAAGGATGATGTAAAATAGATGTATCTATGAACTCTATTTAAAAATAAAACTTTTGTTTGGGACAAGAGGGAGTTAATGAAAATATAAATTAACAGATTATTACTACTAATAATAATATAATATTTTTAACAGAACAAAAAAAATAGCAAATGATATTTACATTAACCCCCTACAAATCACCTATTATTTTATTAATGGTTCTATAAACCATTTTATAATATAAAAGAAAATTTAAAGAAAGAATACATGAAACTTTTACTGTAGAACAACAAATATTAAAGAAAAGAAAAAGACCATTAATTTTGAGAATATATATATTTATTTATTTTAAAAAATATACATGGTATGTGTTTTGCATAGGCATGATGTAACTGCGGGTTCACTCTAACGTGGCTAGGCATAATCGATTGAGACCACATTGTAATAACTCGGGTCAAATTTTGAATTCAAACCAAATTATAGCACAATAAGAGTCAATGGGTTTTCTTAATAGTATTTTCTTGGGTCATCTTAATCCACCACAGACTCACCAAAAAGGTCATAACTGAAGGTATTAATGATAATAACTTGAGTTCTTTCGTGTTCTTACCTCTGACAATCCGATCGAGTCTACTAGGCCTGCCTTCGTGTCCACACCTTCACCAACCCTATTATATGATCCGATCTGAGCTTTCGAGAGTCGACTCTAATATCATATGTAACAACTTGGGTCAAATTTCAAGTTCGAATCAAATTATAGTATAATAAGGTTCACCAAATGTTCATCCAAAAGGTCACGACTAAATGTATTAATAATAGGCAACCCAATCGGACTTACCAGGCCCGCCTTTGTGTCTCCACCTCCGGCAACTATTAGAATTTTCGAGAGTCGGCTCTGATATCATTTGTAAGGAATCGGGTAAAATACTGAGTCTAAATCAAATTATAGCATAATAAGACCCAATGCGCTTTTTAAATAATATTTTAACTCATCACAGACTCACTCAAAAGATAATGACTGAAAATATTAATGATAACAGCTTGAGATCTTATATGCACATTTAAATATTATATATTAACCGATGTGAAATTGAGATGTTACAAAATGAATGTAACCCACCACATTAAAAATGGGTAAAAGTTAAATGGCTATCATACTAGTTAAATAAAAGCTCATTCAATGAGAAACGGACATTCATTTTCAAATGAGAAAAGGGCAAGGTTAAATTGTTAGGTATCTCAAAATTTTTTTTTTAAAAAAACGTTTTAAATAATGTATCATTAATATATTAATTAGATAAATGTCATGTAATTAACAATGTTATAAAATATTCAATGTCATACAGCAGTATCCAATCAAAAATGTTTATTCAAGCATATGCAAATCTCCACACGCATCTTTCAACCATTATCTAATTAGACGTTTCAACCATTTAGACAAATCTCCACACACATCTTTCTATTTTATTGCACTTTTTTTCACAAGAACACTATGCAACCCACTTTATAATAAGTAGGCCATTGGGGACACACTCAGTTATAGTTATATGTGTAATTATCACGAAGATAAAATAATTTTTTTTATCAAATTAGAAGATAAAATAGGATAACCAATTTATCAACAAAAAAAAAGAGGATGAACTAAAAGATAAAATTAAATCGGTCTAAATAGTAAATATATCAAATATAATAAAAATAAAAATTTATGGCTCAAAGTTGCCACACTAACCTCGGCAAATAACGCCTCGCACGTTTTATGTAAAAAAAATTATGGTGGAATTTGCATGGAACGAGTTTGAGTTAGTCCAGCAACCCTTTCCCTTCTTTCCTAGGCATTTTCCTCAGCTAATAAAAATTTATAACATTAGATTAGTCTATTGATATAATAATTATACTGTCAGAATAATAAATATCGCTAAATTTTAAGAATAAAAGACATCTTAAATTGAATCTTAAGTCATCTATAATATAAAACAGAGCGGCACAAATCTCAAAATTTCAACATTCAATGGTCTCAAATCAATTTAGACTTCAACATCCAACAGTCTAAATTATTTGGGGCTTCAACATCCAACGATCACTAATTTATCTCTCATTTTCTTCCCCAATTCAACATCTTTTTTTCAAAAAACTATTCACCCACATTTTTTGCCCATATCAAATTCACCACTATACTATAATAATAATAATAATAATAATAATAATAATAATAATAATAATAATAATAATAATAATAATAATGATAATAAATATTATTATTATTATTATTACGTCATTATTATTGTTGTTGTTATTATTATAATAATAATAATAATAATAATTATTATTATTATTATTATAGTATTAATAATAACAATAATAATTATAATAATAGTAATAATAATAAAAATAAAAATAAAAATAAAAATAGTAATAGTAATAATAATAATAGTAAAAATAATAATAATTATAATACTAATACTAATACTAATACTACTACTAATAACAATACTAATACTAATACTAATACTAATACTAATACTAATAATAATAATAATAATAATAATAATAATAATAGTAATAATAAAGTAATAATAATAATAATAATAATAATAACAATAATAATTATAATAATAGTAATAATAATAATAATAATAGTAATAATAGTAATATTAATAATAATAATAATAATAATAATAATAATAATAATTATTATTATTATTATTATTATAATAATAAGAATACTAATACTAATACTAATACTACTACTACTAATAATAATAATTATAATTATAATTATACTTATAATTATAAATAAAAAAAAATTGCACGTAAACAACATCGGTCACCCTTTTAGTATTGACGCAATTTTTTCTGTTTTTCGGGTATTACGGTCGTTATGTTTTCACATGCAAATTGATTTGGATGGGAAATCATATGGACGATTCAGATTCATTCTAATTGATTTGTAAGTTATTTTAGGTTACAAAGAATCTTTAGGTAATAGAGTATTTTTAAAATTTTAATCTACGTTGTGCTTTCAGACACGGACAATTACATGTCATCTCTTTGGTATTTTTCCGATCTATATCGAGAGCAACTATTGTAGTAGGTTCTAACTCATGGTATGGTATGAGAATCTTTTGTCCATTTTCAAGAAAAAAAAATATAGAGGAAAAAATGTTATGGTGATGCAATTTAGTTGGTGTTATGACAATACGTTTTTGTTTGGACTTAGAGGGCTCATTTTATACTTGTAGGTATATATGCAATTTTTTTTTTTTGATTTTTACATCTTTTTTTTTTCCTCTTTGGATCCCACCAAATGGCTTGCAGTACAACCTTTTTTCACAAAAAATACAGTTTATGGATCATATTGATCGACTGTTAGAGATACTGGAGGCAAATAAATGTTGTCAAACTTCTCATTCCGTTTTGTCAATAAAAAAAGGTGTGTGGAATACCCGAAAATACTATATTACATAAATTTGAACTCTCTATCGTCAATCATTTAATTGCTCAAACCTACCAAAAATTAATTTTAAGTTGGGAATGAGTAGCACACTAATGTTTGCCTAACAAAAAAACTATGACTGGATTAAGTATCAATCTTTTTATATTAATGGTTGGACTCTCAGTTCTATTATGGAACTGAGAGTCCACAACAATTTTAAATTTTTTAATCTAGAAATATTGAATACAGTACTCAATTGTTATATTAATTACACCGTGCCTTCAGGCACGAATTATCCCTAGTTTTTAATATAACATCATTTGATCGTTAATTTAATAATCTTACCATACACATGTAATAAACATGTACAAATATGATATTATGTAAAATTTTGTTTAATTTGAGATTATGCATTAATAACTTTATAACAATAGAAGTTACTAAAATTTAAGTTGTCGAAATATATACTTATATAAAAAGTATATACACTATTATAAAAACAAAATTTTGCGTAATCATATATTTTTCCATGCTCATTATATCTTTATAATTATTATTAAATTGACAATCAAATAATGCTATAATAAAAAAGATCTTAAGTCGATTTAAAATGATTTTTACTCAAAATTTAAAATGTCATTAAAAATATATATATCATAAATATTTATTTAATATAATAATAAAATTATTGATCTGACGTTACCAAATTGCCTTAAATTAACATAAAAACTATTTGAGATGAACCAAAGTCAAAACTAATGATGCCACGACAAACTGAGACCCTCAATCTAAGGACCCGAATGAAAACATTAGTCAAAGCATAAATTTTTCGACTTGTCCCGTTTTCAGACGTTATTTGTAAAACAGATTTTAAAACGTGCGAGTCAATGCAAATGATAGTAGCCTATAGGAATTGGGATGTCAATAAATGTTTGCGTTATTTAATCTTAAAAATCAGAGCACAAATAGTAAACTTAGAACTGTAATCACACAATCTCAAATTATATCATTTCATTCCGTTTAAAAACATTATATCGTTGAGTAAATGATTAATGAGGATTTGTCGATTTATACCATTATCTCATGTTCTCATACTTTTTTTTTCAATTTTTATAAATAATAAAAATATGAATTTTAAAGAACACTAATTAAATTTGAGTTTAAAATAAAATTTTACTATTACATAAATAAATAAATATATGAATGCATAAACAAATGAGTCATTAACTTAAAAAGAAACATTATTATTTATATTATGTGAATAATTATTGCTGAATTTTAAGTTTCTTTAGTTTTTAATTATTTTTGTTTTGTTAAATAATATATTTTAAAAGAAAATATTTTTTTTATAAAAAATTATTATACACAATATTAATATATTAGTATAACACAATACAAAAAAAAATATAAATAACAATATAATTCTATTATAAAACTCGTTTAACACGAGATCATGAGCTAGTTAAACAAAAACAAAAATACAAAGAAGATGAGAAGGTTTACCCTTTTGCATCATTTTAGAGGTCGTATAATCGTATCACGAGAGATTTCCAGCCCTTCAATAATTTTGATAAATCTCCTATAAATTTTTTAAATTGATAATTTTAACCTATTTAAAGTGTATTTTTTTTGGTTCATTTGTATACTTTCAAATTTTGCACTTATTATTGAAAAATAAGGATTATGATTTATTATAAGTTTGTTATTTTTTGTATTTTTATGTAAATTTTATTTTTAATCCCATAGCCATTTAAATGTCCACACAATAGTATTGTATACCATAGGTTGAATTTTAGTACTAATAACATGTAATTATATTTATTAACTTATGGAAAATGCTCCATCTATTTTTAACTTTAGAAAGTTATAATTGTTAACGTCAAGATTTGTACGCTCGCTGAAAATCACGAAAGCACGAATTACTTGGACTTAAGAGAACCGTTAGCCACCCCCAGTGAGAGTGACATTTTGAGCCGTTAGAAGATATTTCGGTGTGAGAATAAGTACACGTCAAAAAACGATAACAATGGAGGGCGTAAAGTGCTGGAATAATATAAAATTCTATGGGTAAAAGAATAGTGATACCATAACCCTCGCTTATGGTTGTATTTATAGATATGCATCCAACTGAAATCAATTAGGGGTAGGAGTCATTTTTAGATTAACCTTATAACTACAATTAATTATTAATAGATTCATTCCCAAATTAGATATCCTTATAACCCCCCCCCCCCCCCCCCCCCCCAAAATAGAATATCATTTTAATTACTCTCAATCTAGATCAAATCGTATGGAGAGAGATATGTAAGCCAATTACCTGGGTCGGACCTACATATGATATGGGCTTCACCTTAGTCAGGCCCAAGAATAAATTGGATTTCACCTTAGCTCAATCCATAAATAATTATATCTCAATATTTTCTCCCACTCTCCTAATTTAAAGGGTTTTAAATAGGAGAGTAATTCAAATAATCGGACTCCCCTTTCACTGCACCTGTCCAATCTGCATTTAATGCCCCACATCATGCACACGTTTTCCCATCATTGCTTTTCAAATTTCTACCGTGCCCCACCCATTTTTTGCAAACCCTCCTAAAATTTCCCCTGCCTTCCCTGAGTATTTCCCAAAAATCATTCAATCTCCCTCATCCCATGACTACTCAAGGTCAAACTTCCTTATCCAATGCTCCAGTTAACCTCCCCCCACCTTTCAATGTCGAAACAGGGAATAAAATTTGCCAAAAATACAAAGACTACCCAACAGCCAACACCCCATCAACAATCACTACTTCCCAACTTGATTCTATCCACGAACAATACCTGATCCCCCTCCAATACGAATTATGAGCCCCCGAACCACATGAAAAAATGTACTGACAATTGGAAGGAGACTGGATTAGAGTTCCCACCTGGACCTTAAAATATGGTGTCTGATTCCCTTTACACCATTTTATTTCTGAGTTTCTAAGTTTTATGGGAATAGGATTTTCCTAATTAGTCCCCAATTCCTACATCCATCTGGTCTGTTTCATCGCACATTGCAAGGATCAAAACGTGGAACCCGCCCTAGATCTCTTCTTGAGCTACTTCAAACTAATCAATTCCAAGGAAAAAGGCTTCAAAATGCATACCCGATACACCAATCGAAAAATATGGATGTCCACCCCTTCGAGCAACAAAGGATGACACGCTTCCTGGTTCTTCCTCTGAGGGATCGATACTTGTCTCCTTCAGCCCTAGGGAGAACCGACCAAAAGTTCCTTAGGCTTCAGCCAAATTGAGGAAGTCCGAGAAAACGACCTTGAGAAGCTGTTCTCGAACATGCCAACCATCCATTGGTCAATCCACCTTCTTCGAGACCCTCGGTGGTTATTCAAACACGGACGTAAATAATTTAACCCTTATTTTATATTGTCCCTTTACTGCAGTATTATTTTTTCCCTTTTTTAAAAACATAATCTTATCTGTCCAGTAGTACTCTTTAGAGAGAATGCAAAACACATGACCGACGAACCATCAAAATCTCAAGCTGACCCTTTCCATACCCCAATTTTCATTCCATCTCCCTCTTCGTCAGAAAAATTCGAATCCCTAGCTGAACCCCTCCTCCGTAAATCCAAAAAAGTATCCTCACCCACCCTGACTCAAAAACAAACATCGTCCCTTTTTACCGAACCAACTCCACTAGCCACCGAATCAGCCCCCTAAAGCTCCACACCCGATAAAGCATAACCCAACTCTACTTCCTCCACTCCTGCTCCTAAGGACCAAGCTCCCGAAGACCAACCACAATCCTCAACTACAACCCCCTAACCTTTTGTAGAGAAGGCTCCAGAACCTTCTCGGAAGAGAAGCATTTTTGAGATGTCCAATACAGAATTACAAAAACATATGAAGGTCAGGAGACCCAAAACCTCTCATCCCCCGAAATCCATGCCTACTAAATCTCTCCCCACTTCTAAACAGACACCACAACCACACCCTAAACAACCCGCCAAACAGAGTACAAAAATTGATCAACTTTCTTAACCATTTCAAGAACAGATACCTGAACAAACTACACAACCCCCTCTCGAACAACCTGACCAATCAACATAACATCCCCCCGATCAATAAGAAGAATAAGAAATTGACCCATTTCCCCACTTAGCAACCACCCAGAAACCCATCATCCGCTCTATGAACTTCAAGAGTACCTCCCACATTTTGGCCCGACGATCCCGATGCCCGTTCTCCGCCTACAATAACTTCAACTTCACCGCCGACAACGACAACTTCCACGATTACACTAACAGAGAACTCATACTTGCCATCGTTATACATTAAGGCCAGGTATAAGTTCATCTTTATATAATCTTTTCCTTACTGTTTTACTCGTATTTATGTACTAACTAACCCCTTGTCTTTCTCTACAGGCTCTAATAACCTTCAGCTAACTCCTCAGTCAGGAAGTAAAATGAAATGGCCCCGATGCTAAAATAAAGAAATGGAAGGCCAAATATAAAGCAGCCAAAGAAGAGAAGAAAAAGCTCGCCAAAGAAAACACCACTCTTCAACTATAAGTTGATGCCACCACCGAAGCCGAGTCAAAGAATATCGAAGAACGCCAAAAGCTTTAACATGAATATGTCGAACTAACTAAGAAGCTCCAAACCCAGATCGACAAAAATAAAGAGCTGAAACAAAAAAACGATCATCTGGTCGCTGAGGTCAAACGCCAATATACCACAATGTCAAACTCCTTCAAAATCATCAACAACCTAGAGAAGGTCAATGAATAGCTAAATCATCAAGCCCGATCTAGAACCCCCAAACTTCGCCAATAAATAATAAAAGAATACCGATCTTCCTAAGAACTGCTCGACCAAATCTTAGAAAAATACGGCAAGGGTTTCCAAGCGACAGTGGATAAGGCCACAAAGGCCAGTGTGGACCCATTCGTCTTCTCTGACTCCGACAACGATTCCCTCGAAGCCTAGTCGGCCATTCCATTTTCATTTATATTTTTGAACAATGTAACTTGTAGAAACTTTAGCACTCTGATGAATGTAAAGACAATTGAAGTAAATGAAAATTTTATTTTATTATTATTTATCATTTATACATCATTGATAAAATTCCACTAAGTACAACTAATCGACTATAGACCCTAAATAATTTTGATAATCTAAACTATTGATAATATTTTCTCAACTTAGTTGTATGCCAAAAAAGTTTAAGCTCTGAACCTGACATACCCTTAAGCCGATAAGTGCTAGGCTTCACAACTTCAATAACTTCTTATGGCCCCTCCTAGATTGGCATTAACTTCCCGACATTCTGAGGAGTAGACGTCTCGGCCTCCCGAAGAACCAAATCACTCACATCGAACCTCCTTTGCTCTACCCTTAGATTATAATGTTGAGCCGTCTTTTGTTGATAAACTGCTAATTTCATGATAGTTGCATCCCGAGCCTCATCGAGCAAGTTTAGAATGAGCTTAAGACCCTGATCATTGTAAGCTTCCCTGAAGTTCATCACTCGAAATGATGGTGATCCGATTTTCACAGGCATTAAAGCCTCAGTCCTATAAGCAAGTCGGAATGGAGAGTTACCTGCGGTGGATCGGGGAGTTGTCTGATAAGCCCATAACACACTAGGAAGTTCTTCCAGCCACCTACCCTTAACTTTATTTAACCTTCGCTTGATAACATTCAATAATGCCCTGTTCGTAACCTCCACCTGCCCATTAGGTTGAGGATGGGCCACAGATACTCGACGATGTTGAATTCTCAAATTAAACAAGAAATTCTCAATATTGGATCCCACGAACTGCAACCCGTTGTCTGACACCAACACTATGGGAATCCTGAATCAAATACAATATACTTATTGATGAACTGAATGTAATCCTGCTCAGTAATGCGTCGAAGTGGCTTTGCCTCCACCCACTTTGTCATATAGTCAATTATCACGATCATATAATCAACCTGTACCTTAGCCTTCAACATTCATCCCACCAAGTCTACTCCCCATACAGCAAAAGGAGCAGGAGATAACACTGAAGACAAATCTTTTGGAGGTCGATGAGGAACAAAATTATTTAGCTGACACTTCGGACACTTCTACGCAAACTTCTTCGCTTCCAGGAACATAGTCGGCCAATAATACCCCTATCGAATTAACTTGAAAGCCAAAGATTTAGCCCACATGTGATCCTCACAAATGCCATCGCGCACATCCCTAAGAGTGTAGGAGGCCTCAGACAGAATAAGGCACTTCGCCATAGGTCCTGAATAAGTACGCCGGAACAAGTCATTTTCGATCAGACAAAAGTAAGCATTTCGGTATTTTATCCTTTTCGCCAAAATCTTGTCGAAAGGTAACTTTCCATCAGCTAAGTAGTCTAAATATGTCGTGAGCCAGTAATTTAATCTCTCCAAGAATTTAATCTCCCTTCTTAATATACTTGGTTCATCCAACACTTCCACATATACCGATCCTGATAGAGAATCTGTTTGAGTAGCAGCCAACCTCGAAAGTGCATCGGCTACTGTATTATCGCCCCGATCAATATTTTGTAATGAGTCGGAGTCAAAACATTGCAAGAGCAACTTAACTTCAGATAGGTACTTTATCATCTTTACCCCCGAGCTTCGTATTCACATTGGATCTACTTCACCACTAGCTGAGAGTCGTTGAAAATCAGTAGATTCTTCACCTCAAAACTTTGAGTCAACTTTAATCCAGCCAAGATGGCCTCATATTCTGCTTCATTGTTAGTGGCCTTTAACTTAAATTGAATTGCATGTTGTATTTTGAAACCTTCCGGGCTAGCCAAGATAACCCTCGTACAACTGGTAACGGCAGTAGATGACCCATCAACGTATAAAGTCCACGAAAAAGGTGAAGTCGACTGCCCCCAACCACTAGTCCAACTTCAGCATCAGAGTTAATTTTTATTCTTCTTCGAAAAACATGCAGTCCACCACAAAGTCTGCTAATGTTTGCCCCTTAATTATTGTTCGGGTCCAATACTCCAATGTAAATTTACTCAGCTCAACCGCCCAATCCACCATTCTTCCCAATGAATCAAGTTTATGTAGAACCTTTTTCAAAGGTTGATCAGTATATATCACTATCACCCGACCTTGAAAGTAATGCCTGAGTTTCCTACTGGCAATCACTAATGAATAAGCACATTTTTTGAAGTTTGGATATCTCATTTTTGCATCTCTTAACGTGTGGCTCACGTAATGCACCGGATGTTGCCGACCTTCTTCCTCCCGAATCAGTACTGCCCCCATATCGAATGAACTCACCGCCAAGTATAAGTAAAGCGACTCCTTAGGTAATGGCTTCTGCAACAGTGGAGATGAAGACATATACCTTTTGATTCCTTAAAAAGCTTTTTCACACTCCGAAGTCCACTGAAAAGTTTTTTCATTCTTCGGTCCTTTGAGGGTGTTAAAGAACAGTAAACACCTTTTTGCTGATTGGGACATAAATCTCCACCAAGTTACTATCTGACATGTCAGCGTTTGAACATCCTTGAAGTTCTTAGGAGACTTCATATCTAGAATCGCCTTGATCTTCTTGGGATTAGCTTCAATGCCCCCTTTACTGACTAGGTACCACAAAACTTCCCCGATCCGAGTCCAAAAGTACATTTTATGGGATCAAGGTGCATATTATAGTGGTGAACTATCTGAAAACACTCCTTCAAGTCCTGCAAGTGATCATGTATTCTTATGCTTCAAACGATCATGTCATCAACATACACCTCCATAATCTTATCGAACTGCGTTTGAAATACCATATTCATCATTCTTTAGTATGTTGCCCCCGCATAAATGAGCGTGAACGTCATCCTGTTGTAAGCATAAATTGCCCTGTGAATTATTAAGGGTGTTTTCGAGGTATCCTTTTTTGCCATCAGATTTTAGTTATACCCCGAGAATGCGTCGAGAAAGCTGAGTATTATATTCCCCGAAGTAGAATCAATTAGTTAATCGATGTGGGAAAATAGGTAAAAATCCTTTGGCCACGCCTTATTAAAATCCGCATAGTGTATACAAACCTTCCACTTTCTATTTTGTTTCTGAACTAGGACCACATTAGCTAGCCATTTTGGGTACTCTATCTCCTCGATAATACCTGCATCTAAGAGTTTCCCGACTTCTTCATCAATAATTCTCTGGTACTCAGGAACAAAGATCATCTTTTTCTGGAATACCTGTAAGGCCCCGAAATTATGAAATAAAAATTTAATTTTCTTTATTATATATATATATATATATATATATATATATATATATATATATATATATATATATATATATATATATATATATATATATATATATATATATATGTTTTCCTGAAACAGTAAGCGATTAAATTGAAAAAAGTTAAAGTTAAAAATATTTTGTGTAAATTTTATCTTTTCGGGGAATATTCGTTTTGCCAGAAAATATTCGTTCTGTCTGGGAATATTTGATCTGTACGACGCCGTCGAAATAACCAATTATTAGTGGACCCCATAGCGAAATATTGTAAGATATAAAAAATGACAGCATTAACCTTTTAAAATAAAAATGGTCAATGGTACTGTCATTTGTAACTGTTAAAAATACCTGGTGATAAAAGAATAGTAGCATACGATATTTCATGATATTTTACTGTAACACACGGTATTACATAGTATTACACGGTATTGCATAGTGTTAATATTATTGATCTGATAAAGTGGCTATTGCACAGTGTTCATCAATAATTGTTGATATACAGTATTTTACATTATTGATTCAATAATTGTTATTACACTGTATTTTATATCATTGAGCCAATAATTGTTATTGCACTGTATTTTAAAATTATTGAACCAAATAATTGTCACAGTAGAAAATACACAGTAATTTATATTATTAAATTAATAATTATCAGTAACGTGTTTCTTACATTATTGTTATCACTGTTGTAACATTATCTTAATTATTATATTATTAGTGAATATTTTGATTAATATATATGAATAGTAATGAAAGATGTGGGCCATCTGTGAGGGTCACGTGAGGAATGAAAATAGAATTTTGCTGGAAGAAAATTTGGTGGAGAAAAATAGCAAGGTTGTTGCTGTCAATGCTGAATTTTCAGGCTGGTGTGTAGCACCCCAGCTACTTACCCACCGCACACAGTGCACTCATTTTTCCTATAAATAGGTTGCTCAGCTGAATAGAAAAATAATACCTAAAATATAAAAAAAAATTGCAAGTATTTTGTGAGTATTTATCTAAGAATAGTAAGGTTCTCTTGAGTGTTAGTAAACCAAAAGGAGTGCAAGAATTTCTCAAGTAAGTATTTTATTTAAAGAGTAGTAATTACACAAATACTTATTTTACACAGTATTCACAAATCTTCCTTTAGAATACTCTTCTTTGAGAAAATTTATTTTTAAAAACTTCATTTTGAATATTTATTTTGAAATATTATTTCAAAAAAAACTATTTTTGAAGTTGTTATATTTTATTACACTACAAAAATTTATATCATATAAATACTTTTGATAGTTCATAATATACGAGTTATCATAAACCATGAAATTTATATGTGGTAATTACTAATTATATTATAAATATACAGGTTGATCCACTATATTTAAAGCAGTCTCTTTTCATGTGTTAAGGTAATGGGTATTATTCTTTTCTTACTTGTAAGGGATATCATTTTCTTTCTTACTCTTAAACTTACTATGGTAAATATTGTTCGATAAAATTTTTGAAATAATTAATAATTTGTGTTTCATTTAATATCATTTCAGTTGAACTTTCCTATTTACTTGAACCTTTCTATTGAACTTTAATCGTTATTTTTGAACTATGGATCTTAAATCTCATTCTTGAATTTGACTCCATATCATGTTGACAATTTGAACATTATTTAAATATGGACAAAGTAAAATTATAAACTTTTGATATCTATTATTTACCCTATTGTTCTCTTTCTTTGTCCTCATTTATATCACTGTTATTTGTACTAATCATCAAGAATCAAGTTGTTATGGATATCTATAGCCTGGGACACAGATGATAAATTAAAGGCGATATAATGATGGTGGGTCTTTTAAGGCACGTGGTGAAAGTTCTCTTTTGTCTGGGGCAAAGAAGAATCGTTGTTTGACATGATCATGACCGTTGGTGTTTCAGATGATAAAGGTTGATGATAATTTTTATGAAAAAGAGAAGCTAGTAGAAATCATGATCTACATGATACTTATAATGGTTGTTATTTTGCTGCAATTGTTGATCTAAACTTTATTCAAGAATTTAACTGCAGTTGTTGATTTAAAACTTGTTGTTTATATTATTCTATCAAGAACTCAACTATTAAAGGTTAATAATAATTTATTCATCATTATCTTAGTCATGATATTCTTTGCTGGGCTATTTGAACTCACTATTTCCTTTTTATTCCATTGATCTTCAACATTAGATGAGAGTGTAGCCGGGATTAGCAGGGAGAAAAGAGGAATAGAGTGATGGTCCGAGATAGTTGCTATAGTAGTATTCACCATATTGTAAAATATGTGTGACAATAATAGTGAAGACTTAGTTGTGTATTATTTTATATTATTTTATTATAGGTTGTATTATAATAATTATTGTGTATTTTGACGACTCAAGTTTAGTCTGTGTGGACCCAGATTTGGGGTCGTCACAGTTGGTACCATAGCTTAGGAATATGGTTCTTTAATGGATATTTAGGGTTAGAACTATGAGGGGAGACACGAATAGAATCAATCACTAGTGTATCCTATCTAAATTAGATTTTATTATCTAACGAGTCGATTTGAATGAAGGGACAGGAAGTGATAAGTCAGTTTGTTTAATTAACATTTATTTTGTGACCACAGTTAAGTATGACATCTGGAAATTAGAAAGTTAACTATGAAATGCCCGAAGCAAATATAACTGAGAATCAAGAGACCACAAACAATCCTACTGCCAACTCAGGAAATAATGTTTTTGATAACATGATGAACGATGGATTCTTTAAAAATTTCATACAATGCATGCAAAATTAAGCGATTGAAGCTCCTACCGATGGAAACGCTGGAAATTTGAGGATGATCGCTGTTAAGCAGTTTAAAGAGTTCGGACCACCTAAATTTTTCAAAAAGTCAGATCCACTCAAGGCGAAAGCATGGCTAAAATAGCTGAGAAAAATATTTTATGTCTTACGATACGCTGATGATCAGAAGGTTCCATTTGCCACCTTCATGTTATGAGGTGAGGAGGACCATTTGTGGGAAGTAGTAAAACGTATCCATCATTCAGCACTTGAGATGTCTTAGACATAATTTCAAGAGCTGTTTAACGAGATGTACTTTTCGGAAAGTATTTGCCACATAAAGGGGGTAGAGTTTATCAAGTTAGAACAATGGAACATGATTGTCTCACAGTATGAAACCAAGTTTGTCGAGTTATCCCGATTTGTGACCCATTTAGTGAACAACGAAGCACGAATGAGTCGTATGTTTTTGTGAGGTTTGAGACCCAAAATTCGCCAACACCTCAGCTCTCATAAATTTTGTTTATATTCAGATGTTGTGGTTATGACTCAAAGGGTTGGAGCAAGAAAATGAAATATTGTAGCCAAAAGTCAATGACCAGTAGAGAGAGAGAGAAATAACGACAACAATCACCGAAATGAGAACCATAAAGTTCTTTGCCCGTTCATACGCTTCGGCCAAGTCCTTCGGGGGTTTGAACATGATGCCCTTCATTAGCTTCTTTGAGCAAGTTACATCTAGTCCAGTAGTAAAGAATCCCAACGCCTGAGTTATGTCAAGATTTGTCACTACTCCAATTGCATTCTGAAACCTCTAGACGTATTGGCTCAAAGTCTCGTTATTTTTCTGTTTAATCTGCATCAGTGTCGCAGTAAGTTTCCCTCTCCTTCTGTTGCTCTCGAATATGTCATGGAATTTATCACAAAGTTCTTTCCAAGAGTTAATGCTCCCTGAGGGCAGTGACACAATCCACTACTTTGTCACTTTCTTGAGTGTTGTAATGAAGATCTTACTCATCCCTGCATGAATGTTTGTAATACCCTGTGACAAGCTCTTAAGAATTAGTGTGGTCGTAAGGGTCCCTTGTGCCATCAGAAGACTCCAAAGGTGGTAGTTTCATCTTCAGATCGGCCTTCTCCAGATTAATGGCCGATGAAAAAAAAGATTTAGTATTTACTGGTTTCGGGCCTGATTTTACTTTGGCCAATTATCGCTCCAAATCAGCTATTCTCTTCATGACAGGGTCTGAGTTATCCCGTTCTGGTAGCCGATCATGTCAATCTTTGTTATAGCCCATAATTGGGCCTGCCTTATATCACCATGATCCTGATCACAGCATTCTTTGTCATAACCCGTAGACCAGGCTTGCCTTATATCACCATGATCCCGACCACATCGTTCCTTGTCATGGCCCATAGACCAAATCCGCCGTATATCATTATGACCCCAATCACAACATTCTGCATGGGGAGATCGGGATCGCCGCCGTTGAGTCAGGTTTGAATGAGTCGATTCTCTATCTTGCTTTTATCTTCTTGATGGGTTTTATCCTGCTTTGGCTCTCCATGACGACCTTTGGATTGGCATGCTTGTTGCGATGTAAGGGGATTGTTCACACGCCTATACCACGACCGACACTGTGGTGTTACCTCTCTGGATCCCCCAACTGTGGTATGAACTGTTAGAGTTTATGCCCTAGAGGCTAATTATTTGATGTAATTGCTTAACATTTTTTGATATTATATTTGATTGAATAAATGGATTATTTTATTATGATTTCATTTACTGCGTTATATAAATGTTAACATAATAAAAGCCCTTAGAATAATGATACGAATTATATAGTTTTAAGTATGTGACTTGAACATGAGATTATATAATTATAATTAGTATCATTGCTCTTAAATGTCCCTAGTCGAGTGTCATTGTTAATGGGACAACAATGATGCATTGAGACTAGTATGTGGATTGACTGATGGCCAAATCTCATTGGTCATAAATATACGAGATATTTGAGTCAATGCATAGGTACATGTTAGAGAACAATGTACTGGACTGACCCACCATGAGAATTCTACATGGAGCATTATGCAAAGTGTCATAAGAAATTCTTATAGTGACAATGATGTAATGATCCTCCGACCTGAAGTCATTATATTATTACACGAGAATTTGTGTACTTTGATATCATCAAATGTCACCTTTAATAGGGTGGACAATAAAAGTGATTATTGGGTACATCATGAATCGTGTGAGGAATATGAGTGATCTAGATGGAATTTAACCCTCCTATATATTAGGGGTGATATCCATAGGCCTCTTGATTGAGTAGGACTATGAAATGCATGACCATGCTCAAATATTGATTTGTTTCATGTAGTCTACTCATTGATCAAGAAAACTCAGATTAAATTATGAAGAGTATGACACATTCCATGCCTCGAGTTTAATCTAGGATATAAGGTTAAAAGGATTAAATTACATTGAAACATTGGTCACGAAAAGGTTATATCGAATCACCGATCTTATTATTATTTGGGTAGCAGTGATGCATTACTAGATGCCGCTCACTGTTTATAATTTTATAATATGATTTTAAAATTATTGCCAACATAATAATAACCTATAGGGTCACACACTTAGAACGTAATTAAAAGGAATTAATTTAAATTGTAAGTATTTTAAATATGTCAATATGATTGATAGTATTTAAAAATTACGAATTTAAATTAATAGGATAATTTGTATATATGTATATTAATTAAGTAAGACTTAATTAAAATATAATATATATAAATTCGGATTTTATTTTTCTATTTATTTTAGGTTTTAGTTCATTCCTATTAATTACTATATATATGATATATCAGTAGTCTAAAAGTCACGTAAGGAAAAAAAACTAAAACCCTAGCCGCTTTCAGAAAGAGGCTAGAAAGAAAAATAATTGGGAAATCCTGATCTTGGTGGCTAGTACCGCGGTTCCTTTTGCTGCAGATCGTGGGACGATTCGCAGAGCGTTCGTGTGGATACCGTAGAGACGCAGTCGCTGGATTGCGTTGAAGATTCGAAGCTGTTCTAGAATTCAATCGTCTCCTCTCCATCTCAGATAATCGGTAAAATATTCTAAACCTCTGATTAATCTGTTTTCGCTTGGATCATGTCTTAGGGTTTCGAATTTTTTTTTAAATTCCGCTGCTTTCACTGTGTCGAAACCCTAACAGTGGTATCAGAGCTACTTGCGAAACGATTAATTCAGATTACGTGATTTAATTGTACTCGATATATATGATATATGATGATGCATGTTTACCGATCTGAGTTTAAATATATGATATTTTACATGTATGCGTATTCTGGAAATCTGAAATATATGCATGTATATGGTTTCTGTTAATCGTATTTTATAAGGTGGAAGAACAATACAACTTCTGTTCTAATTGGATTAGAAGTATGAAGATTCGGTTTAATATGATTAAACAAAACTGGACATATATGATATGTTATGGGTGTATTGTTCTGGGTATATTGTTTAATATGGCAGATTGTATATGATTCTGGAATTGTTTCAGAGATTCATATACAATTTGCATGGCAGATTATATATGATTTTGGAATTGTTTCCGAGACCACCGCCAGGGGGGAGTCCCCCCCTTGGACCCCCCCGCCGTAGCGCACGATGGTCGTGACCCCAAATATTTTTTATAATATTCTTTAAATTATATAAATTGTGTTATGTGCTTATTGTGATATGCATGGTGCACAGTTATGGCTCTTTTGACCCATAGGATTAGTGGTTTTTGGTTTTTTGAAATACGACTTGCATGTCGTGCCTTTCTATAAATTCTAATGTAATATTCTCTTCTCATTTAAATCCTCTCGAATGTAACTCAAGGTTTCTTTATAACATGTAATGTACAAGTGTAATCAAGAAGACAAGATGATGATGGAGAGGAGACACACGTGAACGAGGAAGGTCCAACGAAGCTACTATTTTGAAGACCTTTTACCACCTTAGACTGACCTTCAATCTTTTCATTAGCTTGAAAGGATTGACATAGGGTTGAGCCATAACTGTGACACGTTTAATTTTTGCACTTTATTTATGCTTGTATACGATATGCTATGATAAATAACGTGCATGCTTAATAAGATTAAAATTGGTGAGATCTAAATTAATTAATAAAATCCCTCATAAAATAATTAAGTCTAAATCAGATGCCTTCCAATGAATGACACTCATCAAGACCTTGATCAATGAATGTAGGTTTGCCAAAACAAAGTACCCCATTTATCTTAGTAAGATGCGATAGGATAATTGTGATATCCAAAATGTTAAAAGCATTGGGCCCGACTTAACTAAGTTATCTCAATAGGATTGTGGACTTAGAGGCATAGAGTTTGGCATGTACCATTAGATGGACTAGAACAAATGTTGTTCACCAAACTGTCTAAGAGTTATATATGATATAATTGATAAATGGTTGTCTACCTACATAATTATGTTTTAAGAGATTAGCCAAAGCTAACTTAAGGCGTAATGAAATGTGGATCTTAGCTCACTAGAAAGATTTAATAGACAATGCTTTCCGAATTAATGGTGAGGGCTATTAATTTGATTAAAATAGTGGGAGGTATATTTGGAATGTACTATTATCAATTACATAATATCAAAACTCTGCAATTTGACTTATTATTTTTGCACTTATAAATTGTAGATATCAATGGCAACCAACAACACAAATAGTCTTTCACTACGATCAGTCCTTGAGAAGGAAAAACTGAGTGGAATTAATTTCCTAGACTGGCATAGGAACTTGAGGATTGTCCTCAAACAAGAGCGTAAGCTCTATGTCCTTGATGGGCCCATTCCTGCAGCACCAGCTAACACTGCACCACGTGCAGAGCATAATGCTTACAAGAAGCATCAAGATGATGCTCTAGACGTGAGTTGTCTCATGCTAGCAACTATGAACTCTGAGCTTCAAAAGCAACATGAGTTAATGGATGCTTATGAGATGATCGAGCATCTCAAGAAATTGTTCGCAGGGCATGCTCAACAGGAGAGGTATGATACAAGCAAGGCGTTGTATCACTGCAAGATGGGTGAACGTGATCCAGTTGGTCCACATGTTCTGAAAATGATTGGGTATATTGAGTACCTTGCTAGGTTGGGTTTTCCGATTACTGCGGAAGCCCAAACTGATCTAGTTTTACAATCTTTGAACAACAGCTACTCGCAATTTGTCATGAATTACCTCATGAATGAAATTACGAAACCACTTACTGAGTTGTTGAGCATGTTAAGAACTGCCGAGAATAACATGAAAAAGGCAGGACCTAATCCCATAATGATGGTACAAAAGGGGAATGTTAAGGGAAAAGGGAAAGGCAAGAAGAAGATAGGATCTAAATCTGGTGTCAAACCCAATTTCAAAAACAAACAGGCTTTAAAACCTAAAGGTGGGGTAGCTAAAGAAGGTGATTGTCACTTTTGTGGAAAACATGGACACTGGAAAAGGAACTGTCATGCATATCTGGAAGAACTGAAGAAAAAGAAAGGAAGTACGACTTCTAATTCAGGTATATATGTTATAGAAGTCAATTTGTCCACTTCTACATCATAGGTATTGGATACTGGATGTGGTTCTCACATTTGTGTTAATGTGCAGGAACTCCGAAGGAGTAGGACTTTGGCGAAAGGAGAGGTTGACCTACGAGTTGGGAATGGAGCAAAAGTTGCTGCACTAGCCGTAGGAACTTATCATTTATCTTTGCCCACTGGGCTAGTATTAGAGTTAGAAGATTGTTATTTTGTGTCTGCTATGAGCAAAAACATTATTTCTGTTTCTTGTTTGGACAAGAAAGGTTTTTCGTTTTTAATAAAGAACAACAGTTGTTCGTTTTACTTAAATGAAATATGTTATGGTGTTGCACAATTGTTTAATGGTCTTTATATTCTTGCTTTAGAGATGCCTATCTATAACATAAATACAAAACGATTTAAATCAAATGATTCAAATCCGACATATCTCTGACACTGTCGTTTAGGCCATATAAATGAGAAACGCATATCCAAACTCCATAAAGATGGATTTTTGGATTCATTTGATTTTGAATCATATGAGAAATGCGAGTCTTGTTTATTAGGTAAGATGACTAAAGCCCCTTTCACTGGTCATAGTGAACGGGCTAGTGATATATTGGGACTTATACATAGTGATGTATGTGGACCCATGAGTTCATTAGCAAGAGGTAGGTTCTATTACTTCATTACATTTACTGATGACTTCAGTAGATATGGATATGTGTATCTTATGAGACACAAATCTGAATCCTTAGAAAAGTTCAAGGAATTCAAGAATGAAGTTCAAAACCAATTTGGCAAAAGCATAAAAACCCTTCGATCCGATCGAGGTGGTGAATACTTAAGCCAAGATTTTGATGACCTTCTAAAGGAGTGTGGTATTATATCACAACTCACTCCACTTGGAACACCACAATGGAATGGTGTGTCTGAGAGGAGGAATCGCACCTTGTTGGACATGGTACGATCAATGATGAGTCATGCATATCTTCCAATAAGCTTTTGGGGTCATGCCCTAGAGACAGCTGCATTCACACTTAACCGTGTTCCTACAAAGACGGTTCAAAAGACACCATATGAGATGTGGACTGGGAAACGTCCTAGTATGTCGTTCATGAAGATTTGGGGTTGCGAGGCGTTTGTAAAACGTCTGGCTTCTGACAAGCTCGGACCCAAATCTGACAAATGTAATTTTGTGGGATACCCTAAGGAAACAAAAGGGTATTATTTCTACAAACCTTCTGAGAACAAAGTGGTTGTTGCTCGAACTGGTATTTTTCTAGAAAGAGAATTTGTCTCTAAAGGAAACAGTGGGAGGAAAGTAGAACTCGAAGAAATTCGTGAACCACAAAATATCATTGAACCTGAGTTAGAACATGAGCAGGAACCACAAGATATTGTGAAAAGTGAACCTGCTCAAATTACACAAGTCATTCGTAGATCTAGTAGGACACGCCAAGAGCCTGAGAGATATTATGGATTTCTTGTGACTCAAAACGGCGATGTGATGCTCATAGATCAGGATGAGCCTGCTTCCTACCAAGAAGCTATGAATGGACCAGATTCTGAGAGATGGCTTGAAGCCATGAAATCTGAGATGGACTCCATGTATACTAACCAAGTATGGACTTTGGTTGATCCACCCGAAGGGGTAAAACCAATCGGGTGCAAATGGGTTTTCAAGAAGAAAACCGACATGGATGGTAATGTACAAACCTATAAAGGCCGACTGGTAGCAAAAGGTTTCAAACAAGTTCAAGGTGTTGACTATGATGAAACCTTCTCTCCAGTGGCAATGGTTAAATCCATCAGGATCTTACTTGTTATTGCAGCCTTTTATGATTACGAAATCTGGCAGATGGAAGTCAAAATTGCTTTCCTTAATGGAAATCTCCTTGAGGATGTGTACATGACACAACCTGAGCGTTTATTCACTCCAAAGGATGCTAGAAAGGTATGTAAGCTGCAACGATCCATTTATGGATTGAAGCAAGCCTCTCGGAGTTGGAATATTCGATTTGATGAAGCAGTCAAAGAGTTTGGCTTTATAAAAAATGAAGATGAACCTTGTGTATATAAAAAGGTTAGTGGGAGTCAGATTGTATTCCTGGTATTATATGTAGACGACATATTAATTATTAGGAATGACATTCCTTCCTTACAGGCTGTAAAAACATGGTTAGGAAAATGTTTCTCCATGAAAGATTTGGGTGATGCAACCTACATTTTAGGCATCAAGATCTATCGAGATAGATCGAGAAAAATGCTCGGCCTAAGTCAAAGTACATATATTGATAAAGTGTTGAAACGGTTCAGCATGCAAGAGGCAAAAAGAGGACACTTACCCATGACTCATGGTGTAAAGATCTCTAAGGCCCAATGTCCTAAATCACAAGATGATGAGGAGCGTATGAGAAAGATCCCTTATGTTTCGGCAATTGGATCTATCATGTACGCAATGATATGTACTCGTCCGGATGTTTCGTATGCTTTGAGCATGACGAGCAGATACCAGTCGAATCCAGGTGAAGGTCACTGGACAGCAGTCAAGAATATCCTCAAGTACCTGAAAAGGACTAAGGATTCATTCTTGGTATATGGAGGTGAAGATAAACTGGCAGTAAAAGGTTACACAGATGCTAGTTTCCAGACTGACAGTGATGACTATAAGTCTCGGTCAGGTTTTGTGTTTTGCGTTAATGGTGGTGCTGTTAGCTGGAAAAGTTCGAAGCAAGAGACAGTAGCCGATTCTACAACAGAGGCTGAGTATATTGATGCTTCTAGTGCAGCCAATGAGGCTGTATGGATTAAAAAGTTCGTCACTGAACTTGGTGTTGTTCCAACCATTGTTGATCCAGTTGAGTTATACTGTGATAATGATGGAGCCATTGCACAGGCTAAGGAACCCAGATCTCACCAACGATCCAAGCATATACTTAGGCGGTACCATCTCATCCGTGAAATCATTAATAGAGGAGATGTACATATATGCAGAGTGCCAACAGATAATAATGTTGCAGATCCACTGACCAAGGCTTTGTCGCAGCAGAAGCACGAAGGTCACACTAGTTCCATGGGTATTAGATACATGAGTGATTGACTCTAGTGCAAGTGGGAGATTGTTAGAGTTTATGCCCTAGAGGCTAATTATTTGATGTAATTGCTTAACATTTGTTGATATTATATTTGATTGAATAAATGGATTATTTTATTATGATTTCATTTACTGCGTTATATAAATGTTAACATAATAAAAGCCCTTAGAATAATGATACGAATTATATAGTTTTAAGTATGTGACTTGAACATGAGATTATATAATTATAATTAGTATCATTGCTCTTAAATGTCCCTAGTCGAGTGTCATTGTTAATGGGACAACAATGATGCATTGAGACTAGTATGTGGATTGACTGATGGCCAAATCTCATTGGTCATAAATATACGAGATATTTGAGTCAATGCATAGGTACATGTTAGAGAACAATGTACTGGACTGACCCACCATGAGAATTCTACATGGAGCATTATGCAAAGTGTCATAAGAAATTCTTATAGTGACAATGATGTAATGATCCTCCGACCTGAAGTCATTATATTATTACACGAGAATTTGTGTACTTTGATATCATCAAATGTCACCTTTAATAGGGTGGACAATAAAAGTGATTATTGGGTACATCATGAATCGTGTGAGGAATATGAGTGATCTAGATGGAATTTAACCCTCCTATATATTAGGGGTGATATCCATAGGCCTCTTGATTGAGTAGGACTATGAAATGCATGACCATGCTCAAATATTGATTTGTTTCATGTAGTCTACTCATTGATCAAGAAAACTCAGATTAAATTATGAAGAGTATGACACATTCCATGCCTCGAGTTTAATCTAGGATATAAGGTTAAAAGGATTAAATTACATTGAAACATTGGTCACGAAAAGGTTGTATCGAATCACTGATCTTATTATTATTTGGGTAGCAGTGATGCATTACTAGATGCATTCCAAAAGCATAAGATCGCACATCTTTCACAGGAACATATAAAAACAAGGTTTCATAGTTTGTTGCTTCAATTGCCAAAACTTGATGTCATAAGCATTAATTTGATAAGCCACCATATTTTATGGTCCAATAACATAGTAATACATAATCATAGACCTACCTACATGATTTCTTCCATACGAATTATCAAATGAAATATAAATTATGAGAGCTTAATTAATGATACTTTTTGAAGTGCTTGCTTTGATTACTTGATTTTTCTAAATTTTTTTGTTATCAACTAACACTTTCTCTCTCAAAATATAATACTAGATTTGTTGCTATTAGGTTGTTGGTGATTTGTAAAGAAAATAATGAAGGCTTATAAGTTATTTTTATAGGTTAGACAAACTTGGTTACCAAGAACTATTTGATTACCTAATTGCCCTTACAAGTAGCCTTCAAGTATGTTTAAATGACCAAAAGGTCCGAGGGTAAGAGAAAGGAGTAGCCTCCAAGCTTGGTCCAAAGGACCAAGTGGCCCTTTAACCCCCAACCACTTCCCTTAGTCCCATCCCAAATTAGATTGCTTGCTTAATTTGGTTTCTTATAACTTAGTTAGCTTCCAACTGAATTGGTTAAGTAACTTAGTTTTCTCCCTTAGTTCCACACCAACTAGTTTAGTTAAGTATTTAGTTAATTTTGAATTTTAGTATTTTTGAATAGTGCTCATGTATTTATACCTTGTATAAATATTATGGCGGAATACGAAATGTTGTAAAAAGAAAGACGTTTTCTACGTGAATAATATTTTTCAAGTTATTTTTTTGAAAAAATATTTTTCTTAAACAAAACACAACACATATATTGCATCACATAACACATCAATTAGATCACAAAATCAATTTTTATTAATTACATAAAATCATATTACAAATCTTATAAGAATTTCGAAACATTACAACGAATAACTCAAAAATTCTAGATTGACATTTAGTTTTTTTTTTAATGTCATTTTCTCTCACACATTAAAGACAATATTGTTCACACACAATATATATATTTATATAGATACAAAAAATTAAATTAGTTTTCATAGTTTTATAATAAATTCTAAATATCAAAGCAAGAGTCTGAGATCCCTCAATCATTTGAGTGATTTCTCCAGCTGTTTTGATATTTAAAGTTAATGCTTTTAACAAATGTGGGTCACTTAGACTTAATGTAAAATCTGAAAAGCAGTTAAAATGGACAGGTCTATTATGCAAACTAGATTCCATTATGCCTAAAATGTTGGGCACATAATTTAAATATCTAGCATCACGCAGACATAAAAGTATGTTAGAATTAATACCTTTAATGCTTAGGGGTTTAACAGCAACTTGAATTAGACCTATGTGAATAAAATTATATCCTTTAAGTCTATGTTTTTTAATAACTTCATTAGTTAGTTAATAAAGAGCAATTTTCATGTTCTTTATTAATAGCATAAATCTTTTCAACAGTTTTAGCATTATAACCAGACTTAAATTTATCAAAAAAAGTTGACTTGTAAATATCTTTGGGTGAAACATTAGGTATGTTCGAATTACCAAGATTTTGACTCAAATTATCATAATTGTGTTTTTCCTGGTTGATAAAATCAGGGATAGAAGAAAGGTTTGACCTATGACTGGCCGACGAGTTAGATCTGAACAGTCTACTCATATATTGAATGTTGTTCTCAGGGTACTAAGACACTTTCTGCAAAAAGGGTGATAAACAAAGGACAAGGTAGAAGAAGACCTTACTAATGAAATAAAACTGGAATCTAAACCAAATCAAAGGGATAACCTAATAGTCTCTTGCTTACCGATTAAACAAAACCCCAAACCGAAGCCTACCTAAGCAGACACGTGCCATATGGAAATGACCTAACGCCAGACACTGCTCCCATACTGAAGACTTACAAATGACAAGACGGTTAACATCTAGGCGGTCTAACAGTAAAGTCGGTGTTTTATGAAAATTTAAACAAAGATAGATCATAAGGATATGTATGAAAAGGAAGAGAAACAGTAAACAGATCATTAAAAGATCTTAATCAACTACCTCATGACTCTGATACCAGGGGTATACACACAGAAAGGTCACAGGGCCGGAGAACAGGGGGTGAATTACTCACAATTCATAGCCAAAAGGCATAAGGATTTTCAACAAATAAATACTATTATGAATGATGCAAGGGGATTACTCGGAAAGGGGACCTCAAAGTTGAATAATTATAGATTATAAACATAAATAAACCGACCATATAGGCGGTATAAACTATAAACATAAACCAACCATATAGGCGGTAGAGATGCAGATGTAAATGAAGGGAATAGGGGAAGAGACCTTCAGTTGTAATAAGAGAAAAGATTACTCAAATTTGCTTGATTTTATTGAAAATTTTGTAGATTTACAATAGAGAGTACAAGAGAGGGAGAGAGAATTGTAACTTACAGAAAGTCCAGTCTGCCTCAACTATGAGACATCGACTACCTTAAATACAAATGACTAAGGACTCGAAATGAAATTCAAACTCAAATGAAATTCAAATTTTTACTATTACCAACACTTTTATTATTACAGACGCGTTTACAAACACTTTTAACTGTTGATGAATAGTAAACTTTAAAAAAAGCTGCCTCGGGATGTCAAAAAGAAGATGCTTTCGGCAAAAGTAGGAAAAGCAATATGCTGAATCTAACTAAGTGGTAGAGGCCTTGAAGATTGGTCAGACAAATGGGTCCTACGCATCTTGGAGGGAAATGGTACCGTATGAATTTTTACTTGAGGTTGCTGACTCACGAGAGGAAACAGAAGAGCTTTATTCCTTAATGTCTTGTCTGATGGAAGAAACTCTTTGATTAATAGCATTAGTAAGTAACTTTAAATCTGCAATGGAGCAGCTGTTGATATCTCGGACATTAATAGAACCTGTTGGGTTTGACTTTTCTTGTTTAATTCTTGCAGTTCTAGAAGTAGAGGCTAGAACTGGTTTAACTAGAGTTAATGAGAATTCGGTTTGAACTTGTTTGACAATCATGTTGACATCAAACTTATCCCACCATTTAAAAAAGAAAATTCTGGTGACTACAGGGAATTGACTGGAGAGAGGAAGGTTATACTGCCATTTTAATATCCAAGGAATTTTTTATTTACTAACGAAACGGAACAGTATTGGGATACCTTCATATTTTTGATTGAATGGGGATTTATTGCTAAAATGATTAACTTGGGCAAGAAGGAGTTCTGGAAGAATAGAACTCATAGTGCCATATCTGGACCACCAAATGGTGAACCAGAGGGGGATTTGACTTTTAAATTTATGGTCAAATTGGAGGAATCATGAGTGACTAAAGGATGGGTTCTGGTACAAAAAGATCTTGTGTCAGGCTTCCATATAATCATAATAACTGAAATATGCATCATCTTTGCAAAGTAAAGAGTTACTCGGGTTAGTAAGAGATCTCAGATCAGAGGGATGGTTACCCCAACTTGGAATGATCTGTTTAATATATAAAGAATGATAGAGGATCTTGGTACTATCATTTCTATCATAAATGAGTTTAATGGCTATTGACTTTGTTTGAATAAGAAGGTCTTTATAAAATGACAGTGACTTGTATGGAGCATTGGGAACGAAATGCCAACCAGGGGGAAAGAACTGGGCAACAAATTTAATGGGGTCATTATTTGGAGTCATTGAAGGTTCAATATAAAATTGATTTGATTCATAACTAGGAATGTATTCGGATTTAGGAAGAACTGGATTTGTTAACTTGGTTTGGCTTTCAAAAGGATCGAAGGGCTTAGGTGGACTAGCTAAGGCTGAACTGTAAGGTTTAGGAATTTGTCCTAAAACCTGAAAATTAGTAGAGGGTGATCTGGGGTGAGGAACAAGTGTTCCAGTAACTAGAGTAGGAGTAGAAGTAGGAAAGTTTACCTGTGTTGACTTGCCTCTGCCGGCATGGCTGAACGATATACCACCTCTCACACTTATTGATTTTGTTTTGGAATTTCCGATTGCAGAAATTCTCTAGTAAGAAAATCTGGAATTGAATTCTCACTACCTTTAATGTATTCAATATCAAATTCGAAAATACTTAAAATAGATTGCCATTTAGCAAAAATTTGTTTAGAGGCAATGTTTTCAACATCTTTTTCTAAAACATATTTAGCCGATTTACAATCTAATCTTACTAAAAACTTTTGATTTTGTAAATCACTCTGAAATTTATTAATGCATGAAACTAGAGACAAAATCTCTTTTTTAATAGTAGAATAATTACTTTGAGTAAGATCCCAAGCATGAGAATAAAAACAAATAATCTGCTCAGGAGAAGTAGGGGTTAACTTTTGTTTTAGAATATCTCCGAATCCAATTTCTGAGACATCGGTTTCAACAATTTTAAATACAGTGGGATTGGCTATGCCAAGACAGAGTAATGTTTTGACATATTTTTTAATATCCTGAACTATGGAAGTATGAATGTCAGTCCAAGGGGAAGGATTTGAATGTAGTATTTCAAATAAGAGTTTACACTGTTTACGCAGGTCTTTATAGAATTCACCAATATAATTTAGGGATCTTAAAAACCTTTATAACTGGGTTTCATCAAGAATTTTATCAGGAAATTTGTCAGTAAATTGGATAGCTCGAATAATAGGCTGAATAGTCCCATATTGAATATGATAACCAAGGAATTTAACTTTTGTTTGGAACAAACTGAACTTTGTAGAAGATATGACTAAACCATTTGTTTTGACTGTCTAGAAGAATGAATTCAAACGTTTCCAATGTTCTTCAACAGAATTGGAAAAGATAAGAACATTATCATTGTAAACAATAGTAAAATGACTGAAAGGGTTTAGAATATCATTCATAATATTCTGGAATTCACTAGGGGCATTCTTAAAACCGAAATGCATGACATTCCACTCATAATGACAAAAAAAGGTATTGAAAGCGATTTTGTACCGATCTTTCTCATTAATTTGGATTTGTCAAAATCCACTCTTAAGATCAAATTTACTAAAAACGACAGCTTGACTTAATCTTTTAATTAATTTTTTTTATTAGGTATTGGATACCGAATCCATTCAAGAACTTTATTAAGAGGTTTATAATTTATGACTAACTTAGGGACTCCTCTTTCTATTTTAGAATTCTTATTAATATAGAAAGTAGGACATGACCAATGGAATTTACTCTTTCTAATTAATCATTTTTTCAATAAATCATTAATTTTCTTTTTATAATTTTTCATTTATTCATGGTTCATTTGAATAAGTCTAGCCTTATTAGGAATTAAATGTTCTTTAAATTCCTTAGCATAAGGTAGTCTAACAATATGTTTCTTTCTGTGCCAGAAAGCATGGGGAAGATCATAACAAACAGAATCAGTTAATATTTTTGTAAAATATTTTATTTGTTTTA
Source organism: Hedera helix (assembly GCA_947179155.2). NCBI lineage: Eukaryota > Viridiplantae > Streptophyta > Magnoliopsida > Apiales > Araliaceae > Hedera > Hedera helix. The sequence continues at coordinate 29,220,926 of OX359277.1, read as the reverse complement.
TATATATATACATGTAAATTATTATTTTTAATTGTATTATATTGATAATAAAAAATATATAAAATTCAAGAGGTACTCTTTAAATCCCAATCCAATAAATCCGGGTCCGATTGCAAAACGGCCAGCTGTATTCCTACTACACGAGCAATTCGTCTGCGTCTTCTTCCAAATCGTCACCATTTATATCTCTTCCTCTATCTTTACCTCTCGCTTACGAACTACTTCAGATCTTGTTTGCCCTTATTTTTTTGGGTTTGTAGCGTCAAATTCCTTCTAATCTTCCTAAATTTTGCCATCAATTTCTTCAAAAAGCATACGGTTAACCTAATTCCCCACCGTTTCAATTCAATTCACAAGCAATGCCGCCTCCACCGATCACGTCGAACTTTCAATCGGAGGTAACAGCCGTGCCGTCGAATAATCTATGGGTCGGAAACTTATCCCATGATGTAACCGAGGCCGATTTGGCGGCGCTGTTTAACAAACATGGAGCGCTTGATATCGTGAAAAAGGATTTGCCGAGAAGCTACGCGTTTGTGTGCTTCGAGTGCGTGGAGAATGCCAAGGCCGCTAGGGAAGCCCTACAAGGCACTGTTCTTCGTGGGAGTGCGCTTAAGATTGAGTTTGCTAAACCGGTTTGTTCTGCGCTTTTTTGTGATGGTTTAGGGTTTGCCTTTTGTTAATGGTCTTATTGTTTTATTTGGATTGTTATTCATTGTTGGATTTTGTTCATATGTATAAATATATTACCTTTCTAAAGGGGAAAACTTAGTATGCAAAATTGGATTTCCCCAATTCCAGTTCCATTATATTTTGTCTTATTCAATCCAATCCGTCACATTTAGAACTGTGTAGGATCCAATGAAACTAAAGCACATATCTTGGATTTCATTTTTGAACATTAGTAACATAATGCAGGATTGGCTCCAATATTGCACAATATGGTCAAAATCCTGACAAGTTCAAATTTAAATACTTCGAAAATAGGTCATTTAATTTTTGCTGGAAATTGTGAGATTAATGAAGAATAAGTTGGTTTAAATTTAAAATATTTGGATTGATTTTGAGGTGGGTTTGGGGTGCATTTGATTTTTAGAATCTGATTTGTATTAACAACTCATACTTATTAAAAGGAAAGTAATATAAATGATATATATTTCATTATTGATACATCATAGGCGAAAATCTTGATCTTAAACAATTCACCTGCTATGAAATTTTGTAGTCTCCTTCTTCTATTTATTTTTTCTTTTTCCATAAAAACAACACGTTCTCAATGACCAAAACTACACAAGCAATATATGGATCATTTTTAGCTTGCTCGTCAAAGAAATAGATGGGTTTCAGTCAATTCTCTTATGCATCTGCTTATCTCTTTTATAAAGAATTTGTTGAACAAAAGCCAACCATACTGGAAGGCGTGGGTAGGGGTCCAAAACTCAAAAACACAATACCAGTACTGATACCGAATATACATACCGGTTCGGTAGTACCGGTTTTTTGGGTTCGGTTCACTCTTGTACCGCAATAATGATTTTTATGGGTGAAAACTAGGTAATTTTCTAAACTTTTCAAGTTAATATGTAATGTTATGTACATTCAAAACTTCTAATTTTTTAATAAATTCCATGACTTATTATTGTAAACAAATAAAAAATTATTTAAGTGGGGGCTTTTCAGAAGCTCTTGTTGCTATTGCAGCTTGGTTGTAGTGAAAGAACGAAGGAGAAGGCTACAGAATTGTTGAAGTTGTTGAATTTGCATACGAAGAGTGTGGAGTGTATTGATTCTATGGATTTCAAAAATCTCAAATGGCCTGCTTGAATCAAAGCAAGCATTAGAATGGATCAAATTAAAGCAGTTTAATTTTTGTAGGGTTTTTTTTAGGTGTTATTGTCATATATAGCATTGATTTTAAAAGATTGTACAAAAATATACATACATTATCTACCTATGACATTCTTATGTATGAGAAATTTGTTGTGTTTTAATAATTCTTTGTTGTGAGCTAGGTGATGATAAATAGTATATATATTTATATATTATTTGAATTGTTTGCTGTGCTTGGAGTTTAGATTTTGTAGTACGTACCAATCTAGAATAAGCCCCAAATGGGCAATTTAGAGTACTCTTGCTTAAATTGATCAATGAGCATTAGGATTCATATAAGTTTTTGCTTGATGGGATTAGAATTTCAGATTTTAGAAATTGTCACTTTTTACGACTGTAAATAATTAGAAAAATTATTTGGACTTTTGTATTAACTTAGAAAATATTTTAATATTACTTAATATATATAAATATAATTTAATATTACTTAATATTAAAATTCAGTTCTTTCGGTATTTACCGAATTTAGAAAAATGTGAACCGGTACCGAATAGCCTCTGTACCGAAAATACCAGTATCGAAAATACCAGTACCGAAAAATACCGATACTGCCTATACTGAAACCAAACAGTTGGGTATAAAACCGATTCTTTTGAACCCCTATGCGCGTGGGGTACAACAAGAGACAAATTATTAGAACAAATTACCAACATTTGATCTGGGTACTTATGCAAGATGTGTAATCAATTTTAATAATCGGATTCGTACAGAAAACATGGATAAACTCATTCCAGTTGAATGCAAACAGAAGATTTAGAAATTGAACCTCATTTGAGTTGAATGCAAACAGAAGATCTAAAAATTTATGATAACAGTATGTTTACATGTGAGAGATCTTGAACTGTGAAATAATTCATTTGGGGTTGGACCTCACGTGCAAATATTCTGCTACTGCGATTTCCAAGTTACTAAATATGAAATAATATATTAGGTAATCAGGATTAATTGTTTTCTATCTGAAGTAATGTTTTATCCAAGTAACGCACATATACCATATGTGGGATTGATCTTTATTGTATTTGAAATTTCATACAGAACTACATGTAGATAGTGATAGTCCCTCTAATGGTTGCACTATTGAATAAAAATACAATCTGAAGGTATAGATTGATACTTTATCTTTTAAGAAAATGGGAGATTTTGTATGAATATAGAGCAATTTTTCAGTAAAAATACTACAAATTTATATGATGTCGATGCTTGCCTACTATAAACGATTATCATTTCACAATAAAAACTGATAATTTGAAAAGGCCAACTAAATCCTAGAATTTATTATTTCGAAATAAATAGCAACAAAAGTTTGCTTGATATTGGCATTAAACCTCAAATTTGGATTCTTGTTTCGTCATCATCTCATTAGCAGAATATGAGCCAGGATATAAACTTGCATCCTTCAAATTAAAGTTGGATCATGCCAATATAACTGCTGTGCAAAATGATAGATTAAGTTTTCTGGGGTTGCTTTGATGTAAAAGCATATTTAAAAAAAAATGTTGTCCCACTTCTATCCTTCAATTATATCCACCTTGGGTCATAGACTTTTGAAGGGTAACATCCCAATACACTGACCTTATTTGTTCTCATTTTTTTAATGTAAAAATAATAATGTTGGACATTGTTTCAAGCAATTCTGATTTTTTTAATTCTGTTTTTTTATTACTTGTTATCGAGTTAATATAATAGTTGCTTAATGTAGCAAAAAAATTTCGACTGGAAGGCTGGGAGCTAACTATTAAGACTTTGGACTATCCGGACTCGAATCAGAGTTCACGTCGCCCACCCTGAACAAATACTTCTTGCTTGTTTTTAAATTAAAATGACTTGAGAGTCGTGAAATAGTGAAAATGAAATAAAGTCAAATTCATGTTAGTCTTGGAATTGCAAGCCTTTGGTAGAATCAGTTGGCTTGATTAATTAGTTACAATGCTGGACTTATACATGTAGTTTTTGAATACTTATTCACCCACTGTAGCCATGATATTCGATGTTATTGACTCGCTTTCAAACATTAGCTTTATTTTTATTTTTTTCAATTGACTTGCATTTATTTTGAATGAGCTTATGCAAAATATAGCTAATTTGATTTTTTTTTGTTTTTGCATTTCTTACCAAATTTCTTCGCAGGCTAAACAATGTAAGAGTTTGTGGATCGGCGGGATCGGCCCATCTGTTACAAAAGAAGAGCTTGAGGAACAATTTCTCAGATTTGGTAAAATGCAGGAGTTCAAATTCCTCAGGGATCGGAACACTGCATTTGTTGACTATTTAAGAATAGAAGATGCTACTGAAGCATTGAAAAATTTGAACGGGTTACGAATTGGTGGTGACCAGATACGTGTTGACTACCTCAGATCACATCCTACAAGAAGAGTAAGTTAATTTCAGGACTTGCTTTTATACCATGTGATATAGCTGATGAAAGGTTTATTGTGATTACTTCTGCTGCAACTGATCTGGTAAACTCAAAAGTGTTTGTGGGCAAATGCATGGATTTTTGTCACCCTTGTGTGCTCAGGATCTTTTCCTGGCATGTTAGATGTCATAGAATCATTGCAGAAACCTATATTAGTGATTAAACCCTTTTTCAGGATCTTTTCTTGGCATGCTCCGCTTTTTAATTCAAACCTAAAGGGACAAACAAATAAAAATAATAATTTCTGATGTGAGGATGAATGACATTCTTTGCTTAGTCTCTGTCTCTGTATAGTTTTTCAATTTAAAAATTGGAATTCTCTATTGATCCTTGGCGATCCATTATTCTGAATGTTTCCTAAGACCTACTCACTTCTTTTTGTGATATTTGAAGTTGAGCTTAGTTAAGTATTCTGTATTCTTATTGAACAGGAACAGTTGCCCGACTTCCGTGATTCAAGGGAAGGGCAGTTTCTTAACAGAAGTATGTGGATTCCTGATTCACCATGGATACCCCACGATTTTCTTAGAAATTACTCTGATCCTTCCCATTATGGGCCTCAAAGACCACAGGTAATCTCAGATCTCAAAAACTATTGTGTACGTTGCAGATCTTTTCGTTATCACCATGTCCAGTCAACTGTAAATGTAAAAAGGCATAGTTGTCAAATCATGAATCATCTCGTGTATAAAAAACCCTCATATCATGTTTCATGTATCATATCGTGAATCATATCTAATATACGGAAACAAAATAAAAAATACAGTAATAGATATTTAAACATATAAAACACAATCTTGACTATATATAAAAGTAGTCAAGTAAATATTATTATAGGTTAAAAATAAATTTTAAAGTTAAACAGTAGTTAAAATATTCTAAATTGATTTATTAGATATTATTTCAGTAATCTTTATATTGTAACATGAGAAAACAAAAATTTAGATTCACCTTTAATCTATAAAACAAAAGAGAATAATTCAAATTAACAAATGGAGATTTATATATCTGCTTATAGAAAGTGATGTGAGAAAAATAGAGTAACATTTTCAATAAGATATAATACTCTAAAAAGTGATTAAAGGCTCATGAAGCGATATAGAATATGTTTGTACTAGAAAACCTCTTTAATTGAAATGATAAAAGGTTTAAAAGTTTTGTTTTTAGTGTTTTGAATCTACATGATTTTTTTTTCAAGTTGACTGTTTTTAAAAGTATCTATCGTACCATAAGAATCGTATCGAATCGTACGATACGGTGTTATTTTAGATTATCAAATTATCTCCGTATCGTATCGTAAGATACGTATCGCGTATCGTAATATTTTGACAGCTATGTAAAAAGGAACTATGTCAATCACCTTGTTTCGTTACAAGCTTATCCCCCTACTTAATGGCACCTAGAATTTAAGACCGGTGATCTCCATTTGTTGTTATAGTCATTGTATATTTCACTTATAAATAAGATAAAGAAATTGTTTAAAAAAAGCAACAACATGGAACTTTGATGGTTATTTTCATTCAGATTTTTTTTGTTTGCTATTTACTGTCAACACTCATACCTTTTATATACACCTGCATTGGAGGCAATAATTTGAACCTTCTGTTCAAACAGCCTTGATGATTTCTAACTTTTTATTTTGTTTGTTACAGCATTTTCAGTCCTTAGGAGATCCAAAAGCGGATGGACAACCAAGTAATGTTTTGAGGGTATCTTACCCACCTTCCTCTCTTATGGATGAACAGATGCTGCATAATGCCATGATTTTATTTGGTGAGATAGAAAGAATTAGAAGTGATCCTGCGAGAAACTCCTTATTTGTTGAATTTAGGAGTGTTGAAGAAGCAAGACGTGCCAAAGAGGGATTGGAAGGCCGGCTCTTCAATGATCCAAGGATATTGATTATGTACTCAAACAGTGAGCTTGTACCCAGCAAAGATCAATCTGGATTTTATTCAGGAATAAGAGGGCCTAATATGTTTTCGAATGATATTCCATTCCGACCTGGACAAATGGACCTATTTAGTCAAAATCATCTTGTCCCAAATAGTTTTCCTGGATATCCACTGCCTCGTGGTGTTAGTGGACCTGATATGCTGAGTAAGCTTTTAGGTCCTCAAGGTAGCTTTGTTCCTCTACTACAATGCCCAGAATTCAGTGATCTGGCCAAGCTTCATAAATTACAGGACTCTAATCCGAACATCCTGATGGGTGGTCCAAATCGGAAGAGGTTTTCTCCTGCATCTGGGGTTCTTTCTTCGGCTTCACCAGCTATGAAGCCATCCAACAGACCTGTTTCTGGGTCATGGGACGTGTTTGATGCAAGCCAATTGCAGAGAGAATCCAAGAGGTCACGGACTGGTTCTCTTTTGGCTACATTAGATCCATCTTTGGAAAAAATGAATGTCAGGGGTTCAGGTTTTGATCAATATTATGGGCATGGTCTGCAAGTTGATGGAGGTATCTCAGGTGCACCAACAAATGTTCAAGGCATGAATCGCTTTAGTCCAGTAGATGCAAGAGCTGTAAGTGGAGGAACTGGTCAATGCCATCCTGAGCTTGATTATATATGGCGTGGAGTTATTGCTAAAGGTGGAACACATGTTTGTCGTGCTCGTTGTGTCCTAGTTGAGAAAGAGTTTGGGTTTGAGATGTAAGTATCATTTTTCATGTCACCTTATATTAAGATTGTTTGGAATACCTATGGCCCTTGAATTTTACCTACTACATAAGTACCTATTTTTTTTTAAACTTCTTAGATTAAAAGGGTAAAATAGGTATATTTTTTTGGGATTGTCACGATGGAACTTCACTTGTAAAAAGAATAAATTAAAAAAGGTAAATATGCAGCTGCACCTAAGCTAGTAAGGTATATAATTGTTAATGAAGGTTTAGTCTCTGAACTATGTTATTTATATGATTGATTTATAAGTAGGCCTAAATACCAGTAATGTTCACGGTAATATTTTATGGATGAGAATAATGTATCTAGTACATCAACAATGTTATTGTCTTTTAGGAAAGTTCAAAAGATGATAAAGAAATTCAAAGTAGTTTATTGATAGATAGTTTGGTAGATAGTGTAGGAGTGTGATCCATAATCAGCACCGGCTATGACCATATTTTCAGATAATCATGTGTTGTCATTTATCATCATCTTCGATGGCTGGAATATAAAAGAAAGAAAGATGTCTAGAACTTCTGTCTTCTTTTTGTTTTAATCTTTCATTCTTCCTCCTCCTCGCATTCTTTCTCTCTCTCCTACTGCAAATATTAAATTCCATAACTCCTTTATTGTGAATCATCAATGGTTGATTCATATATCGCTAAATAGTTCGATATCTACAAAACAAGAAATGTTGATTATATGATTTGGTAGAGTTAAAATGATGTAAATGAAGTCGAAGTTTTGTACTTCAGGATACATCATTGTTATTTCTTGTTAAGTACAGAACTTTGATTGTTTTTTTTGGCCATTTCAATTTATACCAAATCATATCCGCAATGCCTATTATTTTAAGATTTCTTCGAGTTTTTTATAAAGATATATATAGACCAATAATTTTTGATTCATAACAAAGGAGTTGTGGAATTTTGAAATCTGGAGAAAGAGAAAGAAGAAACAGGAGAGAGAAAGAGGAAGCAGAAGGGAGAGAGATAGAAAGGAAAAGAATGAAAATGCCTGCTAGAAAGAGTCATGGATTTCTAGTGGACTATTTCATTCTTTTGTATTGCATTCATCAAAGATGTTGAAAGAATGGATGACTACACATGGACCGATTCAAAATAAGGTCATAGCCAATGCTGTTGAATCTGTCCCCATAAAATAAATAAATGTAGATATAATTATATATTTTTTATATATTAGCTCATCCCAATTTTTTGCATGGTTTAGCAATTATGACTTGGCAGGATGAGCTCGCAATTTATTTATGATCTGGTAGATGTATGAGCTTTTCTGGCTCATTTCTCTAATGCTGGGATCTCTGATTATGCAGTCCTGAGGTTGTCAATTGCTCAGCCCGAACTGGATTGGATATGTTGTCAAAGCACCTTGGTGATGCTGCGGGGTTTAATATTATATACTTCTTGCCCAATAGTGAAGAGGATTTTGCTCCATACACTGAGTTTCTGCGGTACTTGGGTGCCAAAAATCGGGCTGGGGTTGCAAAATTTGACGATGGGACCACCTTGTTCTTGGTGCCTCCATCTGATTTCCTTACAAAGGTTCTAAATATTGCTGGTCCTGAGCGTCTATATGGAGTTGTTCTAAAGTTCCCCCAACATGTCCCAGGAACATCTGAGCTCCCACAATTAGCTCAGCAGCATTACATTGATCAACCAATGATGCCTCCTCCTCGAACTGATAACATTGTAATGCCCCAGGATGAAAGAATTCTGCAAACTGATTATAACAGAGCTTTGCACAAGAACGTTAATCCTCCTTCAGTATCACTGGGTCCCTCAACCAGTAATTCCTTTTCTGAGCATGCTGTTCATCCAATCAGTACTGCAGCAACATCCCAAGCTGGAATCACTTTAACACCTGAACTTATTGCTACTCTGGCGTCCTTGTTACCTACCAAACTAAATTCATCTGATGCTCAGACAGAGTCGGGATCTTCCAAACTAAGGCCTATGTTACCTCCTGCTGCAACGGAAGGAGTATGCCCACAGGAATGGAATCATGAACAAAATAAAGTGCCTGAGCAGAGTGGTCATCGACTAAACCAAGCTGTACACCAATATAATCCCCAGAGCCAATTTCCATCTCAGCTTCATTATTCTGTTGTCTCAAATACACACGGTGATTCTGCCCAAGGAGTTCCTGGAAATGCCCAAATTGATGATTCAACTTTCAACATGATGCAACATCATGGTAATCCATTCACGCGAACAACTAACTTTGCAACCCCTTCTCAGAGTGAACAGTTTGCAGTTTCCCCACAGGTCAACCAGCAGTATCAACTTGAAACCCCACAGGATACTCGGCACGGATATGATCAGGGAACTAATGCTTTGGGGTTATATACTGCATCACTCCCTCAACCAACTACAATTTCTGCTACATTGTCTAACCAGTTACATGGTACTACAGTTTTACAGAGGCACAATGGTGTTCCTATTGCTGGTGAAAATATTGGTTTGGAGCCTCGAAATCAAGTGCAGCAACTTCACTATACTCATTCTGGACCAGGTCAAGGAACATCAGAGGTGGAGGCTGATAAGAAAGAACGATACCAGTCAACGCTACAATTTGCAGCAAACCTCCTCCTACAAATACAACAGCAGCAGCAGCATCCTGGTGCCGAAGCAGCCCAAGGGTCTGGCAACCTCTAACATGATCTTTTTCCTCTAGGTAATTCTCATCCACTTTGGTTGATTGGTCATTAATCATCGTTATGCTTAAATGTGGTGGTTAAGTAATTATCTAGAGGGGTTGATTTTAGTTCACTAAGCAATTGGAGCATGTTACATTATATTGTTCTCTCTGGCATGGTCCTTTAATGTATATTTTAGGTAGGTGTGCTGGGAAGATTACTCTAGATGAGTTAAGATAGTTACCTCCCTTTTGAAAGAGTTTTTGAAGGTTATAAAATTTCAAAATGTTCTAATTTCTTGAGTTCCAATCTGTCCTGTCCTTATAGTAGAACTCATATTTAGAGCTTGGATTCATACTTCTTTAACTACAGAACTACAGGTTCCAGGACCCTCTTCATAGATTTCTCGAGATGCTTTTTACGAAAGTTTTTGGTATCGTATGAGGTGGTTAGCAGGAAGAGTTAATTTTTACTATTTATTTAGATACTTGTGCTATCAGAAAGTGTAGGCTGGAAGACTAAAGTACTTGGTTTAATCGTGTATCTGTTGGATTAGAAGATAGGTAGATAGGATTAGAAGATTGGTAGACAGGCCAAAACTGTAGTTTCAGAGTGTCCATCGGATGCCTGAGAATTGTTGACTGAGATTTAAATGGTTGATGACACCTTTCTTTTGAATTGCATTCTCTCAAGACTTTTATGCCTGTGTTGAAGTTATTAATTCCTGGGAAAGTTTTGAGTTCATCACTTGGAAGTGGGTCGTAGTTCATTTCTTCTGCAGCATCTTACCTAAACACTCACTCTTTCCTGTTAGTTAGACTTTCAAATCTGTCGTACATTCATGTTGTTTGCTGCAACTTTGAAAGTTTGGGTTGAAGACGTTCACATTTTTGTACAAATAGCGAACTGGTTAGGGTACGTGCTCTTGTTAGGTGCATACCCAATTTTGCAGTCCACACACATTGGTGTTGCGGATGGAGTCTGTTTCAGGGAAAAGGTAGTAATTTGTTTGAGGTTATTTGCTGTTTATTTCAGGCAATAAGCATGTTGATGAGGTGATGATAATGATTAGGTGGTGGTTTTTGGAGAACAAGCTTTAAAGGATTTTTTTTTAACGTGTCTGTACTCTGATCCTCTAGAATGGCACTACAGAAGCTAGATTTAGGTTGCGAGATTGCGTGAGCAGTTCTATCAGAGTTGTCTAAGATAAACTGTATGAATGTTTTTGGTTTTAGTTATATGCATAGTGGTAATTTGTTGCTATTTTGTTATAGGAATATAGAACATGCAAATAATCTGGTAGAATAATAATTAACTAAAAGTATGACAGGCGTACTAGTGTAGCTTTGTTGAATGGGCTCTTGTAAATCACACATGCAAAGGACAAGTCTAAATCTTCCTGTACTTCGTACCCCATGGCACCCTCCATCCTTGAGTTGTTAGGCTCTTTCAATACATTGTTGTATATCAGGATTGTAATGTTTAGTTGGGACTATCCTGAGAATTTTTAAGTGCCATTCAAATGGTCATATTGATGAAAATTTGTCTTGGTTACATCATACATGTGAGATTAGGGTACTCCCCAGCATCAAATGATTATAGCTATGTTTGATTTGTCATAAAATTGCTTAGATAAAACTGTATTGTGGACTAGATTTTTCTGGAACCTGCATTGTCTTCTATAGTTCAGATAGCAAGTTTTAATATTTCAGGAGTTCTTAGGGAGACTAAAGTGCGCTAGTTCAACCTAAAGTTGCTTTTAATGCATGTTTATGTGTTTTAGGGTGATGTCCACTGGGTTTGTGTTGCCACTTGATATGCTATAGGTAGCTATATGTTGCATTCCTTTGGCTCAATATCTGATTGTTGCTGAAACTATGTGAATAATTTCTAGTCCTCCATTTAAATGTATTTTTCTGCATTACTATACTACTATATGCTTTTACAAAATTTCCTAGATTAGTCATTTAGCTTAGTACAATGTAGCTCATTCTTTTTTTTCATTTAATTAATGTGTTATATTTACCTAAATCTCTGTGAGCCTTTGATTAAAACCTTGTCAAGTTGTAAATATAAGTTGTAATTCTCTCATTTTTTCCCCTTCTTTCTATAAGGATTCCTTTTCTCCTAAATCCCTAATCAAAAGAGATTTTACTGATATACTTTTTAAAATAGTTATCAATAAAATACTGTCTTTCAACTTAAAAGGATTGACTTATGTAAGATAACTGCAAACCCCATGCCCTAAGAAGAAACAAAAAGTAAAATCAAATATCAACATAAGATGGCTGTCGATAAAAAATTTAAACACAAGAGGCTTGGATTTTGTTAACAAACTTCTAACCATGTCCTAAGAGTAAAAGGTAAAAATGAATATCAAACAAAAATAACATTGTTTGTACAAGTTGTTTCTATTCCCCTTTTAGTTTGTCTGACTTTTTCTTTTTCTTTTTCAGATCAAACTGTCCGAATGGTTGAAATATATTAAAACTGTAATCTGTAATAAAAGATGAAAATATTACAATAAAAAGAATTAAAATAATAATCTTTTTAAACAAAATAATAAATAATTAGAAATAAGTCGATCGTAATAACAATTCGTGCGACTTTAGTAACTAGGCAACTTATATCCTTGATGATTAAATGACGTTTATACCTTAATTGTAAAATTAGTGGTATCTTTTCTTTTTTAGTTAGTTTTAGTAGAAGCGATACATTTTTATTTTAGGACTATAAAGTGATATGAAAATTTTAATATGTTATTATCTTTTTATCATCATTTTTATATTTTAACATCAGGCTACTACTATTAAATTTTTATATCACACTCGGGGTACATTTAAAACAAATTATCTTCGAAAGTTATCGTTTTACAAATAGTATCAATTTTGGAAGGGTGGATGGAATACATCATTGGAAGCCCCAAGATAACGACTCTTTAATAAGTTGATACATGTCTCATAATAAGTTTTTTCTAGCACCGAGTCTTCCCTAATTTGTTTTACTTTGGAGCTCATGGTATCAGAGACTTTCTTACTAGAAATCAAAGAAAATGTAAACGAGTTTGGTCACTTTTTGCAGATTTTTTAATAAGATATATTCTTACCAACTTTATCCTGAGAGCATATATATATATATATATATATATATATATATATATATATATATATATATAAACTTCAGAGACTGAATGCATCAGCTATCCCAGAAATATAAATAATTTGCTGGGTGCTTTCACAAAGAAAACTAGTTTTAAATCTATAAATGATGTTTTGATTTTTTAAACTTTTGGAGGAAAACTTTAGGTTATAAAAAGTATTTTGGATATAACAACTCAAGTGTTAGTTCAAGTGAATTCCGTAAAGATCCATCCATACGCCAGATTGTTTCACTACGGAATAAATGGTGTATAAGTGTCGTTCCGCCGTTGTTAAAAAGATACAAATAAAAGTTCCAAATGGTTACCCGCTTCATTATTTTTTAATTGTTTGTTTTATGACATTTAATTAATTTTGTCTAATTGATTAAATTTTGTGATTTTTTTTTTAATATTAACCTTCTAATGTTTGTTGGAGAGATGAAAGAGTAATAAATCATTATCTAATGTTTGGAAACTAAGTCGCTTTCTTTCTTAAAATTTACAAGCGAAATGACATATGAGGAGTATTTTTTAATTTTTTTTTTTTACTCAAAGACTCGAACAAAATCTTATATGACAAATGTTTAAGTAATTAAAAGACTTTTGTTACATATGATAAGAAGTTTATGTAGATAATAAATATTGAGTATATGTATATACATGAGAGAAGTAAGAATGAATGAAAAATAATGTCACTTTAATTTATTTTATCTTATTGTTTATAGTTTTACATTAGTTGTAATTCAATTTCTTCATAAATTTGTTGACTTATGTATTATTTTCCTAATTAAAGTTATATTATAGTTTTTTAAGACAAAAATATTATATATATATATATATATATATATATATATATATATAGGTTCAACGAGTATACCCAACTTGGGTATTCAAGTTATATATCTTACTTTAGTAATAGATATGTACAATAGGTCGGTTTAGTCTGTACTGGTCAGGGTTTGTCAGGTCTTGAGTGTTGATTAGGTTAGACCAAGCCGTTGACTTAGGCTTGTCAGGCCAAGTCCTTGGCTGCTAGGTTGTTGTTTGGTTAAACCTGTAGGTTAGATAATGTTAGGCATAAGGCTAGGCTGACTCAGGCCTAGGCCGGTCTGGTCTTTTTCCTTTTTTTTTTCTTTAGTGTTAAATATTAAATATCAAAAATATAAATTAATAAATTTTTTTAAAAATGATGCTAGATTTTTTAGATTTATTTTATTTTAACATTCTATTGTACACCGATATAAATAGGATGATTAAAACAAAATATATATAATTTTCTTAAATTAAAGAAAAATTTAATTTAAATGTAAATAGAATATAAAGTAAATTGATTTTTTAAATGTATGTCTAATATGTACAGTTTGTCTTTATAAAAAATATAATTTGAATACAATTTACTGTGATATGATGACTGTAGATGCAAAATAAAATTAACTTATTATATTTTACATGTTAAGTTAGTTTCTATTTTATTTTTTTTAGTACTAGGATTAGTTAAACATATATTTTGTAAAGTTTAAATACACAAGTATCTTTTTCTTTATGGTCATTAAACGGGTTAAATTATTTTTTTTTTCACTATACTGAATACCAATTTACATATGGATAATTGAACTGATTTTTTTTACAATCGAATTACTGTATTGGAATTTTTTTTTCAAAATTTGAATTTTTCGTCCAAATTTGTTAAAAGTTAACGGATTGTAGTGTGGCATGCCACGTCATCAATTTAACATATAAAATACGACGTAGCCTGTCACATCAGCAATCCGTTAACTTTTAACAAACTTGAAAATTCTAGTTCAGTGATGCGATTGTAAAAAAAAATCAATTTAGTGATGCATATGTAAATTTGTGTTCAGTACAATGGAAAAAAAATGATTTAACCCGTCATTAAACACTTGTATAGTTACATCTTAAGTATTATTTTCAATAAATTTTCTAATTGTTTCATGAAATTATTCTTTAAATTGTTGAAATAGAATATCGGAAAAATAACTAAAATCATGAATCCCCTAAGAATTTACCATATTCAATTTAATGAAAAACTTGAGTATTTAACATATACTAACTTATTGTTAATATTTAATATTAAAATTTAGTTTATTGATGTATTAATTAATGTTAATATTTAACATTAAAATAAGTAAAAAAAAATTAATGTTAAATATTAGTTATTTAGTATTTACAACAAACTAACTTGTTATTAATATTTAATCAACTAAGTAACTAACTTATTATTAATATTAAATATACTAACTAGTTCTATTAAATGAATATGTATATTAATTAAATATATTTATAAGAAATCAAGAATAAATAATTAAAACTTTAAACTTTATTGATGTATTAATTAAAACTAATGTATTATAATTATAAATTACAATAATGAATAAGTAAAAATTTATAATTTATTAATGAATAATTGTAATTTTAAAGTTTAAAAATTATAAATAACTGGATAAAAAATCAGGTCAGGTTTTAGGCCGGACTAAGCCCTTAGCTAGACTCAAGGTTAGTCCAGATCAAGCTTTTTTTAGACCAGACTAGCCCAGTTTTTTGCCTTAAAAGAGCAGTCTTTTCAAGTCAAGATTTGACCAGACTGGGTTCAGGCCAGATCAAGGTTAGACAATTGGTCATGGACCTTTTGTGCATCCCTATCTAGTAACAACTCATAAATCTTTTAAATACATTCAAACGCCGGGATAAAAATAATAATTAAAAGTATTGAAAGTACAATTATGATAATAATGTAGTTTAAGTATGTTTTTTTTTAATGACTTAGTTCTCATTTTTCATTACTATAAAGTTGATACATATCACCAAATCAGATTAAAAGTTGTATGTTTTCATGTTTTTGGCCGTTTTTGCATCAGTACGATTATTTTTTTCTAAAAAAAATCTTTTAAAAGGGACTTTTCAAACCTACTGGATGTTAACTTGGCAACCACTTGGGTATCTACATTTTCCACTAAATATATGCCAACAAGCCTTAATAAGTTTGTTGAATTTTTGTTCATATCGAAATGAATGAGATTGATAAGGAGTTTTTTTTAATGAAGTTCGAACATGTATTTGTTGAGTGCTTATATGTTTTCCAACTATCTATATTTAAATTATTATTATCTCTCTTCTTCTCTTTTTTTTTTTTGTGTAAAGTAAATTTTCAAGAAAATTTGAGATTTTTTTGGGGTTAATAAATTTATTTTTTGATTACAAATGCTAACGCACTACTTTTAGTATTATTTTTATTATTTATTATTTATATTTTTTGTGAATTTATTATATGTTACCTACCAAAATTACACAATGGTTAATTAGAAAAAACACACGTAGCAAAATTACAATTAGTCATTGCACACAACAGTTAATGATTTTTTTAATGATTGAAATTGAAGATGGGTTGGAGCCAAGGAGAGAGATGCGTTCATGAGCTTATAAGGTTGTGTGTTCATAACTTCATATTGTTCCAGTTTATTTTGTTCGTGATCTCTATTAAAATTAACCATTGTGTGTCAAAACTTTAAGGGGTGCTCTACAATTCAAACTCCTAATCTTTAAATTGAAGAAGGTGATAGGGTTAAAAATGAAGTCGAGTGGTTTGAAATTCGGTTCAAATTCAACTCAAAAAATTTGAGCGAGACTTGGATTCGATTTTTAAACGAGTTGAATTTGAATCTATTTTGATACTCGGATATTTATACAAGTTGAATATGAGCTGTTTACTTTTTGCTCATTTAGAACGTCAATTTTTTTTTACCTCACTGATCCATTCCTTATATATGTTCGTTCATACTTAATCGTAAATAGTATCGAGTATACTCGATTTATTTAATATATAGTATTTAACAATTAAATTCTTCACATACTTTGAGAAGTAGAAGAAGTTTTTATGTTTTCCATATATGTCCATCCAATGATTTAAGCATGGTTTTTATATCCGGACTGGTCATCGAACCGAAAAAGATATCGAGTGGATGAGTCGTTGGTTTAATCAGTAGTCAAACTGTTATTGAACCGGTGACGTCATTAATATGTAATAAATAATAAATAATTAAATATATTAATTATTATTATATATTATATATAATATTATGTAAATATGTAAAATTAATTAATTTATCTACACAAAAAAATAAAAATAAAATCTATTTGTATAATATTTATTTTATACAATTCAAATAAATATTAAATCTATATAAAAAAAAAGATATTAATTCATGATCATAACTTAAAATTCAAGAGTGATAAAATCAAACACAAATGAACATAAATATCTTTACGATATATTCAATCAAATTTTGTGTAAAAAAAGTAAATCTATTTTTACAATGTTTATTTTATACAATTCAAATAAATACTAAATCTATATGAAAAGAAATATATTAAATTATGATCATAACTCAAAACTTAATCAAGGATACATTCAATCAAATTCAAAGGCTTAATTTTTTTTTTTTTAAAAAAAAAAAGAGAGTAGGGAACAGGTAAAACTAGTGACCCGGTCGATTGGTCCAATCGTCGGGTCATCGGGTTTTGACAAAAATTATTTTTTTTGGCTTGAACTGGACCGAAGAGCCGACTGGTTCTGATTTTTATTCGTCGAACCGGCGGTCCGATTCGAGTTTAATAACTATGGATTCAAGTGAGATAATTTTATCTTATTAATTTTTTTATAAGACTCGAGATCTAATTTTAATAGTTCAAATTTAAATTATTCTAAATAGTTGACTAAGTTAATTTTATCAAAATTATCATAATATAAATAATTCAATTTTGATTTGTATTCGTCTTAAATGTTCGCAAGTAGCTCGACAAAAACACAAGTAGAGTAGTCGAACTTGAGTATAATAAATTGAGTCGAATTCGAATTTGAACAAAGATTTCAAAATTGCATTTGAATGTGAGTACGAATTTGAGTACCTTACAAAAATTTTGAGTAGAATCTGAGTAAGATACGGTTGGATTCGACTTGGGATTATTCTCACCCCTACAAGGTGTATAATATATGTACTCTACTCTAATCTTAGAAAATGATGTGTATAATATATGTACTCTTGGGGGTGAGTATTCGGCTATAATCGAATCTATTTGTCTATTGTCTATTCAGTTATAATCGAATATTGAATTTCATAAAATTTCAATATTCGAACAAGTATTCAAAATTAATACTAATTGAATTAAACTATTCGGTTATTCGGTATATAATCGAAATGTGTACTTATTTTTTTATCAAACAAAAAATTCATTTTAAATTTTATACTAGAATTTTCAAACAATATTTAATCACAATCCACAGTTATAATAATTTGTAAACTAGTTTAATAATTTCAAATTAATAATATAAGTACATAACACTAATATAAAGTTAAAATTTTATTTTTTAAATATCTAATTTAGGTATTTGAACAGAATAATTTTAATAATTTGAATCAAATCAAATAATTAAATAGTTATAACTAAATTAAGTAAAATAATTGAATAACCAAATAATTTGGTTATTTTTTTATATTCGGTCTGATAATTCGTTTTAACCCTTTTTTACTCTTCCCAATGTACTCTAGTCTAGTCTTAGAAAATGAATATCTAGATTTTTATTTTTTTAACAAAATGCAACCCCACTGATAAAAATAGGAGGAAAAATATTGGTGTGTATTAGTATTTGGTTCGAGATTGTGGAATATCATTATATAACTGTGTAAAATAGTATTACATTATTTAATTTTCTAAATTTGTTTAATACTTTAAATACGGTTATATACATCACCAAATTATATTTATAGTCTCATATTTTTGAATAATATGTAAATTCTCATATCTTCTTTAAATGTTCCTTGCATTTATGTGATTAATTATTATTAATTTTTTTTTATTATTTTTTTTTATCCTCGCAAGTATACCCACTATATTATTCCTTTTTTTATACACTATTATCATTTAATAAGGTCTTCAAATCGAATTGTAATAGCGTGATTTTTTTTTTTTTTTTAGAACATATATTCTTAAAATTTAATTTTAATGATATATGTCCTAGGACTTAAGGTCGAAAAAGGATTAGGAAATAAATTATGGGGAACTTATCTTTAATATATAATTTTTTTTTTAATTTTATAAAATTCTTATTTTACTCTTCATAATTTACTCTCGTGGGTGTACTAATAATTATAAAGGCTTACAGGGTCAAAATGGTCCCACAAAATGATAGTTAAGGCATCTAAAGCGTTATGTGACTCATGTCTGTGTGTTAATAATTTTATGTCCTTTACGTCTAAGACAACTGATTCCCATCTGGATTTATTTATTTTCTTTTAATTTTTTTTTAAAATTTTATTCTACTAAAATTATATAAGCAGTCATAGGCATCAACATTTTCCTTCACAAATCTCACTTTGTTGAACTCAGCTATGTTTAGCAATTCAATTTGAAGCCATGAATTGTGGGGCTAATGTTTGACTAGTTTCAATACCATAGAATCGCAAATGTGTTTTCAATTCTAATTTCATGATTTTGAGTTGAAAAATATAGCCTTAAAAAAACTTAAATATCTTAAATCTAATCAAAACAAAATGATTGGAATATAAAGCCTTGGTTTTTTTAAAGAAATGAATAATATACATTGTCACTCATATTTTCTTTTTTAAGTATGTTTACAATACATAGATGAAAATAAACATGAATATAACATTAAAGACTACACGAGTTTTAAATTTTTCATATATGGTGTTATTTTTAAGATTAAAGTACAGATTGCTCTTCAAAATTGTAAAATATTTGAAATTTGTACTTAATGTTTAAAACGTATCTAAGTGAATCTTAAAATTCTTTTTCGCTTAAAAAAAAATATAGTTTGCACTTTAAATTGAGGGTGTATTTTGTCTAGCGAAAAGCTTTGAATGGTGCGTTTTGTATGGAAAAAGAATTTTATGGTGCACTTAGATATGTTTTAAAGATTAGGGTGTAAAACTCAAAATTCTTATAACTTTGGAATTCAATATGTACTTTAGTTAATTTTTAATCATAGTTGTTTAAAAATCAATATTATTTGTTGTGAAAATTAATATCTTCATAAAATAATTTAATAGTTTCATAAGTCTCTTTTCACCTAAATAGTAGGCATTCGTGTGACTTAACACTTTCTGGAAATAACAATTCCCTTTGTTAACCCACATGTATCATTCTCGTTACTATATTTATAATCCTATTTTTTTTTTTGGTTTTCCATTAAATTGGCAATTCTTTCAATATTTTATTTTCAATGGAGAAGATGAATAAAAGTTTTAACATTATCTCCTATGCTGATCACATTCTATTCTTTTATGTTATTTTTAGGCAGTTTGGGCATCAATCTAATTCGTACGCAGTCACCAGCTGGAGGTAGAGAAAGGGGGGGCGTCGTCGTTACATCACTTGGATTAGCCTTTTATATTCCATGAGACAGAACCAGGCATAAATGCTTCACATAGGCCACAATAGTCGTCTTCATTTCTTTTGTTTTGTACGATTTTTCTTCGTAGTTTACTTTATCAGTTGAATACTCTACTTATATTTGGAAAACAATAATTTCTATGGTTGAAAGTTTACTGCTATTGGTTCAACAACTTTTGAAATAGTATTATTTCCCATGCTCTATCTCTCTCAAATATAAGATAATGAGTCTCGTTATATATTGTGATTTTTTTAAATCAAATTATAATTATAAATAATTTATTATAGGTAGAAAGTATGGTATTATCCTAAATAATTTTATCTTATTTTATAAATTTTCACGTTAGTCACAGTTTAATTTTATCATATATTTGTTGATATATATATATATATATATATATATATCGTTTTTGTAAATCATGTATTACTATATTTTTATATTCTAAAATGAAAGAGAGTTAATTTGTTAGTTTGGGAGAGGCTAGAATGTATAACAATGAAATTTATTGAATTCTAGTTATTGTTGCAACACTTGCGTTATAAAATAATTGTGACCAAACGTGTGTCCCCCAAAAAAACAAAAGAACCTTTTACATAAATATTCCTAAATTATAGTAAGTTGATCCAATACAAAAAGATGAAATATCAAAACTTAAAACAACATATGAACAACAATCATATTGGAAAATAAAATAGAAAATTTTATTTAGTCAATGTAAAATAGAAATTTTTGGCACATGAACCGCAAATAGAAAATAATAGTCGATATAAAAATTTATTTAGTTGACTTGTGTATTTTAGACATATTTTTAAGTCAATTTTTTTATTACTTAAATCATTTTTTTTGAAAACAAAGAGACTACTAAAGTAATCTTTTTAAAATTTCTTCATAATATTACCCATAATAGTAAAGCTGGTATTTTTTAAATTCCATCATCTCAACACTTTCACAAATGAAAAATAAATAAAATTAAAATTACACCACCTAAATATTCCCACCTAAGACTTGTCTATAAAAATGACGTAGGCTTACAAGGCTTAAGCACCGAAAATTTTATCCTCCGCCTAGGTTAGTCTAATACTTTTTAAAACATTGTAAATTATTTTAAAAAATTATAAAATATAAAATAATTGTATTAATTATTAAAATAAATTTCAATCACAATTGAATATGACTTATGAGAGAAAAGACCAAATAAGTCTTAATACTGTGTTTGCAAATTTTTATTTGAAGGGAAGGAAAGAAAAGAGAAGAAAAAATAATTAAAATTAAAATTAATTTAATTTAATTTTTGGTTCAAAACTTTCCTCTCAAAAGTGGAAGAATTTGGAAGAATGGGAAAGTAAAATATTTTATATTATCAGAAATAACTTTATTTTCTAATTGAATTTCCTAATTATGACAAATAACAAACATGAACATATATAACCGTAATAACATACAAAGGCATCAGACATGCATATTTAAGCATCAAACACGTGCTGTACCTACATGTAAAATTCTTTTTTATTTTTTTTTCAAAATTCTTTTTTATTTTTTATTACTTTTTTATTACCTTACTTTTACTTTGGTTGGACGGAATAAAATCAACTTGATTAACTTTTTATCTTTTTTAAAATTTGAATCTATTTTGATACTTGGATATTTATACAAGTCGAATATGAGTTGTCTACTATTTACTCATTTAGAGTATCGAATTTCTCTTACATCACTGATCTATACCCTATATATGTTCGTTGATACTTAATCGTAAATAATATCGAGTATACTCGATTTATTTAATATGTAATATTTAACAATTAAATTATTCACATACTTTGAGAAGTAGAATGAGTTTTTATGTTTTTCATATATGTCCGTACATTGATTCAATCGAGATAATTTTATCTTATTAATTTTTTTATAAGGCTCGAGATCTAATTTGAATAGTTCAAATTTAAATTATTCCAAATAGTTGACTAAGTTAATTTTATCAAAATTATCATAATATAAATAATTCACTTCTAATTTGTGTATGTCTTAAATGCTCGCAAGTAGCTCGACAAAAAAATAAGTGGAGTCTAGTCGAACTTGAGTATAATAAAACGAGTTGAATTCGAATTTGAGCAAATATTTCAAAATTGTTTTCGAATATGAAGTACCTTACAAAAGTTTTGAATAAAATTTGAGTAAGGTACAGTTCGATTCGACTAGGGATCATTTTCATTCCTAGAAGATGATAATTTTACAGGGTGTATAATATATATACTCTAGTCTAATCTTAGAAAATGATGTGTATAATATATGTGTATTCAGCTATAACCGAACCAAATTGTCTATTAAGTTATAATTGAATATTGAATTTCATACAATTTTAATATTCGAACAAGTATTCAAAATTAGTACTAATCGAATAGTTGAATTATACTATTCGGTTATTCGGTATATAATCGAAATATGTACCTATTTTTTTATCAAACAAAAAATTTATTTCAAATTTTATACCAGAATTTTCAAACAATATTTAATCGCAATCCATAGTCATAATAATCTGTAAACTAGTTTAATAATTTCAAATTAATAATATATAAGTACATAACAATAAGTTAAAGTTAAATTTTGTTTTTTAAATATCTAATTCGAGTACTCAAATAGAATAATTTTAATAACCTGAATCGAACCAACTAATTAAACAGTTATAATTGAATAACTGAAATAATTTGGTTAATTTTTTTGGTTCGGTTTAATAATTTTGTTTTAACCGTTTTTTGCTCTGCTGTAACGATCCCAAATTCGGATTCCTTTAACCCCGAATCTGGTCCGTTAAAAATAACCTCAATCCTGAGTTTAAACTAATTATATTAAACACATAAACAATAAGTTAATACAATTATTACTATAATCTAGGTATTAAACCTTAAATGAATACAAACGATACGTTTGAATACAACCTTCAACTCTATTCCATTCCAGAATCGCAATCTTTAAACATTTTATTACAACTTTGAGATCATATGTATAGTGACTCTGTTACAGCCCCAAAATCCGTCTCCAATAACCCCGGATCTGGTCCGTCAAAAGTAACCTCAATCCTGAGTTTAAGTCATTACACGAACAACCTTCTCCTAGAACCACAACATTTAAATAAAATCATGTTGTTAAAACTTGGTAAATTTAAAATTTAAGACATTTACTTAACCTTGTCTCAGAATCGCAATCTTTACATGAATCCTACAACTCAGATCATTTATTCCACGACCTAGTGTATTACAACCAATTGTGAGCAACAAAACTCGCATCCTAACAATAAGTCGACATGACTATTTAATTACTGCTTTTAATTACACGAGTTTACAAAACATTAACACTCGTGTTAACTACAACTGCCTTTCAATACTATTACAAGGCTTTACATCCGGGATGGTACCAAATGGTAATTATTCCCACAAAATGTAACTTTAACTTTAAACAGTTCTAGTGACAACCTTTATTAATAAAATAAACTTCGCACATCTTCTTTGCGATTATCGGGATCTTCGAACTCTTCGCCCTTCGCTGAAAATGTTTATAATAGCAAGATTGAGCACGACGGCTCAGCAAGTCCAACAGCTAACACATAACACGTAGGTTACATTTAATTCATCCTTTATGCTCCATGCTTTGCATTTATATAGGCATCATGCTTATCATGCTTTGCATTTAAATCATGCTTACCATGCATGTCAATATACCTAGGTTATATAACTCATATAACACATTTCAAATCATAGCATAAATTATATATCAGCTATTAACAACATATGACTGTACACAGACATATTTACAATCAGTTAGCACATAACATGAGTGCACATTTAATAGTTTATGCATATACACATAACACTGAAAAACTTGCAGGGATAACAAATATCACTGAAAGACTTGCCTGATACGCGCATTGACTTACGCTACCAGTCTGAAGTCCTGCGTTCCATCACTAACGCTCATACAATTCCAATTACTGCATCTGCAAGCCCTAAAACGCTTGCCTGCCAATTAGGAAGGTGCATGAGAACTTAGTTGTCGTTCACAAAAGAATTGACTATACCACACGGCAGTTCTTATCTATTAACTCAAAATTTATTAGACAATATTATCCTCATTGGATAATATTTTAATTACGGATTAGTATTATTATACATTAATAATACATCACTACGTTACCAACTGTACTCAAGTACGGAACACCACCTTAATTGGTTACTAATATTATTAATCCCTTAATAATATTCTCTCAATTACCAATATTATTAATCTAGTAATAATATTTTAACACAATTAAATATTTAATAATAATTTACACCTTTAGTAAATTTAAAGACTTAAACAATTTAAATATAAATTGTTTAATCACTTCATTATTCCTTTAATTTCTTCACATTATTTATTTAATATTAATTAAATAAACAATTTACTCACTTAACTTTACTTGTTTATTTACCTTCACATAAACAATTATTTCATTAACCTTAATTCCCTTTTATTATTATTTAATATCACTTGAATAATAATTAAATTAATTAATTAACTATTCTCAATTCCTTAATGATCATTGAATATCATTCTAGTAATAATTTCTTAATTACATAACCTCATTTATTATAACAAATGATCACTTTATTAACTTCATCCCGCTTTAATTATTATTTAATTTAATATCCTTTAAATAGTAATTAACTAATTAATCACCCTTATTTGTTTAAAAAAAATAAGTAATTACCTTTTTATATTTATCATTCTTTAATTATTATTTAATACTTCTTAAATAATAATTAATTACTTACCCATCCTTATTCATTATTGAATATAACTCACTTTAATTATTGTTGCACAATAATTAATTAAATACCTTGTTTCAATTACAATGAAACCTTTATCGTTATCATTAATCATTTGATATTAATTACTCATTGTCTAATATTATTAATCTGTTAGTAATATTTTAATTAATAAAACATTTCCTGAAACCGGCGACTGAACCGAGGTTCAGGGCCTGAATACACTGTCTGGGCTGGCAGCTCTACGATCGTCGAGTGGACTCTACGATTTTCAGTGACTAGGGTCAGTCTACGATTTTCAGTGACTAGTGTCAGTCTACGATTTTCAGTGACTAGGGTCACTCTACGATTTTCAGTGACTAGGGTCACTCTACGATTTTCAGTGACTACGACCACTCTACGATTTTCAGTGACTAGGGTCACTCTACGATTTGTGAGTGGGAACCACTCGACGATTCACAAGTCTGGTTTAGACTGCTCGACGATCCCTTGTGCGAGCTTACTCTACGATCTACCGAGTAACTAAACGAAGTCACTCTATGATTTACACTTAAGCTCACGGCTTAGTTCTTTCTCAATATTATAGTGGGCTCTACGATTTCCGATTGAGGCCACTCTACGATTTTCAGGTTTACCCTACTATTCTTTCTCCTGACTTGGTTAAGTCATTCATTGGCTGAAGGGTGAGCTCTACGATCAGAGTGCAACCACTCTACGATTCTTACCGCAACTAAGGAAAATTCCCAGATTTACACTAGCTTCATACAACATACCAAAACTCATTTTAACCTTTCTGGTTTACTCTTTAGACTAACAAAACGTCTAACATATTACTTAAAGAGGTTCTGATTTTGAAAACAGATCATTGGACAGAAGGTTTAACCACCTCGATTCTCTTAGACTGTTAATCAAACACTTGGTGAACATATGAGAATAACTTCAAAAACTGATTATCTAAAGTAAACAAAGACTCTTCCATACCTACTCTAACCTTGTATCGTCTGGACCATTCTTGGTCCTTAACACAGATTTCTCCCAACCGAAAACCACATCTAAACCAATAATAAGTCAATACACCAGTCCATTCTAAAGTTTTATGAACATGAACACCGAGTACAGACCAACTGTGGTTCAGACTCTTAATGTTGACTGGGTAAAATAATCAAAACCATTATTCTAGTTCTGATTCAATCATTAACTAGTTTCAACAACATTTGACTACCAAGTTTACATTACTCTCATTTAAACACCTCATATGCAACTCTAGCATATTCTGCTTCCTTAATCCAACATAACATAAAACTAGTTAAATCAAAATAACCGGATAATACCTTCAATCTTTGACAGATGATTTACATTCAGATTCTGCCTTCTCCGAACAACATGAACTCCTCTGAAGTTTGCATTTACTTCTCAAGCTCCATATCTCTCTTAGCCTAAATGAACGCGAAGGGGAAATGAGGGAATGACTGAGGTTATACAACACTCTCTCAGCCTTAAACAACTCTGAGGAGTTGGACCCTATAGCCTCCCCTATGCCTGACTTGTTCCTTCTTTTCGCAGCACTGATTCCTTGAGCTTTGCACAAACTGCACGTGCTCTGCTTTTTCTGAGGTTTTGTCCCTAAATGAGTGGCACTCTTACTTTTCCACCGAGTTATGTTATTACTTTTGGGCTGGGCTGCTATTTGTTTTGTTAATTAAACAATTGGTGGCCCAATTGTTACTTATATGCAACTAAGCTTTGGGTTGCCCAAATTAAATTCCTAGTGGAAATATAAAATATTAATACCCCACTATCAATAACTTTTCAAATGAAAATAAATATAACATTATTAATGTTTACAAAATCTCATTAATTAATAACCATATTAATTAATTTACACATCCAGCTTAACTTGCTGGCTATTTAATTAAATATCACATAGCTCATTTACCCTATCAAACTTTGATACTATAAAACCTAGCTTGGTTTATTAATTTAATTAACCCATTAATTGAACATTCCTTAAATTCCTTTAATTACATCAACACATAATTAAATAAACCAAGCCATCATATAATGATTTAATTTAATCCTCTAGAAATTTACAATTACAGCCAATAATTCCATTTCTCTATATTAAAATATTTCGGGTCGCTACAGACTCAATTATCCCATCTATTATCCTCATACATAAAGGACAATCTCTGCAAACGATTTTAAATAATCTATACATGTTCTTTCAACATTTAGGTTTGCTATTCTATACCACATTAATACATTATCTAATCGCAAATATTACACAAGGAATGTAATTTAATCTATCGCAAGTTTTACTATAAAGGCACCTACGCTTCAATCTTGATGACTCGTTAGTCAATCTTCATCTGCCTCTACCAGAGTAATCCGCTTTCCCAAACTGCTCTATAATGTTTTTTTTAAGCAAGAGTGAGCACGACGGCTCAGCAAGTCTAACAGTTTTACATAACACATAAACATATTTCATTATGTTTCATGCACCTCATGCTTTACAATGATTACATATCTCATGCCTATCATGCTTTGCATTTACTCTATGATTCATGCTATTCATGTATGTCATTTATAATTTCATACAGTTCAATATATATAGAGCAATCAACTTAATCATCTACTGCATATCAACAGTTTATTTCAACTTGTATCACAAAAGCACATTACCACATTATTGCACATAATAATTTATGCACACATAATAATTTTATAGTATTCTAAATCAGGCATGTAATGCAACACGTTCTGAAAAACTTACCTGGACTTGCATAACCATCTTACGCTAACCTTTCGCGTTCCTTGCACCACCTACACAGTATGTGGGATCAACGGTGCATAATATCAGTTAAGGTTTAACTTAAGGTTAAATCTTATTTTAAAGATATTTATTTCTTCTTATCGTCCATTTTTAAATCAATAGGATTAATTTCAAATTCTAGTCTCTCGTTAACTTGACTCAGTGTTTCATATTCAGCACCGTAAATCTTTTGTACAAAATTATGCATTTCTGACATTTATTAATGTCACTGCATTAATGCCTGGACCTTATTTCTATTTAGGTCGAACTACTAATTAGTCACAAATAGACTATAACGTTGGTTTAACTTAATCACATCTTTTATCTCGATAACTTATCATAATATTATCCATCTCGAAAAATATTTTAAATCTTACTATCAATTAGTAATAACTTATAATGTTATTTAATTGTTAAATAACACTTTAAATAATCATTACTTTTATTAATTCCTTTTTAATAATAGTTTACCTTAATCATTATTATTAATCTTTTAATAATAATTTAATCGCTTGCTAATATTATTACCCTTTAATAATATTTTAATTGACTTCTCATCATTATTAATTATTTTAATAATAATTTAATTATTCATCAATATTATTAATCATTTAATAATATTTAAAATCCCCACGTATCATTAGTAATTATTTAATAATGATTCGACCCTTAACTATTATTATTCAATAGTTAATTACTTGTTAAGCAATATTACTAATTTTTTAATAATATTTTAAATCAATTACATATCATTATTAATTAATGAATAATGATTTAATTCTTAACTATTATCATTTAATAGTTAATTATTAATATTATCAATATATTTTAATTACTTAATAATCTTCTTCCGATTAAGTAATAATTTATTCCAGTTAATTACCATTTTATTATTAAATATGAATTAAATAATAATTAATTACTTAATTATCCGTACTCATTATTTAATCTTAATTAAATAATAAACAATTATACAATTAACTCTAACATCCTTTGATTACTATTTAATATATTAAATAGTAAGCAATTAACCCTCTTTAATTATTATTTAATATTAATTAAATAATAATTAATTAATTAATTACCCTTATTTATTATTTAATATTGATTAAATAATAAATAATTAGCTTACTATCCTTTAATTATTATTTAATATTAATTAAATAAGAATTAATTATTTAATTACCTTTATTTATTATTTAATCTTAATTAAATAATAAATAATTAATTTATTAACTTACTACTCGTTTAATTATTATTTAATTTCAATTAGTTAAATAATAATTAATTGGTTATTCTTACCTATTATTTAATCTTTATTAAATAATAACTAATTAGTTACTTATTATTTAGAATTAATAATAATTATTTTTCCTTACTAACATTATTAATCTAATAATGTTTTAGTCATTTTCATAAGTTTTATTAATTAAATAATAATATTTTATTATTTAATTAATATTTTAAAACATTTAATACCATTTACATCATTTAAAAATTATTTAAATATTAATTTTCTACAAAAATCTGCTCCTTGACCCGATTTGGCTGACCGGGTCTCGTCTGACCCAGTCCAACCCAGATTTTGCAAAGTTCTAGTTATTTACGAAAATACCAAGCAGAATGCCCTATAGTTTTTTGATTTGGGGTCCTTTACTAAAATTTGAATATCTTGAGTTCTACAACTACGATGGAGCTCTACTTTATATCGTTGGAATCGTGACTTCCCGAACTACAATTTTCCATTATCGGATTAATTTTTTGAACATGATTTGACCACTGAAAACAGCCTAGAATCGTACTATTCACGCAAAACTTCCGACAGTGAAGTGTTTTAGTAGAAAAATCATAACTAATTCATTTTAACTCGGATTTTAGTCATTCAAGTTTCAAAATTTATATAACTTCAAGATCTATCCAAAAAAATTGATGGATCAAAAATTCAATTTTTCGATCATGAACAGTAAATCCGTTTATGGACTACTCAGTTTATAACTTTCCGGTAAACATGATTTTGTATATTTTGGCTAACGTTTTCCACATAAATGCTTATGGATCCATACCAAAAATCTATGAAACACTTATTTAACATATCTAGCATGGATCTAGACTTAAAGAACATAAAGATGGTATTTTTGCCATTTATTTAATATTTTAATCATAAAACAAGTATACTAGGGGTTTTAGGGTTTTCTAAGCTTTTTGTTTTGTGTGTTTGCTTCATCTTCCTTCCAAAATAGTAGATGAACCTCCAAGCCTTGACCTGAGCTTGACTCGGTTGGACTCGGTGAAACTCACTATGAACTCACTAGCTTTCTAACTTTAAAACTCACTAGTTAACTCACTAGACTCACTAACTCTCTATAGAAGAACTCTTGCCAATTTTTTTGTAACCTCAAGCACATAACCCAAGTCTTCTATTTATAGTAGCATAAATTATATATAGAACACATATATGTATATAATGGACATCAACGATTTTCAAAAATGCTAGCAAAATGTATTGAGTGTTCCATACACTACAACAACCATCAAATTGAATAAATTTTGGAGTCCAAGTACTCCACCTATACCACCAGCCATACTCCCTTTTGTTGCCCCAATTTTTATTTATTTTTATTCCACAATTTACAAATTAAAGTCTTATAGAAGCTCTTTCAAATGGGTCAATGTTTGGGCTTTGGAATTTAATCATTTGGGCCAACTTTACTCCTTTGATCCATTGAAAAATGTTGGCCTACTAAATTAATTTACTAGACTCCCAATGAATTAAAACATTGGGCTAGATTAATAAAATACTCAATCATATAGAAATTTCTACAAGTCCAACTCTTAATTTAATTAATTGGCTTGTTTAAATAATTAATGAACAATTTAATAATTAAATTAATTTTAATTTACATAATCCAATTAGACTTGCCATATTCAATATTAATCGAATATTTAATTAGGGTTCATCACAAAATAATCTTAAGTTAATCCGTTAATTTAATAAATCCATTAATCGGACTTTCTTTACTAAAATTAACCGAATAGTCCAATAGTCAAACCATCACATAAAGATTTAAATTAGTATTCAGAACTTAATTAGAAATTAAATTCTTAATTTTATTTATAATATAACTTAAAATTTTCGGTCGTTACATCTGCCCTGTTTACTCTAGTCTAGTCTTAGAAAATGAATATCTAGATTTTCATTTTTTTAATAAAGTGCAACCCCACTGATAAAAATAGTAGGAAAAATATTGGTGTGTATTAGTATTTGGTTCGAGATTGTGGAATATCATTATATAACTGTGTAAAATAGTATTACATTATTTAATTTTTTGAATTTATTTAATACTTTAAATACGGTTATATACATCACCAAATTATATTTATAGTCTCTCATATTTTTGAATAATATGTAAAATCTCATATCTTCTTTAAATGTTCTTTGCATTTATGTGATTAATTACTATTAAAATTATCATTGAAAGAGTTTTTTTTTTCCCTCGCAAGTACACCCACTATTTTATTCCTTTTTTATACACTATTATCATTTAATTAGGTCTTCAAATCGAATTGTAATAGAGTGATTTTTTATTTTTATTTTTTTGAGAACATATATTATTAAAATATGTCCTAGGACTTAAGGTCGAAAAAGGATTAGGAAAGAAATTATGGGGAACTTATCTTTAATATATAATTTTTTATTTTTTTATTTAATCCTTTAAATTTTATAAATTCTTATTTTAATCTACATAATTTAAACTCCGGGTCCTAGTAATTATAAAGGCTTACAGGGTTAAAATGGTCCCACAAAATGATAGTTAAAGCATCTAAAGCGTTATGTGACTCTCATGTCTGTGTGTTCATAATTTTATGTACTTTACATCTAAAAAACAACTGATTCCCATCTGGATTTATTTATTTCTTTTAAAATAAAATTAAAATTTTATTCTACTAAAATAATATAAGCAGTCATAGGCATCAACATTTTCCCTCACAAATCTCACTTAGTTGAACTAAGCTATGTTTAGCAATTCAATTTCAAACCATGAATTGCGTGCTAAGCTAATGTTGGACTAAGTTTCAATACCATAGAATCGGAAATTTGTTTTCAATTCTACTTTCGGATTTTGAGTTGACAAATATAGCCTTAAAAAAACTTAAATATCTTAAATCTAATCAAAACAAAATAATTAGAATATAAAGCCTAGGTTTTTTTTTAAAGAAATAAATAATATACATTGTCACTAATATATTTTTTTTTTAGTATGTTTACAATACAAAGATGAAAATAAACACGAATATAACACTAAAGACTACATGAGTTTTAAAATTTTCATATATGGTGTTATTTTTAAGATTAATGTACAGATTGCACTTCAAAATTGTAAAAATTTTGAAGTTTGTACCATAATGTTTAAAACGTATTTAACCAAATTTAAAAAAAAAAATTCGCTTAAAAAAATACAGTTTGCACCTAAAATTGAGAGTGCATTTTGTTTAGCAAAAAGAACTTTAGGGTGTATTTTGTCTAGCAAAAAGTTTTAAAGGGTGCGTTTTGTCTGAAAAAAGAATTTTAAGGTGGACTTAGATAAGTTTTAAAAATTAGGGTGTAAAACTCAAAATTCTTATAACTTTGGGATTCAATATTTTCTTTAGTCGATTTTTTACCATTATTGTTTAAAAATCAATATTATTTGTTATTTGTTGTGAAAATTGATATTTTCACAAAATAATTTGATAATTTTACAAGTTTTTTCTCACATGAATAGTAGATATTCGTGTGACTTAACACTTCCTGGAAATAACAATTCCCTTTGTTAACCCACATGTATCATTCTAACACTTCCTGGAAATAACAATTCCCTTTGTTAACTCACATGTATAATTCTCGTTACAATATTTATAATACTAAATTTTTTTTGGTTTTCCATGATATTGGCAATTCTTTCAATATTTTATTTTCCATAGAGAAGATGAATAACAGTTTAACATTATCTCCTATGCTGATCACATTCTATTCTTTTATGTTATTTTTACGCAGTTTGGGCATCAATCTAATTAGTAGGCAGTCACCAGCTGGAGGTAGAGAAAGGGGGGCGTTGTTACATCACTTGGATTAGCGTTTATAGTCCATGAGATAGAAGCAGCCAATGGATACCAGGCATAAATGATTCACATAGGGCACAATAGTCGTCTTTATTCCTTTTATTTTTCATTTATTTTGTTTTGTACTTTTTTTTTTCTAGTTTACTTTATCAGTTGAATACTTATTTATATTTGGAAAACAATAATTTCTCTTGTTGAAAGTTTAGTGCTATTGGTTAAACAACTTTTGAAATAGTAATATTTCCCATGCTCTATCTCTCTCAAATATAAGATAACGAGTCTCGTTATATAATGTGATTTTTTTAAATCAAATTATAATTGTAACGCAAGTGTTTATCAATGATAGGTAGAAAGTATGGTTTCATCCTAAATAATTTCATTTTATTTTATAATCTTTCACGTTGGTCACAATTTAATTTTATCATATATTTGTGAATATATATATCATTTTTGTAAATTATGTATTACTATATTCTAATATTTTAAAATGAAAGAGATATAATTTGTTAGTTTGGGAGAGGCTTACATTGTGTTTTTGTAGGATGTATCATGTATAACAATGAAATTTACAATCATATAATGTGAAAATAAAAATATATTTATTAGTTGTTTAAAATAATAGATGTTTTGTTATGTGAAACGGGCTTTCGTTTAACTAAGGTTATGTTTGTATTAGTGATGGAAAGTTTTAAATTTCAATCATATTTAGCATTCTTATTTTTCTTAAACGTTTATGATAACGACCTATTCTACCGCAATATGTTATCAATTTAATTGAATTTAATTTTAAGTATAAAAAATGTCTAACCTCTCACTTATTCTCGGAGTTTTTCTTTTGTAGGCTTTCTATTCATGTCCCTTTGGCCTATCTCATCAAGGCACATGAGAAAGGGGGTTGGTGGGTGATGTTCTATCGCTTGACAACTGCGTTGCTCAAGAAATGTTCATATGGAACCCTCGATCGTAGTGTATCCTTGGCATTTTTAGCACGTTAAGACGAATGGGTCTATATGAATCTATATCCCAACAGTTTGTATTCTAGTTATTGTTGCAACACTTATGTTATAAAATAATTGTGACCAGACAACAAAATGAAATATCAACACTTAAAACAACATATGAACAACAATCATATTGAAAAATAAAATAGAAAATAATAGTTTTTTTGTTCCAAAATATAGGTGTAATAATATGATGACGAGGGTTCAGAAATACAAACAAGTAACTTTTTAACAAAAGGATAATAATAATATACTACCGAAAAGGTAAATTACACAACAAAAGGAGAATGCTAAGATGTTTGGTTGAGTGGATGTGCGTTTTTTTTAATCCTTTTTCTTTCTAATATTTCTTTATATATATATATATATATATATATATATATATATTTATTGTCTACCTATCAACTATATAATTAAAAGTTTTACAAATCTTTGGTTTCACAATTTTTTGATTCAGCTTTCCTATTTTCATAAGTACTATCCAAATTTAAAAATATTCATATTTTTAGTAGTAATAGAAAAAAGAAGATGTTTTTCTTTCCTATTCAAATTAGTATAAGTACTATACAAATTTTTATTAATTAAATTTTAAAATATTCTTTATCACAATTTTATATACGATAATATATCTTAAAATTTTTTATATAGGATAATTGTATTATTTAAAATTTTATTAAGATATTAAAATATCGAAAAAAGCTCTTAATATATTATGTAATTTAATTTATTAAAACTTGAAATTTTACCAAATTACATGATAGACGTCATGATCCGTATACTTGAGGTGAACGTCGCTCAAATCATTTCTAGCAAAGTTGTAGGTGGAACACCCATGACACCTCAATCAGTTGCTTATATATAAGTAAGAACATTGGTACAATCGAAAGTGTAAGGCAAAAAACGCTATAAACAATTATGGACTGTTGCTTAATAAGTTAAGAATTGAACGCTATGGAATAATCTGATAAGTTCAAGTAATTCTCAAAAAATCAAAAGAAATAAAACTCTCTCGAAAAGGTATTATTAATTGAATTGTATTACAATGATTAGCTATCACCCCTATTTATACTATTAGGATTTAGAATCCCGAGATACTTGAAATCCTAAAAAGCTCATAATTCTAATAAGAAAAGTAATTACACAAAACATTAGAATCCTAAATGCATTAGAAAAGACTCATTGTTGCCCTACATCTTGGTTTGTCGTGTTTTAGAGCCTTTTATAGAATGCCTTCTGCCGCAATTAGCCCTGCCTTCTAGAAGCTTGGATGTTTTGCCGAGTTTTGAAGGAGCTTCCCTACAAAATAGGCGGCTTCTTAAGTTGTCGAGC
This sequence comes from Hedera helix, assembly GCA_947179155.2. NCBI lineage: Eukaryota > Viridiplantae > Streptophyta > Magnoliopsida > Apiales > Araliaceae > Hedera > Hedera helix. Next base: position 29,185,696 of record OX359277.1, on the reverse strand, counting down.
CTTACCTAAAATTTAGATGTGCCTTTCCTTGATGCTTTTAGAAGCTCTATAATATGTCGTGCTTTGGATTTTAGAATGCTGAGGTTCTCCTATATTTTAGCCTTGGTTTGCCGCGGATTAGAACTCCTTCCCTTGTCGAGTTTTAGCTAAAATGTAAGACTTGAGATTGCCGCATATTTCCTTTACTTAGGATGTTGAATTGGATTGGTTTAAGGCCCAAATTGAACTCCTTGTAGACTGACCACTCTCCTTTGAATTAGGCCGATACATTCTCTTGAATTGAAGTTGAATTGGATTTGTTTTGAGTTTGTATTGATCGTTTGGACTGTGAATTTTAACTCTCTTGGACTGCATATTGAGCTCATTTGGTCCATTAAAACTTGGATCATGCTAGATATTTCACGTTCAGCTCCTTCCATTAATCTTCATTGAAATAATTTCAGCCCAAATGCCTCGAATTAGTCCATTGAAACCTCCTTTTGACTCCTTCATTTCCTGCTTTTGACAGTGGTCCAATGGAAATTAGAATTGATTCATCCTCATTTGATGTAGCCCCGATCAGGATTGTGTCATTACACAATAATTGTATTAATAATATATGTGATTTTTTTTAAATATAATAATTATAAAATTTGTTGAGAAATTATAGTGGTTTTATTATTAAGTAATTGTTATAACTAAATTAAAACTTATTAAAATTTGAATTTCATAGTTATATTCGGATTAGAATTTTAAGCAAATTTTGTTAATATAAACGTTAATGTAGAATTCCATTAAAAACTTCAATAAAATAAAATTAATTGTTTGCTCATAATAATAACTAAATAAATCTGTACTGCATTCATATGTTTAGCTTAATATTTGATCAAAGGAACGTTCAATATATAATTCAACAATTTATTATTTAAATAAATAATTAATAATTTAATAACTATTGTAACGCTCCTAAATCCCATTACTCGCTACTATAGATCTGATGCATCACGATACACAACTTTCATAAAATCTATCAATATTTTTATTGATTTAACTAATCTATTATATCACATACCTCGTCTCGGGATCACAACTTAGGTGTTACATTTTACCTCATCACTGATACCAACCTGTAATCTCTACAGGATTTTATAATCTTCAGCTCTGCTTCTCTTTTCTCATAAATGTCTCTTTCTTTTATATTCTTAAATCTGACCCTTCAGGTCCTATCAATTATATCTTCCTACAATATGTTCAAGTTTGTAAGAATGAGCATCAAATATACTCAACAAGTATGAAACTGAATTAAACAGTTTAAAGAAAAACTTCGAATCAGTAATTCAATAACTTCGAACTGAAAAATTTATCAGCTTTACGTTACTTGGATTGTCATAAAAGACCAGGAGTTCTTTTGAATTGTATTGTAAGTGATAAGCCTAGCAACACTGTTATGATCTCTAACATGTTAATCACTGTAGTTAACAGTGACTTGTCAAAATTAAGGGTGTTCAATTGGCCGATACCGAAATTATACAAAACCCAGTATCGATATCAGTACCGGTTGAACTGGTTAGCCAGTTTGGTATCGTTTTTGACTGAAAAATATCGATTATTATTATTATTATTATTATTATTATTATTATTATTATTATTATTATTATCTTTACTATTATTATTATTATTATTATTATTATTTAATAATAATAATAATAAATAAATGAAAACGGGTATATCTTGTACGGTTCGGTATATACCGAACCCCCAAAACACCGAACCGGTTGGTACTGATATACCGGACCAGTCTTTTTTGTATCTAACCGACCGGTTCGGATCGATACTGGACCAGTCTTTTTTGTATCGAACCGGCCGGTTCGGATCGATCGTGTATACCTTAAATACCGGTTGTACCAAAAATTTTGATCACCCCTAGTCAGAATAAGCTCATTAATGAATAAGTATGTTTTGCACAAATGAATAGCTTGTCAAAGAAATTTTAATGTAAGAGGCTTTATGAATATACGTCAACACGTGACTATCAAGAAGAAATAGAACTTCAACATTAGAATCAATCATTATTGAGGGATCATAAGGACCATGAACTCTTTACTTTTCAAAAATATTTATTTGCTAGAACACAGCGTAACAATCATACAGACTGCAGACTCTTACACGTTAAAGCTTCACCACGACATTGTATGGCATGGCTACAAAATTTAAGTCGGCATTATATGGCCTGAAAAATTCTTCAAATAACCTTCCCTTATATCATAGGGTTGTTCATCCTCAATCTTAACATTAAGAATCCACACCAAATAAATTTGGATTGAATATTATCAACAATCACAATTAACTTCGTAATAGAGTAACCGAAACAAATGACATCATTTTTAGTTCAAATAAATTCAAGAATAACAAGAACTTGCAAATTCAAAAATAACACTTCGTTTATAGAACTTACCATATATTATGAGTTTATGAACTTAACATAATAATATGAGTTTAAGAACTCGTCATAGTAATATGAGTTTAAGAACAATTCATGAACTTACCATAATACTATGGGTTCAAGAACTTACCATACTAATACGAGTTTAAGAACCTGCCATAATAGTATGAGTTCAAGAACTCGCACATATCTCCAAAACTTACAACTTAACTCAATGTAGGAATTCACATCAATTGCAGAATTTAAACAATAATAAAACTTGTTCAAATGAAGAACATGGTCAAAATAATGAATATGCATAGGTTGTATAACTTGCTATAAGTTAGGGAATTTGCCTCGGTCCGCAGTTCATCATTTGTGATATCCTAAATATTTATGAGACTAGTAATTATGATCTTAAATGATTAAGGCGATTGTAGATTACTATGATCCTTAGTTAAGAAAGTAATGTAATACCTGTATTGAGCTAATTCAAGGAAATGGATTATGTGAGAGTTAAGAAGTTAACCGAATAAGAATGTTGCGGTAGTTATGATTTCGGGGATGAAATCCTTATAAGGGAGAAGAATGTGACAACCCGAATTTTCAGAACATATTTTAATGAGAACTACGTAAGAATTTCGTGAATGAAAGATTATAATAGAATATTATGGTATAAACTAGTTTAAATACACTAGTGATATTATTTTCTTGAGATAGGAAATATGAAGAAGGGAATTTATTTATACGAAGCAAAGCTATGTATAAAATATACGTAGGTATGACAAGGTAAATATTTGTATATTGTACGTGTATAGAACGAAGTTTGTGTTTTAATAAATCAGCATATTAATTAGGTTGGGCAAAGAAAAAATGCAATGAAAAATTATTGTATGCAATTGAAGTAAGGGAATAAATAAATATAAGTAATGTATTTATTTATTAGCCAAACAAAATATGATATAAGTGATTGAATAAAAATTGTCAAACAAGATTTTATTAAACTAGTGGGCTATATATATATATATATGGAGGAAAATTAAAAGTTTGAGATGAGAATTTCGGTCACTAATCATTCTCAAACATAAATACTTATCTCTTTCTTTTTTATTATTAATCTAAGATGAGCAATTTTGGCCTCAAATATGTTTTAAAAACGCGTTTAAAATCTTTAAAAATAATTAATTTTTGAAATGGCTAAATCCGTCTCTAATTCTGTGTTTAGAATTTGAGACGACACTGACGGTTTCATAATCCGTCTCAGTTTTTTAATTCCAAAACATGTCGAGACATGGCAAAACTTCGGTTTCTAAGTCCGTATCAAATTACTAGAATTAGTGATAGAATTTAGTCCGTCTCTAAAAAATGATTTCAGATGCCCAGTATTTTAGTAGTGATATACACACGTCTGATGTTTTTAATGTTTGACATCTCATACCTGAAAATTCCTCTGATGATGAGCGGGTTCTTGATTTGAGGACAAATCTTCTCCACCCTGGGGAGAATGATGTCATGCAACGGGAGTGGGATTTCTAGGCCCGAAGAGAGCACCCCAAGGTCCAAAAAGGACAAGTTTGACCAGAAAAATCAACTGTTTATTTTTGACAAAAAAATAAATAATATTTCGAGTGGAAACGTCTTTTTGAGCAAAACGCAAGGCAAACCCAATGTGATCTTAGCCAAATTCCATCGTTTTGAGGGTCAAAACATCACTTTTTCGTTTTACAGGAGCGCTTTTGCACTTATTTTAATAAGTTAGGGGTATTTTCATAATTTTAGTAAGTTTTACTGCATGTAGGGTTTCGTTATATATAGTTTGTAAAGCCTTTTGTGACTGGACAGTTTTTGATTGAATAAAATCTCTATTTTCCAATTTAATTTCTCGGTATTATTTATTTAGAATGAACGAGTTTTTGATCTGCAATTCTTATTTACCAACGCACGCTGCATTCACTGTTATAATTATTTCTCGAAGTGGGAATTCAACTTATTCGTGATATCTTAACACACTAAAATACTAATTTATTATTTTAGGGATACATATGAAATAAAAATAATTTTTAATATTAATAAATTTAACAAATTAGACTGTTTATGGTAAACACAAGAGTATTTTTTGTTATAATTGTTTTTCAAAATTGGATATGAAATATTAATTTTCTTATTTGTTTTTGTAAATACATATGAAGTGAGAATTACATTAACTGGTATATTTTAGTCACAGTATATATATATATATATATATACTCTATTCGGCAACAAAATTTTGGTCTACAATGATCTAATTTTGATACCAAGAAAAAATATCCATTTTAAAATCAGTTGGAACTGAGTAGAGAGGTATCTCAAATATATATAATATAATGAGTTTTCAGATCTAATTTAATCAATATGGGACTTACTTTAAATCAAGGACAGTTGTTAAAGGCAAAGTGGAAGAATTTCTCTCTTTGGTGGCATTTTTGACCGACATAAACCACTTTGGGGCTTTTTTTTTTTTTTTTTTTTTAAAGTTTTAAATATTTCACATTGGATCCAATTATCAAAAGGGCAACACCCATTTATTTTTAACTTCAACTGACCTTATATTTAGTCTTCTTGTGTTGTTGCTTAGTTTCCTTCAAACTCATATATAGTCCTCCGCTCAAAATTCCTAACTTGTCCGACGGAAAATGTAGACGACATCAATCGAGTAGTTAGTTTAAGTGATTTTTTTTTCTTCTCTTTTTTTTTTAAACTGGCTAACTTGAACTATTAGAACTAGCTAGCTATATAATAACTAACTAAGAAGTAATCACAGAAGCCTGGCGCAGTAATAATTCAATCCTATGATGAAGCCAACTTATTGGTATTTGATCGTATAATAATCGAGATCTTGTTCTGATATCCAAGATGGCAAGACGAGTGGAGCATTGTTGTCTCCAAACCCTTGATCTTCGGGAAATAACAACAGATCAAGAGTGTCGTACTATAAGAATTTTTTCATAGTTTTGTTTTAGTTCCAAGAGCTGCAAATTTAGCTTCTAAAAATATTTTAAATCAATTTTAAAATGTCAATATTAAATAGGAAACATATATATTACTATATTGTTACGTTATGTTCTACTAACATAGGAGTCCGTGCAAAGCACGGACTGTTTAAATGTTATGTTACATATTTATCCAATTTTTTTGTTATGGTGTTAAAAGAGTTTTTAGTTCAAAGTATTTGAATAGTTTGCCTTTAGTATTATAATCATACTTTATGTATGAAAGCGTAATAGGTATTAAATTCTTTGGTGTATGTGTTCACGAAATTCAATCATTAATGAGACTTGTAATATAAATAATGATAAGCATAACTAAGTTGAGTATTAATTTTATTTATATAGAAAAACACAAAAATTCATGATTAAATGTGATTATGATTAGATGTACTCATAAAACTTGAAAAACGAGTAGACATTGATGTCTTACTAATGCAAAATTTTTAGCACTCATTATAGGTAATTAAAATTTAAATAATTAATTCACTAAATATTTAAATATAACATTCATTACTATCGAGTCAACCCAATAAAATAATACTAACTATTACTCAGTTAATTCAGTTAGTTTTTCAATTAATTAAAAACTAAACTAAGTCGGTTTTTTAAGTATATGTATTGATGCTCTTAAAATCATTAGCTGATAAATGAAATAAAACAAAATGAACATTTTTGTAGTATCATCTCAACCTCTGTACTTAAATGGTCAGCAGAGATTAAGGAATTAACTCTAAATTTTATGAAATTTAGAGAACTAAATAGAAAGAAAAAAAAATTAATATAAAAAAGATAAAATAATAATATAATTAAAGTTATAAATGCAAAAAAAAAGAAAAAAATAATAATATAATACAGTTACTCTGTCAATATTAACGATTTTGAAGAGTCACTTTATAAGATAGATTATAGTGTTATAAGATAGATTATAGTTCTCCATTTCTATTTTCACCAAACATTAAACTATCACAAAGAAGTGTTCATTTGGAACAAATGTGAATTGCTATCATAAATTTGTTCAGTTTTGAGGCTTGACATATATTTTGGAGGTATATCGTCTGTAACCCATAGTAAATCGATCGTGGTGGGGGCGATAAAGACCTTAAAGACATGAATCACCCGTGTTATGTCTTCTACTACGTACGATTTTGATTCTATGAAGCTAGGATTCTAACAATGCCAAAATGGGACTATTATATAAATTTAAGAAGGAACAAATCACTTGAGATAATACCCAAATTCGAAACGAGGAGCAAAACGAACTAACTAAAATCAAAAGAATTATCGCCGAAGGAATATGAAATTCGTACCTGTTGTGATCGAGCAATGTAATATCCAAAGTATATTTAAAATAAAACTCGTTAAACTCCCTCCATATGACTAGTCACCAAAATAACACGTTTATAAATTATTTTATAAAAATATAAATTTTCATTAATTGTTATGATTTCACATTAAATGTAAAAATTGCATCATCAATAACTAATGTAATACATTAATCTTGCATAACTAATCCATTAACTAGTATTCAGTTGTCAAAATTCTATTATTTATTTAATAATCAATCCACCAAAAGTAATTAATGATCAATTAGTTTTACATGTACAATACTATGTTGCCTTCGATAATACCCAGCATGAAGTAAAACTTATTATAAAATAATTTCAAAGTTTCCATAAAGCTAATCATAAGAATATATACGTAAGTTTATAAAATATGTTTATTAAGTAATATAATACAGTATAAATAATATGCACAAACTGTCCATACATTGACAATCATTACTTTATATAGGAATCTTCTGTTTATCAATTCCGGTACCCATCCTATTATAAGCTTGAAATTGGTTTTGATAGTATAAGCATCATTTCGAGGTGCTTTCTATAGTTATAAACATCCCAACAAAGTATCAACTGTAAATACATAATTTATGTATGCACTTCTTTTCCCTAAATCCGTATCTGTAGTTATGGCGTATATTTAGGTTTTATTTATTTATTTATTAATGTATCTTATTATTTTTCTTAATTTTAATAGGATTTAATTTTACACAATTATAAATTAGACCCAATTAAGTTTAAGGTCCAATTTGACCTAGTTAATGTTATCCATTATTTATTATTAGCCTACATAAATTTGACCAAAACATAATATAAAGTCCAAATAAAATATTTAAAAATAAATTTAGCTATTATTTTATTTTTATTTTTTTCGGGTATTTCATGAAGTCTCTCTCAATGCATGCCTAGTACAACCCTTAGAAAATTTTATATAATTGTCAATCGAGGAGTTACAAATTATAAATTGGAGGGCAGCTTAATTAGAAGGATAGATGTATAACCTAACCGAAATAAAAACAAAAATACAACTATGCTGCAATAAGTCGAACAAAATTATCTTCAGGCTAAGAAAAAGATTTATGAAAAGTCAATAAAATTATTTAGAATTGTTGAAAGAAATATTTATAAAAAAAAAATCTTCAATAATAGAATTAATAAATTCAACAATTGATTATTACATCGGCCATGAAAATAAAAATAAAACAATCTTAATATCTGGAGAACAAGAGAGTTAATCCATCAGAATTTCTGAAGAAATCATAAATGATGTTGTTGATTTTATCAGACCTTTCTTCATTGATAAAATAGCGTGCAATTTCTATTACAATAACTTCGTCCAACAAGGGATATCTTTCTTCGTCCCACCAATTTGTACATATTCCTTCATACCATGGGTATGACATTGCAAGTCCCAAGTCTCCAGTTACAAATTTTGCTGGTACTATTACTTGACCGTAATATTCAATCATTCAATCATCATGAAGGAGTTTAGCAAATATCATATACAAAAATTATAATAAAAATTTAAAAGCGAATTACAAAAGTGTCCCTCTAAATTACCATTCAATTTCAATTTAACCATTTAAAACGCAAAATATTAATTTAATCATTCAATTGGTCATTTTGATTCAATCCAATCCTTACGCTGACTTCGAACATATCTTTGCGTGTGCTAGTTTTTAAGGGGGCATGGATATAAACTCATGTTAATAATTGTAGGACAAATAATAAAATAAAATTGACAGAAGTCATAATAACTAAATGACAATTAATTAATCCCTTAAAAACAGCACGTGCTTAGCGTGTAGCAAAACATTGGGTCAAAGTTAACGTCATGACAGGATTGCATTCACTTGAAAAACTAAATTGAGACTTTTACTGCTTATGAAGGGCCAACTCAAAATTAGATGGCAAATTGAAAGGACATTTTTGTAATTCAACAAAAATTAAATAAACTCTACAATAACACAAAATATGTATAAATAACTTGTCTGACGGAAAATATAGACGACATCAATCGAGTAGCTAGTTTAAGTGATTTTTTTTGCAACAAAAATTTAATAAACCCTGCAATAACACAAAATATGTATAAATAACTTGTCTGACAGAAAATGGAGAAGACATCAATCGATTAGCTAGTTTAAGTATTTTTTTTCTTTTCCATTTTTTTTAAAACTGGCCAACTAGAACTATTAGAACTAGCTAGCTATATAATAACTAAGAAGTAATCACAGAAGCCTGACATAATAATAATTCAATCTTATGGTGAAGCTAACTTATTGGTATTTGATCATATAATAATCAAGATCTTGTTCCGATATCCTGGCAAGACAACTGGAGCATTGTTGTCTCCAAACCCTTGACCTTCGACAAATAACAATGGATCAGGAGTGTCGTACGACAGGAATTTTTTCATAGTTTTGTTTTAGTTTCAAGAGCTGCAAGTTTAGTTGCTACCTGTTAAAAATATTTTAAATCGACTTTAAAATGTCAATATTAATTGAAAAATTCTAGACTTACCTATTTTTCTTACCCGCATATAAGACAAATGAGTGTGGCTCACTCATTT